>VYZV01011231.1:12747-53237 GCA_013401275.1 Pandion haliaetus | reverse complement strand
AGGTGTTCTGATGTTTGGTTTTCCCTCCTAATATCCTTGTTTTTTATTTGATTTGTAGTAAATTAAATGGATTTTGTTTCTTCCCCAAGTTGAGTCTGTCTTTTGCCCGTGACCATAAGTGGGGAGTGATCCCTCCCAGTCCTTTTCTCGACCTGCGAGCCTGCCTTTGGATTTTCTCCTCATCCCACCGTGGCCAGGGGGGAGGGGGTGGGGAGTGAGCGAGTGGCTGTGTGGTGCTTTGTTAATGGCTGGGCTGAAACCACGACACTGGGTCATGTTGAGCTTCTCATCAACCAACACCCCCAAGTCCTTCTCCACTGGGTTTCTCTCAATCGACTTATCCTCCAGCCTTTTTTTGTGCTTGGGATTGCCCCAACCCATGTGCAGGTCCTTGCACTTGGCCTTGTTGAACTTCATGACGTTTGCATGGGCCCACCTCTTGAGTCTGTCACGGTCACTCTGGATGGCATCCCTTCCCTCCAGCATGTCAACCACACCACACAGTTCGGTGTCATTGGCAAACTTGCTGAGGGTGCACTCCATCCCACTGTCCATGTTGCCAACAAAGGTTTTAAACAGCGCCGGTCCCAATACTGACCCCTGAGGAACGCCGCTCATCACTGCTCTCCACCTGCACATTGAGCCATTGACCACCAAGCTTTCAGTGCGATCATCCAGCCAATTCCTTACCCACCAAGTTGTTCATCTGTCAAATCCGTCTCTCCAATCTAGAGACAAGGATGTTGTGCAGGACAGCATCAAATGCGTTGCACAAGTCCGGGTAGTTGATGTCTGTTGGTTCTCCCTTATCCACCAATGCTGTAACCCCATCACAAAAAGCCACCAAATTTGTCAGGCATGATTTGCCCTTAGTGAAACAATGTTGGCTGTCACCAATCACCTTATTTTCCATGTTCCTTAGCGTAGTTTCCAGCAGTATCCACTCCATGGTCTTGCTGGGCACAGAGGTGAGACCGACTGGCCTGTAGTTCCCCAGGTTTTCTTTTTTTCCCTTTTTAAAAATGGGAGTTATGTTTCCACTTTTGCAGTCAGTGGGCACTTCCCCGGACTGCCACAACTTCTGAAATATGATGGATAGTGGCTTAACCACTTCATCTGCCAGTTTGCTCAGGACCCATGGATGCATCCCATCAGGTCCCATGGACTTGTGCACCTTCAGGTNGGTAACCAGGTCTCCTGTTTCCTTCCAGAGAGGGCCCATATTTTCCCTAGTCTTCCTTTTATCACTGTTGTACCTGTAGAAACTTTTCTTTTTATACCTGACATCCCTGGCCAGTTTTAATTCTATCAGGGCTTTAGCTTTCCCAACCTGATCCCTGGCTGCTTGGACAATTTCTCTGTATTCCTCCCAGGCTACCTGTCCGTGCTTCCACCCTCTGTAGGCTTCCTTTTTGTGTTTGAGTTTCTCCAGGAGCAATTTGTTCACCTATGCAGGCCTCCTGGTGGTTTTGCCGCACTTCCTCTTTGTTGGGATGCATCACTCCTGAGCTTGGAGGAGGTAATCCTTGAATATTAACCGGCTTTCTTGGGCCCCTCTTCCCTCCAGGTCTTTATCCCATGGTACCCTACCAAGCAGATCCCTGGCGAAGCCAAAGTCTGCTCTCCTGAAGTCCAAGGTAGTGAGCTTGCTGCGTACCCTCCTCACTGCCCTAAGGATCTTGAACTCCATCATTTCATGGTCACTGCAGCCAAGGCTGCTCTTGAGCTTCACGTTCTCCACCTTCTTGGTGAGAACAAGGTCCAGCATAGCACCTCTCCTCATTGGCTCCTCTATCACTTGGAGATGGAAGTTATCATCAAGGCATTCCAAGAACCTCCATTTAAGTCTGAAGAAGGTTTTTGCTGGTTTAAGGAGGGCAAAGGCAGTAGGTAACTTGACTATGCTTTGTTGGAAAAGTACATCCATAAATAAAGTTCTTTTTTTATTTAGGTAATGTGAAGATAGTTGGATTAAGAAGGCATAGTTTAGGGAAATAACCCAACCCTGCTTTCATGGAGATCATTCTCTATAGTTTGGAGGTAGAAAGATGTAATTTAGGACTTGTGGTAATTAGGTAATTATTGCCACTAGTAATGTATAAAACAAAGGACACGGTACGGGTGCTTTATATTGTAAGAATGAAATGAGAGCAGGAATTTTTATATTCTCATTTCATTCTTACAGGAGTTTACTTTTTGTTTGCTTTCAAACAAAGTTATGAGTAGGATTAGGTTTTGGGACTTAACGTTGTTGGGAGTAACCACTGCAGAGCAGAAGCCACCACTGCTCGGTGTGACCAGGCTGTCACAAGGAGCCTGTGGCTGTTGAAAGCTTTCTCATCTGCACCGTTGTTTATACAGATATTGTAGTGTACAAGGCTTATCAAGAGAACGTTCATTAGCAGTGGTCACAGGCCTTGTTATTGTGACTAGGCTTACAGGTGAAGGTTATTCTGTCATACACAGAGGTAAAGAGAGTTTGTGTTTAGGGAAGGAATTCCTCTGTGCTAAATCTAGACAGTTGGCCTTCATTAGCAATAAAAAAAGGCATGTGGACTGATAGTGCGTGTGGGTATCAGCTTCATTTATTGTTAAACTTACAGTAAAGGTTAGCTTGGTGAAAATGTCTTTTCAAAATGCCTTATACTATGTAACATTGTACGTACTTAACAATATCAGTGGAGCACAGCCTGTTTGTTGGGTCCAGATCTGATGAGTAGCAAGTTTTTCTATTCTGGTCTACAGAGTGGTGAGTTATGTTTTCATATATCATATTTCACTATCGTAATTCAGAAGGTTTTGTTTTGAGATGTTTTGAAATGCTTAAAAACACAGGATGGGATGCTAATGATGAGTGAAAACAAATACTCCAAAGCTGAATCTAGTTATGGATTTCGGAGTCAGAGGAACTGTATCAACTCTTAAATAGCTATTGGGTGCAGAAGACATTTTCACATGACTTCTTGATGCTGGATGTAAGACCAGGGAACATTCATCCTGTTGGCCATAATTATTTTTAGAGCTCCTCAAAGTTTTTCATGATTTTTTTACAATTAAACATATCTGCAGTTCACAAATTAATAACATGCGCCTGGGGCTTTTATGTTGCTCAGCCAGCGTAACATCTGTACTCTGGATGCTGTAGTCCTGATTTGGAAAACGGTCTTTACCAGCAAAGACCAGTTAAGTATGGGGTATGTGCTTCTATCATACTGAAGATGGTAGAATGTAAGCAAGTGCTTAGTGCATGAGCTTAAATAGGTCTAATTTTAGGGCTTTTGAATAAATTTGAGATGTGGCTTGCGTTCTTCAGTTTGTTCTTCTGCCTTTGTTTTCATTCCTGACAATACTCAGTCTTCTAACATTCTTTCTTAAACTCTGCTGTTACTTTGCTTTTAATATTTTTTTTTTCCCCCCAGAGGCTGTAGTTTTGTGATGAATACTGCTTGATTAGTACAGTAGCAGATGAGGTGGACTGTCATTAGGAAGTGCTTGGTAAAGTAGTTGAAAGATCAAGGTTTATAGTTCAACAGAAATATGCACCTTGTTACTTTGCATGGCACAAATAATGACCTAAAGTGCATCATTTATGATGTTACACGCACAGAGGTAAGTTAGAAGAATGTTTATAAGGTTTTGGTCACATATACTTAAACATGAGGAAGGACCAGCAGTAAAATTGTCCCTCAGTAATGTGTACATTTGTACATGAGCGTTCACTCTTTTCATGCCTGATCATACATACTTTCTTTTCCTGGAAGTTCCCATTTCTTTCCCTGAGCAGGATGGATATAGGAAATCCATGTACACCTGCCCCTTTGTTTTTAGTCTTTCTGCGCTCTGAGATCTGTGCTCCAAAGAGAGATATGTTTTGTCATCCGCTAATGTGTGCATTATCCTACTGATCCACAATCTGATTGATCTTTGTCACATCCCCATGAGATGAAGGGCTGATACTATCCCTGTTTTACAGACACAAAGCTGCAGTATAGATGTGGTAGTGCAGAGTCTCCACCAGTTTGAGGTATTCAGTTTGGGATGTGCTATGTTGTACTACCACAACACAACTTCTACTGACTTCAGTTGTGGTTGTAAATACTCATCTGCAGGAAAATGCACATATAGAACTTGCATACAGTTAGGTAATATTATAAGCCTCACACTAGGGCAGAAAGGGGTGAATTCTGTTCACTAAAACAATATTCCGCTTTCCAAAAGAGGTTTAGATGTAAAAAAACAACAACAAAAAGTTACAACATTGGCAAATTCGGGTTTATATCTGAGAAGCAGCAAAAAGTAACACTGTGATGAACAACATATATGTTTATAAATTTATGAATTCTGGCTACAGCTCTTGTAAGTGCTAACGCTTTATAAACAAAGTATCAATAGAAGTATTATTGTTTGGGGAGAAGGACACTTCTTAGAAATGTCTAATGTTATTTTACTGTAAGGTTACAAAGTGAGGTAAAATAAAAGCAAGCAGAGGTGGGACTGAGGTTTGACAGATAAAAGCAACTGTTAAAAAGTGAGTGGGAGGCAATGTTAGTAATAAGTGATGCTACTGGCTCCTCTCCCTACCTGTTCACTCACTGTTTCAGCCAGACAGGTACAGTTCATATATATATACACACATATATATATATATGTATGTGTAAGTGTATATATAAGTATATATATTTATATAGATATATGTATAAAAACGTATGTGAGGTTGTATTTGTGTGTGTTTGTTGTGCTGCCCAAACAACTGAGCGATGAGAACATCAAACAGGGTTTAAATGTGTGGTTACTCTCACTTCAGTGTTGTGCCTTTGGTTTCTGGAAGCAGTCTGTCGCTCTTGCAGTTTGGTCCTTGACCTTCTGTCACTTTTGGACATGTGCCATACAGTCTTTGTTTACAGTAACAAGCATGGAAAAACTGACTTCCTGACAGTAATGCTGAAGTCTATATTGAAACCACTCACAGGTGAAAAAACATCGTTCGTCCACTTTGAACTTGTGTTTCATGTAAAATACCCGTCTAAAACTGGGCAGCCAACAAAAGGAAACCAGTCCTTTGCCCAAGACCAAGTATTAACTGCTTTGTCAGCAGTTTCACTAAGGAGTTTTGTAATGTGTTTCTGTATGTTTTTCCTTGTGTAGCACACAATTTATAGTCTAAAAAAAACCTACACCCAAAACCCCAAACCATTGGTTATTTAATTTTTGTATAGGTATGCTATTAAGTGACTGAGCACTTCAGGACCCTTCATGGACTTTTAGCTATTGCATGTGCAGCTCTGATCTCCACGTAACCTCTTCTTCGCACAGCTTTCTCACAGGCTGGTAAGACACGTTAGGATTTGTAGAGTGGTTTGTATGAAGAAGCAATAGATCACACAACTTCCTTGTTTTTTGGCATTTGCATCACTTTTCCTAGTGTTCTGTGTTGATCAACCCAATGCTAATGGCTGTAAGACTTTTTAAGGAAATTAGGGTATTCACATGAGGGATTTGTGTGTGCAGACTAGATTCTCTTCTTGCAGTGCAGGTTTACTAAACAAAGCAACATTTGAGTTTTGGAGTCAAAATCAAATTTTGTGATGCAAAATGAATGCAAATCTCATGGAAAATTTGTGGCCTGGTTCAGTGGTCATGTGTTTGGTGATGTAAATTAGGTGATATGTTTTGCAGCAATTAAATATTCCATAATTTTGTCAAAAAAGTTTTATTTTACACTTTCAGGAAATTAGGGGGGAATGAGAAGAAGAGTGGGCTAATGAAGCACTCCCATTTTTCTGCAAGTTGTGTGTTCAAATGATATGTGTTTTAATGCACACTTCCAAATCCTCTGTACAAATTTTATTTTCTTTTCACATCATTAGAATAATTACAGTACTCTACATTAAGTTATGGCCTGGCCCCTTTTACACTGGCATATACATTGTGTCATTTGCTTTTGAACCGTGAGAAGAGTTTGGCCTCAGGGCTAACTTAACTGGAGGAAGTGGGTTTTAGTATGTCAGAATAATAGTGAGAATATTAACCTTAGGAAGCTTCCGCAAATGCAGAGAAAATAGTAATTTTTTTTCGATTTTGATTATCATGTGGTTGCATTTACGTCGATGTATCATGTTCTGCTCTGTTGAATTCCCCTGTTTCTGCTCCCTTCCAGGAATGCTGCTGAAGTCGTCTTTCTCACACAAATGGTTTGCAGGAATCCAACAGCACAGGGCTTAAGATACACAGACTCAGTCCTTTAAAGCGCATAGGCATTTTCTTGCATACAATGATCAATCATGGGTGAATATTGAGAAAAACATCACTCAAATTTTAAACATAGCGTTTGTGCCCACACTGGAAACAGAATCTCAAATATTATTATTAAAGAGTTGGCAAATGCAAATGTATGTGGTCGGTGCTATGATCTGGAATAGCCAAAACTTTGGGAGGCTAATTGCAATAAACTGTCTATTGTGCATCTGTAGAACCTAGAATTAATGTGGGAAATTTTTCAAAGAGTAGTATTGAATAATCAGTGAATGCAAATAAATTGTTCTAGTTCCAGATGACTGCAAGAGAAAAGTGCAGAACTGTGCTTCACCAGTTTCTTGTGATGCAGGTCTCTGTGCTGAAAATGCAGAAGCAGCATTTCCCTATTTTTTTTACATGCATTCACTAAGATAGTCTAGACAGATTCTGGCATATTCTACTGAAAATTACCAAAAGGTGGAATTGTGGCTATTTTTTTAAGTGGATGGACAGCCAAAGCATACCTTTTGTATGAGACAGTACTTAGATCTTCATTCCAGGTGCCATACAGTATAGCAATATCAGGAGATGGCTTTGAAGAAGCCCATCAAGTCCCAAAGGAGTTTAGCTGTGGTCACACAAAACTCCTTACAGGATATTTTACCCTACTGAAGAGCTCTGTACGCTTAGAGAAACTGCTTATGGGACTTGAACTCTGCGATAAAGTTGACCTGAGTGTCTGTAAACTGTGGCAGTGTGTGTCTAGACATACCCCGTGGTCACTAAACATCTACTGGTATTTTGTGTGAAGCGCAGGGCACTTCATGCCTTGGCCACTAGCCAGCATGGCTCAGTACTTAGACTGATGTGCAGCTCTGCGGTTTTTGTTCGCTGACATATGTTTGTTTTGGTTTGAGTCCATAAGGTTTGCACGCTTGAGGTTCGCTTTGAGGTTTCAAGTTCAGTGAAACATTAAGTTTTGCCTGGCTTTTGGGTTGAAACCTCAAGCCTAAAGATAATGCTTTCTCTATCTGCAGACTACGAAGGGAAAGGTCATTGAAAAACAAATCCCAAAGCCTGATGCTTGCTGAGAATCGTCAAGCATCAAATGGACTATTCCTTGCAGAATTTAGCAATTGTACGTATGTATCAAAATTAGCAACTCCTCATTTTACTGATATGCACAAGTGTATTAGTGGCATTCTGCTTCAATTGAAACTATAGCATTTCTCCAAGTTTCTGCTGTTTTTCAGTTCCTACTTCCCAGGTGGCACTGTTTAGCACTACGCAGGGGTGGCAGTTTTTGGCTGTAATAAACACAAAGTTAAATTTATGTTAAACCATTGGCCTGGTACTTCTTTGGCTTAAGTTCTGTTACTTCTGTCTGGTTTCTGCAGGGCCCATGCTATGCTTAACCAACGTGAAGTTCTGCTTCCTCTGACTTCAGGAAGTAAGACCCAAAAAGGGACTTTTCCCAAAAGGAAAAGCTGGTGCCCTAGAGGCGGTTGGGTAGCTTTCCTCTTTTGAGTCCTGGTGTTGAAAGAAATTTAGGTCTTGTTCTCTGTAACAGTGCAACTACCTCGGAGCTGGGATCCAAAGTTTCATTTTCAGTGCCGTTCAATGAATCTTACTCGCAGGGATCCATGTTGTAGTGGAGTACTGTACCAAGGAGATAGTTAGCCATACAAAGAAGTATACTGAATTTGGTTGAACAGCACCTGAAAATCACTCTATAAAATTCAGTAGCCTTTAAGCAGTCATGAAGTATGCTTATTTTGAGCTCTCTGTAGATTGCTCTAATTCTTCATGTTGATCTAGAGTCTACTCTGCTGCTGAATCTTTTGCTCCAAAGCCTGTCCCCTGTGGACAGTTAAATCCAAGGTACCTAGTGTATCCCTAAGGCAGCACAAAGCTGCACTAATATGGAGCAGGATTTATGATCAAATGTTTGAGAACAGATCTCCAAATTCTGGCAACAAATTGGTGTTGGGAAAATTTCTATTGATGACCTGTCAAGGTAGCATCCAAAATAAGCCCAGTTCTTTCCGAATCTTCCAATCTGAAAGCTTTCATGTGAACTCAGGCAGTGATGCTGTCAACCAGAAATTCCCACCTGTACCCTCAGCTGTTCTGTTTGGACAACTTCCTACTTCTCCATTCACTGTATGGAGGGGGAGAAAATGTACTGTGACTGAGAAAGTCATTTTAGACAGGTAATTTTAGAGTCTGCCAATGAATTACGTTGAGAGTTAACAGTATCTAACAGAGCAAAGTACCTATGTTAGAGATTTAGAGAAGGAAGAAAGAGTTAGTTACCCATGCTGTTATCAAAAAATGTAGTGGGGAGGTTATCTGAAGGGATCTCAGTGTAAGAAATAGATTTTTAAGCTCTATGTGCCTGTCTTTCACAAGGAGCTTTTCTTCATCTAAGTCTTTTACATTTCTGAAGAAATTATGACTGGTCTTTCTCTTTGTAATTCTTGTCTCTCCCCCTTCATTTGCATCTAACATCATTGTGTATCTCTGGGTCATATTTAAAGGTACGTACATCGTGTACCTGCATAGGAGGTTTTTCACAAGCTTGTGGATATAAGTATGGTAGGGCCCCCTTTTCAGGTCTGTTTGAAAAACCTGTCCTATATTGCGTATTCTGAATAAACCGGTATCATCCAGGTACCATGTTGATTCAGCCCTAATTCTGACTTCCAAGAGTAGTTCAGGTTTTGCGTGCATCTGGTCTTTGTTTTTTCTCCTGTTTCTCATGTGTAACACATGGCAGAACACTGGAATTGTTATCAGGGCGTTCACTGGGGTTTTAGTGGTTTGGTTAATAGTCGAACTGGAAGCATCTAGATATCAAAATGATCATCAGGTGGCAGCAATTTGGAGGTGCTACTGATTTGAGCTGAACTTGGTTAAACGGGTATGAAAAGTCTCTTGATTCCTTGACTCTTCCTCTTCGGTTTTAGTGTTTGATCTAGGAAAATGCGTGCAATTCAGTGTTTCCTACTAGCAGTGCAGTGAAGGCTGTCTATGTAAGAAACAGAGAAAGAGCATTTATTTCCTGCACATTTATTTTCCCAGGGAGGGAGGTGCAGCACTGGAAGAGGTTACCCAGAGAGATTATGGAATCTCCCTCTCCGAGGGTTTTCAGGACAAAGTTGCAGCTGACCTGATGTAATGTTGATGATAGCCAGGGGGTTCACTAACTGACCTCCAGGGGACCCTTCCAACCAACATATCTGTGATTCTAAGTCAGAACAGGTAAGTGAGCTCCTGGTATCAAGTGGGAAAGATCATCAGCTCACAGAGTCAAGAACTCCTGCAGCTCCGTCTTAGAAACTGCTGAGAATGGACAAGCAGCCATTGTGAGCCATGCTATTATAATTGTTATAGGTTAAGAACGATGAGATTGGTCACCAGGACAGCTCCTCTTATCTTGTAATCCAAAGCCCTGAAGATACTTATTTTGCTGCGCAGAGTCCCTGCCTCAGAAATGTTTATCTTTTGGACCGAGAAAAAGTCATCCGTAGCCTTTATTCTCCATATTAGCTGACACTGTGTCTGAAAATACAGTATTATATCCGTTAGCTACAGTTTGAGTTTGGGTGTCCCAATATCGTTTTCCAGCAAAGACTTGCCAATGCTGAAATTATTAACCCCACAGGTGAACACGCCCTCGGATGACTGTGGTAATCTTGTGATTTCTGTACACGCAGTTCTGTGGCTCTCCTGAACGCTAACTGCATGCTAAGGGTGAATGCTACAACTGGATTTTACATGGAATTTCGGCAACTCCTAGGTGCAGCCCATTGCAAAGCCCCTTTTTGATAGGAGCCAATGAGAACAAGCTATAACTGCCTTGTGCAATTTTTTGCAATCTGCTATTGCGTGAACAGTTGGGAAGGTTGAAATCGGCACGGAAGAGCACTCGGGTTTTGCTCTGATTGCACTTCCCCACGTGAGTGCTAGGCATCTCTCTTCTGGGGAATTCTGTGCTTGATCTCCATCATGTAACTTCAGAGCTTGCAATGAGATGCTGTGCAGAACAGCTGTGCGGATTCACGGCAGCTATCTTCTTACATTTCCCTGACACTGTGTACGGTTTCAGTGTAAAGAGCCAGGGAGCGCAGCGTTGCGAGGTGGTGCCCGGCTTTTGCAAACAAAGGGGATGGAGGACACTGTGCCACCTGCTCTGTCACTTGAACAAATGTTAGGAGTAAAACAAGCTACAAACCGCTAACTGTTTGTTGGATGATAACTTTATGCAGCAGCAATTCCATCGATCATCAAGGTCAGCTTTTTTGCTTTTGTTTCTCAAGCGAACCAGTCCCTCGGTCCCATGCTCCTATAGGCAAGATGGTAAAACAGCCAAGGATGTTAACTGCTTGGTGTCCTGACAGTGAACAGCATTGCAGAGCAGCACGCTCTCATTTGGGGACTGCCAGGGGTGTCCAGATGTTTCTGCATTAAACAGTGTGGCACAACACCTCTTCAGGAATTGGCAGGCAAGAGTGTTTGCTTCTTGACTTGGATTGAAAGCTTTTGAGTCGGCAATGTCAGGAAAACGTTGCCACCGTCCGCAAACCAGAGAGTGCCCTGTCGTGTCCATACATGAGGAAAAAAACCTTCTGCTCATTTTTTCCGGATTATTTTGTGGGACAGTGCATTTACTAAAATTACCAGTTACGAAAACGGTGAATGCCCCTCTTTTTCTTGCTGTAGTCGCTCATGAGTGTGGGGCTGAGTGGGAAAAGGAGTGGTCTTGGCAAACAGCTTATTAGTCTCAAATAAATTATTCAGAACACAGGTTTGGATACAGATTGCAGGGAACGATAATGGAGTTGGTTTTCTGAGCCTGTTCATGTTATGAAGACATGGAGTATGCTTTTCAGGAATTCACTTAAGTGGAATCAGCATTGAATAACGTAGTCTGGAAGTAATATTGCTGCCATCCAGCTAGTGTCTGTGGAACAGCATTCTCCTGCCTCCTGAAGCATTGGTGTTGAAGATGGATAGATAGGGAGATATTTATTTTTTGGCCTTTTTTTTTTTTGTTTTTTTTTAAAGGGAAATTCTTTCTAATCGCTAGAGAGGGGCATGTTTCGGTCGAGATTTTTTCCCCCCCCGAGTGAAATAGTGGACCACATCAGCATCCGATTTGGGTGCGTCATGTGGTTTCTCATGTGATGCTGGTCTCACTGCGCTTTGGAGAGTGAGCCTTTGTGACTCCGCACTCTTGGACAGTAGCATCCAGCAACACAGGAGACTTTGAGGAAGGAGAGGAAAAGAGACACCCCCTCAGAAAACCCCCAAAGCCCAGAGAAATAAAGTTACAATAATTTATTATAGTTATTGTTTCTTCTTAACTGTTTTGGCTTTTATTTTTAATCCTGGGTCTTCCCTTTTCTCCGTTCCTGCAGGCATAAAGCTGCACCGTTCGGAAGAAGCGAGATTGTCTTTCCTTACAGCTACAACGCTGCACCGCTCTCAACACAGCCTGCTTTTCCCCCCATTTACCTGGGCGGCTGCTGCTGTTTCTGCTGCTGCTGGGGCTGCTGCAGTCTCACTGCCTGTGCTTCACCCGGGCTGGGCTGACTTGAAACTCACTCGTCTGCACATTGCTAAGGAAGAAGAGCGATGGAGCCGCAGTTTTTTTGTTGGTTCTGGAAGCAAAGGGTTGCGATATGTGATGATTTTGGGGTTTTCTTTGAGGGGGGGGCGGGTAGAGGAGAAAGGAGGGGTGTTAATCTAGGATGGGGTGGGTGAAAGCTTAAAGAAATATTATGTAAAGTAATCCAGTGCTCGACAAGGGCATCAGCAGCAAGAATCCAGCCTCTGCTGCTCCAGAGGATTAACATGGGGAAGCCACAGTGCTGCAGTCGGGTTTCACCTCAGCGTTGCGCTGGAGATGGATAAATAAGGTATCGGTTGTGTCTGCCTGTTAAGGCAAAGCCATGGGAGAAGGAGAGAGCAAGCGAATGCAAATGCAAAGGAAGAAGAAATGCTACGTGCCGTTTGTCTGATTCTGTGCATTCTCATTGCAGAGAGGACGGCTTGATTAACAAAGCAGTGTATGGATGGAGGGACTGTAAATTGTAGCTCGAACACTCCTGATGCTGTCAGGGAGGGAACTGATGAGCTAGGTGGCTGCAGCAATATCCCCAGGGAAAACGGCAGCCACACACTCCGTGTGTATAGATATGTATGTATGTGCTTTTGTGTGTGTGTGAGCATGTATAAACATGAAAGAAAGACATTTCTGACCAATTTACAGAGGAAGTTTGTCACTTTGCTGGGTCAGACTTGATTGCAGCTTGTATTTTCAGCTAGGGCTCTACACTCATTTCCTGGCTGAGGCGGCACTTTGCGAAAGCAGATGTAGGCAGAATTCTTTTAAGAAATGTGAAAGCAGATCCTTTCCGCTTAACACCTTGAAGCACTGAATCTTCCGCACTGTGCTGAGGGAAACTGGGGGGGTTCGTTTTCTCCATCTTAAAATCTTTATAAACACAGCTGTATTCAGTATGGTGAAAAATTCTATACTGTAAATAGAAATGTGATCAATCTAATCAAAATAAATGCATCCCAGATGACTTCTAGACCAGCTGGCTACCACAGTCATCAGATGGCTAAATGCTCAACTGAGCATTTATANGGTTAATTTGTTTTTTTTTTTTTTTTTTTTTTTTAGAATTTCAAATTCAGCCTCTAATTAAAAAGGATTCTTCATCTATTGAGAACAGACAATGCTCGCATTTGGCAACAGATTTCTCTGAAATGTACCTGGGTGTATTTTTTTTATTGCTGAACATGCACGGGGGAGACCGCGTTTTTAGAGCAGGTAGACTTGTCACAGTACAGGCATATTTAGTTTGGTAGGCAGCTTGGCTTGGCCATGTCTGAACAATGCAGAAATAGGGGAAACAAGTGCTGCACTCAGCTAGCAGGGCTTGGCATAGCTTCTAGCAGCTGCCTACTGAGAAAGAGGGGTTTTTTTTCTTCCTTTTTTTTTTTTCCCTTTTATACAAATCCATAGACCATGTCATCCTAAAATGTGTATGAGGGGATTTCCCAATAGTCATGGTGAGCTACCCTGCAAGACGCCTGTCTGGCCCTTCCACTATTTGTTACCCAGCCTACAAAGGCAGCCCTGTGTGTTGGATTATATTTAGCCAGCTGTTGGATAACATTCTTGTGCTGGGGGCAAAGGAGTCTTATTACTCCCAAACTGTAGTTTTCTGTTTGCTTAAAGAAAAATAACGTTGGCAATCCAGCAGGCTCTGCAAAGGAGTTTATGCCACTCCTATACTTTTCTGAATCTGTGGTGTGCTTCTAACTCAGGCAGTTTAAAGCAAGCGAGGAGGAGGAAGAGCGACTCTTAACTCACAGCTTCAAAGCTGCAGAGACGAGCAAAATGTCAGCAGCTTGTAATTAGGAGTCCATGGTTACGTCAGTGACTGTATCTCTCCAAGAATAGCTATGTGATGTGTGCCACAAAGCAAAGGAAGACAGTCATAACCTGGTTATCAAGCCTGGTTCAAACAAGAAAGAGCAAAATGGATTAATGAATCTGCTGTGTTCCTAAATCAAATGTGGATGCATGGCATGTACAAGGCTGGCTGAATTCTGCAGCAGTGAAGACTGAATTATCACTTTGTCAGAGGGCACGCATTCACCGAGTGAAAGTGTGAATCCTTCAGGAAAAAAATGCAGAGGAACCGTCTATCCTAGAAAATGTCTTTCCCAGCTCCATCCCGTACAGGCAGCTGCATGACACGGAGGCATGCTCTGAAAGGAGACCAGCGAGCTGCACAGAGGTGTTTAAAAGGAAGGGTGTAATTAAACACAAAGCAAGCACACTGAAGTTCTGTTCTGGCATTACAGATTTGATACTGAAATGCCACCCCAGAGAAGACTCGCTAGGGTCTGGTGTGGTTTATATTAAGGTTTCTCTGGTTAAGAGTAAGGGGGGGCGGAGAGGGCTTCATGCAGTATCTTGCAGCCACACAGAAGTCCCCAGGGCTGCGCGGGGAAGAGGGATGCGTGTGGCTATGTGCTCTTAAAGGCACATGCCCAGACCCCACCGGGAACTTTCTGACCTCCACGATCATTTTTCGGTCTGAGCAGGCAACTCGGCAGCGTTTAAGCAGCGAGATTGCAGGGGGTGCTTAATCTGCTCCGACTGGCCTTTCTCTGCGTTGTGGCTGGAAGACGTGTACAGGGCTTTTATCAATACCCCTTCACAATATTCAGTTTGCAAGTCTGTCGCTGTTCACGCCGCTGAATTGCTAGAAGCCTGGCGCGGTTCCCTGCTCCCAGCAGAAGCCAGTTGTAGTTCAGCTCTGTTTATGTCGCTCTTTAATTTACCAGGATAGGTAGATTGCATTATGCACACAGTGGGGTGGTTTTTATTTTTTTTTTTTTTCCCTTGGACTGTGAACACAAACTTGTAGGAGGAGATGACTCTGTATATTAAACCAATAGCTCTTTGAATTGTGTGTAGTATAATTTAAATATACTTACTTTAATTAATAGAAGGTTACAAAAGCGGGCATTGTCTGGGGCTGTTTAATTTACATCTTAGGCTTAGTCAATGAGCATAACCTGCCTGATTAGAATAGTGTATTCTGCGTAGCCAACAGGGTGGAAGACATTATTTTGTTTGTGTTAGTTCAAACAGCTGGTCATTAATGCAGGCCCCATCTCCAGAGTGAAGTGCTAGTGGACATGAATGGCCGCCTGATTAATGCTGCCCCTCGACGGGTCCTTCATCCAGCAGCGATGCTCGCAGCAGAATAATGCAGCGTGATTTGATTGCGCTCTAACAGGGTAGTATGTCATTGTGTCACCGAGCAATCGAGGTTATTATGGGGCAGGGCAGACAGGCAGGACAGTGGGGTTACTAGACCGTGGCATTTTTAGAAATGCAGGCCTGACCTACTTAGAGTTATTCTTGCTGGCTGGCAGCTGCCTGGTGCAGGGCTCCCCCTGATAGGCTGTGGCTGTTGCTAGGGGGAATTAGCATGAATTTTTCCACATACAGACTCTGTGATTGAATGATAAAAGCTGACTGGAATTAAAGAGATTCGGTTCAGTATTATGCAGATTTATCTCCCTTGGTTTTTTTCTCTCTCTCAAATGCATAAAAAGGAGCAGAAGACAGTTTGTTTCCATTTATTTTTGACCTATTTTTTTTTTTCCAGGGGAGGGCAGAAGTGTTGTGAATTTTTGATCATCATTTACTCTTTAAGCCGTTGAAATGATATGACAGTGGGCATGCATATTTAATGCATGGGAGATTCAAACGGTGTCTCTTTGGAAGGGAATGAAATGAATATACTTTGTGTTCTGGTCAGACTGCTGCCTCTTTCTGTTTGAAGCTATGTCAGATTCCCTAGTCTGGAAAGGGGAAACATATACCAGGTTTTATTGCATAACATTACTCTTGGCTATTTTTAGCTATCTGTACTTCACAAAATTAGTTCTATGTTTATGTTGGTGGATGAAATTAATCCCCAGACTATGTCTCCTATATGCAGAGACAGACGCCCAGGGTATGCTGCAGTGTTGTATGTCATGTTCATCTGAAAAGGTGTTTACATACTACAGATGTATCAGCCCTGTATACCTAGCAGACAACTGATGCCTGGCCTGTAATCAGATCAGTTAGGGAACCTCTTCTGGATTTTGGAGTATTTTTCAGGCTTTGGTTTGAAGGTGGATTCTCTAGATAACCTTTTCTATTTATCTACATCTGCCTAAAATAGTGTTATCTTTTTGGAGAATCCTGTGCTCCCTCAGGAAGCAAATAAAAACAATACTTAGTGAAGAATCCTTCAATGTAATTATGAATATTTCCTTTGTTATTATCACTAATTATAGAAGATCTTTGTTTAAACCACAATTCCCCTCTGTGTGATCCTTTACCATGCAAAGAAGTTACAATTTAGTGCTTATAATTTTAAATTAATTTTTCACGGCAACGCATCTTGACATCAGATTCAAAGAACTGGGAATTTTCAAAGTAAGAGGCAGTTGGGGATGGGGGAGAGGGACCCAAAAGTCTTCTGAATTGCAAAATAAAAAATGTTACCGGGTGCTGAAAAGTAGAGAGCTCATTTGTGTCTGAAACAATTTCATTTGAGACACTTGGATGAACAAGATACCTGTTAGAGGGGGGTGAGCAGCCTGCAGGTCTGGACAGCCAGCAGCCTCCTTGGATGCAGAGCTCCCCTGCCTTGGCCCCTGGAGTTTCTCGGGAAGGTATGAAGAGGAAGCAACTGGAAATGGAGACATGCATTTGAATGCATTTTGTGGCCAAGGCAAAGCATTTGGTTCCTACAGATTTGAATTTCCTGTGTCTCTTTCCTCGCCTTGATTCATTACTGAAACTCACACCACTTCCTTCGCTGCTCTTTCCTGACGGTCCCATGGAGTGAAGGATTTTTACAGAAGTGAAAGTGAAGAGAGGCACTATTTGATGCCCAATAACTGTGTTCTCCTTGGCTGTCCCTAGAGGTGACTCCAGAAAGTGAAACTGCAGTTTTGGTCCCACTTCCCTCAGCAATATTCTCTTCATCAAAGCCTGATGTCTCGATCTGCTTTCCTGCAGGATGCTGTCAGTGGCTGTGGCTTCCCACCTGGGCTGCGGTTTTCACATCGGTCTTCCAAACTTATCTCTGTGTTGTGTTGTCTGCTGAGCTTCTCCCCAGTTGCTTTCCCTGTGATGAACCAGTTCAAGTGATCAGAGAAAAGGGCTGGAGCATGGCCAGGTTCAGCCCATCCCAGTGCCTCCTTGGTGGCTCGTACCCAGGTGGGCAGCCTCTTTGCTAACAGAAGGGAAGTACTGGCATAGAAGTCAGTACCTCATGGGAGGAAAGAGCCAACTTTGCTTTCAGGATGCTAGGCAGCAGCCAGCCCTTTGTGTGCAATTGTCTGTTGAGATTCTTGCCCTCATGGGTTGTAGCCAGTTGTAGTTGCATCCGGTTCACCTGGGATATTAGCTAACTTGGACTTCGGCAAACCAAAATGAGCATGCAATTTTGTATTCATTTCAGCAGAAACCTGTTTTCTAGAAAAATTATTTGACTGTCGTCTTATTTTGGTGTATTCACGCTAAGAAAGAGGGAGTCCAAAGAAAAGCGTCAAACAATATGAAGCGTATACTTTGTGGAAAAGAGTTGTATCCTTGATGTTTGTTTAGGATTTCAATGCGGTGAACTTTTATAACAAACAGAAAATCAGACAGCTTAACAAACCATCAAGTGACATATTAAATATAAAAAATGCAGTGCACTAGAAATTGTATTCAACATTAGGTTACTTTTCTGAAAGTCTCTTTAATGGGAATTATTCCAAATAAATGAATGTGTGAATAATCTGATCATAATGCTTTGGGCAATTACAAGTAGCAGAAATACGGAGTTAATGAAACAAAACCAAAATCTGAGCTCTGTGTGTGTATAAAGCATAAGAAACAGGACGCCAGAGGAGTTTGAAATAGATGTCTGTGTTGAAAATATTGTCAATTGTGCACATTCCTTTGAAAAAACATGTTAATCATTTTCTGATGATTTCCTCTGAGATTTCTATTTTTGCAACAACTTACACCTCCTACCTCGAAGTTGCTTACCTGCAAAAGATTGTGTTGTATTGTTCAACATTCTTGTACCATGACCTCTCCTGTGAGCTATGAAAGATCTATTATGCTGAGTTTCATGCTCTAGGGTGGCTAAGCAAGTGCTGATTTACTGGTAGCATATGCAGGCCATAGTTCTTGGGGTTTTTTTCCAGCAAAAGACCCAGAATCCAGCCTCCATTTGCAGCTGTGAGATGGCTGTGCTGCTGGGTATATTCCTGACCTTGAAATCTTGGCCAGTCGTGGATTTGTTGCTCATTTTGTGATGCCATTGCGACTTTGTTTTTCTGAAAATGATCAGAGGATACAGGATATAGAGAGACACATCTAGATTCCCACGAAGGGATTACAGCCGCAAGGAGTGAGTTGACTCCCAGCCTTCACCTCCTGCCAGGGCCATAAAGATCAGTTCTTCTGAAGCAAATGTGTTTCAGTTCCAATTTCAAACCAAAAGTACGAGGCATTGTATCACATTTCTTAAAAGACTGGCAGTTGGCACATTCCTTTTATTGCAATACAGTAGGGAATACAAATGTTTTACAAATTAAAATAATCCTTACAAGATTTTGTTTCTGTGATCCATTAACATGGAAACAAATTCTGTAACATACTACCATCAGCCAGGAGCAGCATTATTGTGGCTCCCACATTCATGCTTTTCCTGCATCCATGGATGTGTGTGCCTATACACTCAGAAATGCTGTAAACACATAGTGTGTGTGAATGTGTATACAAGACACAAGCATAACTTACACAAATACAACACTGATGCATATAATATGTAATCACAGTTGTCTCAGGGCGGTACCAAAATCTGTGCCTCTAGATGTATGATGCTGGTTTGTGTAGGATGAAAAGTGGCTTGTCATAAAATTCATGCAATTCTGGCGCATAGTATAACCATTGCGTTAACACTGTCATCCCATTCACCACCAGCAACAACAAAAAAAATCATGATACTGTGTAATACAAAGATAACAAAAAGGATACTGTGGTGAAAAGTAGGGTGTACCTAGGTAGATGGGTTTCATAAGCGCTCATGCCCTTTTTGTAGTCAATAGCAATGTAAAATGAAATGCATGATGGGCTGTTTAAGAGGGAGAGATATATTTTATATTATCGTTAATTCTTCCCTCCTGCTCTTAGGCCACACCTACTTCAAAAGTGAATCCAGACTCAGATCTTCACAGAGATCGTGACCCTGTTGAAACCAATGGCTGTTTTATCCTGGAATTCAGTGGGGCCAGGCTTTCATCTCTGGTATTTTCCCCTGAACATGTCTTTTTTTGGAGCAAAAGCACAAAGTGTGGTGTTTCTATTTCTACTTTTATTTTCCCCTCTGTTCCTCTGAAAATGCTTTGAAAGCTTACTTTTTCTGAGCCATATACTATAATTTTGTTCTTGAGTATGAGAAAATGTGGAGAAATATCACTTCACTGCTGAGCAGATAAGGTTGAGTTGTGGTTAGTCTCCATAGTTACATTTGCCCATATACTTCTGCTTTCATCATAAAAAGTTTTTAGTTTTGATGAAATGAACAACAAGTGAAAAAACAAATACGCCAAAGAGAATCCAGTCTCTAACAGGCTGCAGAAACTCAGGTAATGAGATGGCTTGTGACTCGACCCACAAAGCTAGGGCTCATAGAAATGCAGAGGGAGGCAGAACACAACAATCTTTAAAAAGAAATGCTTTCTGGCTCTCTAGCAACTTACACTGTTATCATCATCGAAGTTAATGGTGGATTCCTTTTTCTTTTTTTGACACTTCAGTGTTCCGTAAGTAGTACTCACACTGATATTCAATGAAGTTACTCATTTGGAGGTAGGTATACCACAGTTGTGTCTGGGTTTGCCCTGTTTTGATTTGTTGTATACAGACACAGTAATTACGCTTTTCTGATGTCAGATTTTTTTTGGTATTTCAAGGTTGAGGCATTTGAAATAACGACATTTAGTAGAGGACATTGGTGATAGATTTTGTGCAGTATTTGTATCATTAAGAAAACATGCAGAATGGAGGAGGTGGTGCATTGTGCTGCATACTTGGTTTGGTTATGGTTGAAAAAAATGGCTGATGAATCTTAGTTTAAATCTCTTGTTCATGATCCCTAACAATGGCAATGTATTGTACATCTCACCTGCAATTCCTGTGTATATGCACAGGCACACATATGCACCATTTTAGCTGAGCTAAAATTGCTAGCGAAGTCATGTCCGGCAGCTCTTCATATTACTCCTTTGAAATGCAAACCTACGGCTGTTTACAACTTACAGATAACACCATGAGTTCCGGTTTTTTGGGTTTTTTTTTTTCCCCTTTCCAATGGTTTTTACGATTATGTCCCCTCGTGAGTTTTATGGATACATCCTTTTTATAAAGGAGCAGAAATTCCAGTGCACTTCAGTGCCCTATTTGCTCTGTCACAGCCAGTTGATCTTGTTTCCAACAAGTGTTTTCTGTTAACAGCCAGGCAGTAGCACACTTGTCTTCACATTGGACCTTGATTTCTTGGCATTATACTCACCATTCCCAGTGTTTTCGTGGTTGTGTAGAGATACTTGCAAACGTGAAAAATAGTCTTCTCTGGTGCCTATATTTGTAGTGTCAGTTCACATTTGATAAAAGTTTAGCTGAACACGAGGCATGAAGATTAAGCACTGCCCTGCAACATGTTTTCCCTTGTTTTATGAGAGTAATCTCATTTCTTTTGGAAGAAGCGAGTGAATGGCAGGCTAAGGAGCCCAAGTGGACAGATGATGTTTGATTTCACAAACCAGGTATTCACATTATGATACGTTCCTAAGAAGCAGGTCAGGGAACTAATGCTGTGCAGATCAACTCAGTTGTGTGTTTTCAAACAGTAGATCACCTGAAATCAGAGCTATGAGACCGAGTGAAAGCCTGGCACTGGTGGAGCCGTTGGAGAGCTGGGCTTACTGGGGCACTGTGCCTGCTTGCACAACTCTCCAAAGGGATTCTCTGAAGTTTCAAGTGCTGCCAACAGTTGGTTGCCACCTTTGCTCAGCTCAACGGAAGCTGTTTTCCATTTGGTGGTGATTGTAAGGAGAGGTAATACTTTCTATTTAAACCACCTCTCTCTCATAAACCTTGGCTTCTTGATAGCCTTAGGTAGTCCTGGCTGCTTGATGTTAGTGTTGACTTTAATAGGAATTTGGAGCATGCAAAAAAATAGGAAGGCGGCCAGGTTTTTGGAATGGCAGTGTTCTGTAGTTGAAGATTTCTAGATGGGTTGGTAATTTCTGTTGCAGAAAAAGTTAGAAGAAACGCAAGGCGGTAAAGTTTTGGCTGTACTCCAGTGCTGCATAATGATGGAGACCAAGAAATTCAGTTAAAGCTCTAGGCTTGCTGCAATCGCTTGCTTGCAACACTGCAAATCACATCAGGAGGAGAGCAAAATAGGAAAAAAGAGAACCTTTTTCTCAGGGAGAAAAATCTTTTAATAAATATAGTTTTATGGGTTTTGTTTCACTGTTGATAAGTCAGCAAAATGCTCCTCTGTGTGTTTACAATGTACACAGTAGGACCTCAGCATATATTCACTGGTCTTTATTTTAATGTTTTGTATTACCAAAACATTTTTTGTACCCCAAACTTTATATTGTAGACTGAGAAGCAGACATAAGCAATCAGAACACTGAACATACGATTTCTCCTGAAAAATATTTGTATTTAAAGACATGCCAGCATACTTTGACATACAGGCAGATCTGAAACTTTAGGAGAAAAAAACATCGTCTGACATTAATTCACAAGGAACCTATGTGTTATTGAAGAAAAAACTATTCTGTAATGTGACTTTTTTTTTTTAATTATTTTGGTGGTTACAGTTGCTTAGGTTGAATGAAAAGAACTGAGCATAGTCATAAATGCAAATTCAGTAATAAATGTCCCTGTGGAATGTTGAAGTACTACAAAAGCAGTTTCTTGGTTATTTCCCAGAGCAAAAGGATAAGTTTTTTTTCAAATGGAATTCTGTTACTATTTGTAAAAGTTATGGGTTTGTATGTAAAAGTTGTTCTTTTGGTGGAAAGTATGTATTTTTGTTACACACTTACATTGCTTTTTAGGCCAAAGTTGCATGGTCAGAATTCAGAAGCTGGCAAGTAACTTCCATATGAACAAGAAACTGGTGATAGAAGTGAAATACGGTTTTGGGGTAGCTTTATGGCCATGTGCTTTATTCACAGAGCGTGTATGTAATTTTACTTCCCTGAACATAGGCAAAAATCATCAGAGAGCTGTTTGTTTGTTTTCCAGAAATACCCCAAATGGGAATAACTACAAGCGGTGTTCAAAAGAAGCTCCATCTTTCCAATATCACCACCTTCTTTGCTCTCACATGCCCTTTGCTTGCTTTTTCTGAGATTATCTTACTCCATGGGTCTACAACCAGAAAAAAAAAAATCCCCTCTGTTCATCCACTAGATTCCATTCTGCACAGGCCCCAAGCAGTTTATGTCTTGGGTTGTCATGCCTATTGTGTGCAAATGTGTTTAAACATTTGGTTCCCCTTGTCTTTGAGCCACAAAGACTTAAGATACGTGCTGGCTTTTATGAGGTCTGTGATTATTTCTAGATTCTAGATGGTACCCATGCCTTCCTCATAGCCACTGGAATATAGATAATATTCATGCACGCACATACACATTTTTTTAGAAAGGATGAAATGGCTTTTTGTCACTCCTTAATCCTACGTCAAAGGGTAGAAAATGCGTTTTTTTTTTTTTTTTTCTTTCTGTGTGAGTTGGATGGACATCAGAGATTACTCTCTTTCTTTGGGTCCCACAACCCTGCTTTGAAATGTCTTATAAAGAGATGAAAAGGGTGTAGCTGTAGCTTTAAAACCATGAACTTTGCACATTACTTAAATAAATGGTTCTCCTTTTTATTCTGTGGTCCAGGTTGAGATAATACACAAAAGTGAAAAAATATGGATGTCTTCTATTTTATTGTCTCCTGACTTTTCCTCCCCCTTTTTAATTTATATTTGGGGTCTGGAAAGAAGCGCGTGCCAAAAAGGCTCGGTGTATTGATGTGTGAAATTGAAGGAGTTGCTCATACTTATGATCTAGACACTGAGCCCTTTGACAGGGTTAACATAAAAAGAAACATACTGGAAAACACACACCTAAGTATGAAAAATTCCTTAAATTCAGGGTGTGTTCATACAAAGTGGAATTTGTACAGTGTGGAAAGCATTAAACCTGATCCAGAAGAAATGCAAGGTGCCCCAGCCATTGAGATGTGAATCTCTTTAATCCGCACAAGCATTAGAAAAATCTGAAACATGTGAAAGTTCAAAAGCTGCAAAGCCATTACATGACTTCTTATTCATTTCTCAAATATTGTAACTTTCTATTGAACTGTGAAAAGGCTTTTTCTTGTATTTTTCTTTCTTTTCATAAGCAATAGATCAGTCGCTCACTAATATGTTATTGCACATTGTGAAGCTGAAAGTGAGTTTCACTTGGTTATATCTACTTGGTTATAAATTCTTGATTTATTTTGGAGCGTTTATGTAGCATTTCAATAGTTGGTAACTTGCACCTTTTCAGCAGTTGCTGTTAGAGGGGGAAAAGGGCAAGACTGTGTACAATTTTTATTTCTTTTTAAGATCCCAAGCAATTTCACAGTAAGTTTAGAGGTAATTGTAATGACTAGCTGTAACTTTGCATGAGGGCTTTTTAACTGTATGTGTGCTAATTAAAAAAACCCAAACCTAGTGTGCTAATTAAAAAAACCCAAACCTAACAAAAGCAAAGCAACACAAAGTACCTTTTTTCAGCTTAACTTTACAGCTCTGAAGTACACCAAGGGGACCTTCAAATTTGGTGAAAACTTACTTCAGAGAAAACGGTAACTTAGTGTTTGTAAAACGACAGATCCAGTTGGTAGCAGAAATGCTCAGCCCAAGGATCTCCCACTATCAGCAACCCTCTAAAGTGCATATATGCTTAAATCCAAGGGCCAGAGCCTCCATGTCTGGCCCCAGGCTGTTCTTGTGCTGCCACAGAAGCCAAATCTCCTGCGGAGGCTCAGGCAGCCTGGCAGATCTGGCTTTTCCTCTGTGGGGGTATTAATTTGTTTTCATCTGCAATTGTAGTCTTAGGCTTGGTTTTGATACCTTTGCCCTTGCTGTGGTCAGCTATAGCAGCCCTCAAGTTTTGAAATAGTTGTCTCTCGCTGGGGTATGAGTCATGCTTTAGGCTGTTTGCTTAAATGAAGTACTTGTTGAGATAAAGTTGCTGGGGAGAGGGGGTCCCATGTGTCTAATGGTTTTGTTCTAGGAGCTGCCAGGGATGTAGTTTTACACTGCGATGTCTGAAACAATACTACATCTTAATATATAGGGTAACAGGCTTTCTTAAGGGCAGGAAGAATAGAAAAGTTTCATATCGATTTGCCATTTGAAAATTAGCCACGAATTTTTGTCAGTGAAACCCCTGTGAGAAGATAGAATAGTGACAAAAACCAGTTGGAGTTGGTTTTTAAAATGACAGGCAACTCAAGAATCTGACGGAGAGACTTTTTGAGTCCCTTCTCCACAAAAAATGTCTTCTACACTTAAAAAGACAGGGAGAGGCCTGTTTTCCACACGAAAATAGTTGGCAACCTGACTTTCACTGACTTGCCAAAAGATGTATCAGAAGAGCTGAGGTAATCCACTAATTTCTGAGGTGGCGAAGCAGAGAAGTCAAGTACTCTGGGCTAGAGATGGGGATGACTGCGGGAGCAGAGGGGAACATCAGCCGAGAACTCTGGGATCTCTGGAGGAGACCACGTTCTCAAGCAATGCTCATCATTTAGAGTTATAAAACCTAAACAAAACAAATGTCTCGAACCTGTGCCAAGACCCAAAGAGTTTAAAGGTAAACATTAGATAAGAATTAGCTGTAGTCATTCTGTCCTCTGCTGCCAAGGCCTCGCAGCGCAACAAAGGACTGTTGATCAAAAAGGTCATGTAGAAGAGGGCAGGGTTTGAAGAAACTGAATTAAAAAAAACCAAACGAGACAAATGCAAAAATAGTAACTCGGAGATTAGTGGAGTTCTGTATGTTAGGGATTTCTCACATACACTTTTATTTGTCTGTGCAGATACAGTGAATATCTAGAATTCTCTTGGTTTGTACAGTGATATCCCCCTGTAGTCTCCAGAGCTTGAAATGGTGAGTAATTACATGTGTCCCTGTAAATAACGTGGAAAAGGTGGCAAAAGAAAACATGGTGCTGTGCTTGGGTTTTCCGCTTGATGCTGTTCTACTCGGCATGTCTTGCAGAGATGCTTAAGGCTGCTCACAGGCATGATGGTAGCCAGGGGCTACTGGCCTATTACTCTCGTATTTAGGCCTTCAGGTGGTAGTAGCAGCAGCTGCTAAGGGATATATGAACAACCTGCTGTTATCTTGATCTTCTTGACCAAAAAGTTCCCCCCTGCCCTGAGGTTATGTGGGAAAGGGGAATAAGTCTTTGTAGCTGGATCCGCAAGTTTTCAGCCTTTTGTGTCCTGAAAAATATGAATAAAGGGCAATTTACTCTTATGAGGCTGCTGTAAAAAGATTCTAAAATACAGAGATTCTAGTGTCATCCGCAGACGACAATCTGCTAAGTGTGTTTGTGTTTTGGGGGCAAGTGGAAAAAAGAGCGTTCCCTGTGAATGACAAGTGCCAATCTCATAATGTCATATTACCATTATGGATGAATGAAGAAAAAGGCCCATTATGTTGTATCTAACTAGAAAGAAATCTAACAAAGAAATACACTGTGTTGTTAGTGAGAGGAAGGGTAGACTTGTGGTTAGGGCACAGGAGATGTTGGTTAAAATTTCTGGCACCGCAAGAGGCTTCCTCTGTGACCTTGGGCAACTTGCGTACCGCCACGTTTCAAAACGGCAGTAGCACCCAGACTGGGAGAGAGATTTCCTAGAGAGGTAAGTTCCCATTTAGGCACTCAAATGGGTGCCTAAGTGGCCAGATCTTCAAGTTGGGCGGAAAGGTCTTCTGAAAATCTACAATAAAAGTAGGAGCTACAGGGCTTGGAGACTTTTTTTTTCTTATTTTTTTTCCTTTTCTTTATCTTCTTCTCTTTTTTCCTATGAAAGTCTGGCTCTGATGCTGGTTATTGAGCATTTGAGAATCCGATCCTTGACCTCCCTTGGGATTCTGAGTCTTAGTCATCTTAAGGCATGGATTCCCAGCTGAAAATGGGAATAACAATGCATCCTTTATCTTACTGTCTGTCAGTTTTGTCTGTTTAGACACCGAGGCTGTGCGGGGAGGGACCGCCTTCTACAATATACAGGTATTTGACCCTAATCTTTGAGAGGTACTGGGAGAAACAGGGACTTTTGACATCAGCGTGGTGAAAAAGAACACACAAATGATGGTAAAAGCAGTGATTTTGACTAAGTGATGAACTCTGCTCAGTAGTATTAAAACTGGTTTTGCTTGTTATAAAAAGAAAACAATTTGGGTCAGAGTCAGGATTTCTTCAAGACTTGGGAACGTTGAGATCCAGACTTGCGGGTTAAATACATCTCTACCCAGAGTTAGATTAGAGTCTGTGTTGAAGTATGTTTTCAATTATATTCTGTTAGAAAAGTAAAGCTGAAATTTATCTTAAGTTGTCACAGTGCTTCAAAGCATGGGCTTTTCCTCTCTCTAAGTCCTTGAACAAACGCAGGATGTGTTGAGGCAAAACTGTTTCCAATTAAGTTGATGCATTCTGTTCTTTAATGTTTCAGGACTTCCAAGTTTAAGTTAACGAAAAATCCTGTAGCCAGAGTTTGGAAGGATGATTCAGATAAAATTGCCTGGAAAGCAGTCATTTGTCTGAATTTCTGTGGCTGCACCATGTCGGGTCCTCAGCACAGGGTGACACACAGCCATGAACTTCACTGAAACTCGGCTGGCTAGCATTCACTGGGGATCCAGCTCTTCGCTGTGTCACGTCACTGAATACGTAAGATGGGCTTGAAGCATATGGGTTAAGGGAAATAAGAGTGATTCCATCAGATTTCTCTGTTGCTTGTATCCGATGGAAATTTTTGCTGTAGTAAGTGTGTCTTGTTCACCAGAACAGGTTTTTGGAGTTCCAAGGGTTTTTCCCTGCCTAACTGGAGCATTCCTGTTCATCACCCATCATTTTGTGGAGTGCTATCCTGAAAACTTCTGTCATGTTGAAGATTAAAAAGGGATTAAGAGTGAGCAATAGCTTTTTCGGGTAAATTTATGTACACACACAGCGCATTAATAGTTCAGGTTTAGTTCTCCAGCTCAAGACAAATACTTGCATGTTTACATTTGACACCCTTATTTGTCAATTCTTGGAGCTGCTGCTGCAAGGATCCCTGAACAAACTGCCTTAGCAGGCTTCTGTATGTTCTTTCTTATACGTGCACCTCCATCCCTGCTCCCCCTGCACAAAGACTTCCCTGCTGAACCCTAGCCAGCAAGGTTATGCCAGAATTTAATTTGACTCACCGATTTTGACTGCTTTGCGATGCCTGACCTGCTCAATTTTGTTTTCCCTCAAGGACAAATTTAAGACTACTCAGAATGCATACTCAAGCTGGCTTTGGCAAAGGTAAAATATATGTGGAAATGATAATAAAAATAAATCCTTGCATTTTCATGATACTAAATAAGGAACAAAAATCATGTGACATATGAACAAATGGCCAGTTTCACATTTTGGCCAATATCCTGTTGCAAGAGTATGTGCGACCGGCAGTCAGTGCTGAATGTGTTTTGGATTTTTTTAAACTTTGCAATATTTTTTTCATTTTTAAGAGTGAGGATTATTGTGGATAAAGATGTTATGGAAGGAACCCTCCTAACATTGTCCGCTTAATTGGAAGAAGTTTGTGCAGGTATTCAGCAATGCATTAACCATCTGTAGGGAGCTATAAGGAAAAAATCTTCATAAATTACTGAGTAGCTTTGCTGAAGATCAAAATGTTTCTTCAACTTCTCTTCACAAAAGGAATCTTATCTGTGGGACCCTGGATAGTCTTTTCGCCATTAATGCAATCTGTCGTGCATTGTGTGTGGGACTGTGCAGTGGCAGAGGTTGTAAGAAGAGAAAAGCTTGGATTTCAGTTTCCTGCTTGGTTTTGGTGTGTTTAATATGTGTTAAACAATTAGGTCATTTAGAAGTTGAAATAATCAAGTTAGGTTATGGATCCAAGTTACCTAGTTGGCTGTAACGGTGAAGCTACTTATACTTGGTTCTCTTAAAACTAGGTACAACTTACTTTGGTACTCTTAAAAGATCACTTTGAAATCTGGCCCCCGAAAACACAAGAAAATATCTAACATAACATTAAACCACACTGTCACTGAGAGTGGCATCCTTCCTTAGGATTTTTCTTGATAAGTCATGTCAAGCCTCTCTTCCATCTAAACTTTTAAAATTTTTTAATTGTAGTGTGTCTTAAATAACCTTCCCAGACTCAGAAACTACTGGATTTTTGATGTATGCACCATGGAATAATTGTTCTATTTCAGGATAATATTTGGTTGTATTATCCATGACAAGTATGCTATTTCCCCTGTCTGTGTTTGTAATCTTAGCAGTATGTCCTTTTCATAGAAAGAGGGTATGTTCTTCTCTTACTATAAATAAGAAAACCCAAGAAAAATAACCACGGTGTGATATGGGTCCCCTTAGAGCTGGGGATAATATTATGAATGCCCTCTTAATGAGGGACAAAACAAGACATTTATTTTGCTTTGGAAAAATGTGGAATATTAGCTCGCTCTCTGGAAATCTGGGCTGTGACTACTTCCTGCCTAGCAGGGTGCAGATTTTATGTTCTGTGTAGAACTCTATCCTGGTCACCACTTTGAATTAATTATTGACTGGCTGAGTGAGTTGTGGCCACTT
The DNA here is from genome assembly GCA_013401275.1 of Pandion haliaetus. Taxonomy (NCBI): domain Eukaryota; kingdom Metazoa; phylum Chordata; class Aves; order Accipitriformes; family Pandionidae; genus Pandion; species Pandion haliaetus. The sequence continues at coordinate 24,454 of VYZV01011231.1, read as the reverse complement.
TCTAAACCATAGCAGAAATATATTTCAGTGAGGTGTCAAACTGAGGGTATTCAAATGAGCAGATTTTTAAAAAGAAAAAACAAGGTTAAACATATTTAATGACAGAGCAGCGAAATAATTTGCTATAAATGAATGGGTGCTCTACTTAGAAAGGAAGAAATCTTCCAAACCAATGAGTCTGAGACATTTTTATTTAAAGTCTAACATGTATTCAAGAGTTTAATTGGCATGCCTTATTATTTACTCTGAGAATCTATTCTGAAATTATTGTGTTGCTCTTGTAAACATAGTAGTTTCCTCCAAATGAAGGACTAAATTACTTTCACAACAAACTATATGCATTGCCCGATAGATGCTTCATGGAAGAATGCAACCTGTTTATATTGTCCTTTTCTTTCTACAATCCTTAAAACTTATTTAGAGGAGAAATCACAGCTGCTTTTGTCCAAAGAGCATCAGTGTTTTTATTACTGGCAAATACAACTGGCAATGTGACTCGGCTTTAATAACAGTGACCTAGATCTTGCCATAATGGACGTTATCTCAGAAGTCATAGTGGAGAAATTTGAATGCTTCAGTTTTGCATAAGTGAGACTATGCAGACAGATTATACTGTAGCAAGGAGACCCCTAATAGTCAGAACTGCTGTGCTGTATTGACATATGGTTTGAGAGAGACAGTTTAAATATTATCAGAAGCTTTGAGTAAATAGGACACATCAGTAAGTGGTATGGATGAGATAGTGAAGTTATGGATTTTACAATGGCTTAAGTTAAACGAGACTGTTTCCAGCAACAATTGATACATGTGTATAATAGGGCAAAAGACAGGTAGGACATTACAGAGACATTGCCCGGTCTGTCTTTTGACAGAAAGATAGCGTTTTGAACCATCCCTAGTTGACTAGCATCGTACGCTTTTACCTGCCTGCTGATTGGCGCTCATGGTACTAATTTGATCTTAAGCTTATTTTGACAGAAAAGTGTGTCTGTTATTACAAAAGCACCCTTGCACAAAGTAATTGTGGCCAACACATGAATCGTATGAGTGTGGGGCCCAACTCTGAAGATTGCTTGATGACTCTGGCTTTAGCCAGCAAAACCTGAACTGCATGTGTTACCTCACTGAGCTATTCAGGTTCCTAAAGTTACACATGCACCAGAAAAAGCTTTGGTGGGTCAGGGATTAAATTACTTTCCTTCCTCTCTCTCATCCTTCCTTTCTTCCCTTCCCCTTCCCACCCTCTGTCTGGCTTTCCAAAGAATGTATATTGATTTTTGGTCCTAAATTATCACTGAGACAATCATGAACAGAGAATTTCAATGTGGCATTGTTGTTGTGCACTGGTCAGATTTTATATACTTTTTCTAATAAATAATACTGTTGCTGTGAGGTTTTGATTATTTAAGCTAAAGACATTCAGAGATAACACCTTAACATTTTAAGGTGCTCAAATAGTTACATTAATTTAACAGTATATGAATGATTAAATATTGCATCAAAAAATGCCCACCTTTTGACTGAGTTAGGATAGGACAGCAACAGCATCTAAAGCACTAAAAATAGATCCATTGGTGCCCAAGGGCTTTAAGTCAAGTCTTTTACATGAATTCATGGATGAGTTTACTTGGAAAACATTGACTGGCACTGGAAAACAGAAGCTGGACAAAATTAACAGCAAATCCTCTCAGCAAAGTAGATCTGTTGACTGTCAGCTGCCCTAGATTTTAGAGTGCAAAACTGCTCCGATGGTTGCTGAGCATCAGTGACTCAGAGAGCTGGCGAAATTAGCCTCTGGTTGTGAGAATAATTGGATTCCATTTGGGGAACTTTCAAACTTTTAATATTTTAAATATTTGAGTGAAGGAAAAGTGGTTTGTTTTCATTACTGTATTTGAAGGGCTGTATTTTCTTTCTCTGGTTTTAATGCGGAATTCTCCTCAGAGGATCTTGGCATACATGCTGCTTTATAAAGGCCACCTTTTGTTGTCCTTACTGAAGCACCTACCTCCTGCTTCCACTCCCCCCCCCCCGCCCCAGAACACCCTGTAAGTGGGTGAATGAAAGCTGGCACAGTGAGAGCAATGGCTCCAAATGGAGAAATGAGTATCACCTCCAAACATCCAAAAAGCACATGTCCCACTTCAACAGCCCTCCCTTTTATCATTGGTAAGGCTCCAGTGAGGCTTGAGAGTATCAGAAAAGTAAACCCAGGATTGTTTAAAAAAAAAAAGGCATCAGGAGTTGGTATTGTGACCAGCACTGTTTAACATCTTTGTTCGTGATGTGGACAGTGGGATGGAGCGCATCCTCAGCAAGTTTGCGAACGACACCAAGCTGTGTGATACAGTCAATGCACTGGAGGGAAGGGATGCCATCCAGAGGGACCTTGACAGGCTCAAGAGGTGGGCCCATGCAAACATCATGAAGTTCAACAAGGCCAAGTGCAAGGTCCTGCACATGAGTTGGGGCAATCCCAAGCACAGATAAAGGCTGGGGGATGAGTGGATTGAGAGAAACCCAGTGGAGAAGGACTTGGGGGTGTTGGTTGATGAGAAGCTCAACATGACCCAGCAATGTGTGCTCGCAGCCCAGAAAGCCAACTGCATCCTGGGCTGCATCAAAAGAAGCGTGACCAGCAGGTCAGGGGAGGGGATTCTGTCCCTCTACTCCACTCTCGTGAGACCCCACCTGGCATACTGTGTTCAGCTCTTGGGCCCCCAACATAAGAAGGACACGGACCTGTTGGAGCAAGTCCAGAGGAGGGCCACAAAGATGATCAGAGGGCTGGGGCACCTCTCCTGTGAGGAAAGGCTGAGAGAGTTGGGGTTGTTCAGCCTGGAGAAGAGAAGGCTCCAGGGAGACCTTAGAGCAGCCTTCCAGTACCTAAAAGGGGCCTGTAAGAAAGCCGGGAGAGGGACTTTTTACAAGGGCATGTAGTGACAGGACAAGGGGTAACTGTTTTAAACTGGAAGAGGGTAGATTTAGATTAGATGTAAGGAAGAAATTCTTTATGATAAGGGTGGTGAGGCACTGGAACAGGTTGCCCAGAGAAGTTGTGGCTGCCCCATCCCTGGAAGTGTTCAAGGCCAGGCTGGATGGGGCTTGGAGCAAACTGGTCTAGTGGAAGGTGTCCCTGCCCATGGCAGGGGGCTTGGAACTAGATGGTCTTTAAGGACCCTTCCAACCCAAACCATTCTATAACTATGATTCTATGATAAAAAACTTCCACTACTTCCTCTTGAGGATCTTTAATGTTTCCTGCTTGCCTGTAGAGGGGCTGTATTTGCAGCAGTAAGTCTATTTTTTTCTCCGATATGGTGCTAAACAAAGGAATTCTTTTTGCCTTTTATCCTTCTAAACTGAGTTTATGGGAGGTCTCTTTTTTTTCCTCAACCCCAAACCAATACAGATTATAATTCACATCCCCTTTGATTGCTCTTTCCAGTACTTTATGAATCACTGTTAATCTTAATGATCCTTCAATCCTATATTTGGATGGACTACTACTCATTCCCCATACACTCTGGAGGATGTATATCAGGGCATACATATTAATTAGGCAGAATTGTGTAAGCAGTTTTTCCCAAAATGACTAGGGGCAGTTAGTCATCCACACATTACGTAATAAAAGTTCGTAAGTTGAAAAGAAGGTTCTCGATTGTTCATGCTCAGAAAAAGAAAGGTTTTAAAGGTACAAATGGAAATTAGATTTCCTGACATTCAGAACTGAAGCATTCCCCTTCGAAGTAACACAAATTACTGCAACTAATAATTTAACTGAAAAGGCTCATGTACATGTGGATGTACATGCATGTGTATGTATCTTTATCTATCTCTGCATTTCCTAGAAGTTGGTTTAGGAGTTTAGACTGGAACACATCTGTCTGCTAGAGAGAGCGCCCCTGTGTTGAGTGAGGCATCGCATGGCCACAAATGCTAATCAGCACAGCTAAGACAGCATCAGCACTTCATTGACCACAAAAGAATTCAGTTTCCATGTGAGATGTGGAGATAGAACTGCATCCATTTGGGTGTCAGTGAGGCTATAAAATCCAGAGCATAATGCACTGCAAGGGAGAAGGGATGAAAAACCACTTGCAGATGCAATGTTCACAGGGACAAAGTAAGAGATCCAGAAGGAAATATGAAGGGGAGAACTATGGAAAACACTTATGGCCCTGAAAAAGAGTCTAAGTGGATGTTCAGAAGAACATATTTTTCCACGTATCTAATATAAATAGTAGAGGGAATTTTGAAAACTGGTCCTAGGTGTGTGGAAACTTGGTCAGTTATTCCTGCTTACCCTGATATAACTCATGGTATGTGACTTAATTGAGGCAGCTTGTGTCAGAAAGAGAACATTTAATTACGTGAATCTGATTAAAAGCTACTGCATTATAACAATGAAAATAACTAAAATATCAGTTAAAAAATATAATGAGTAATTTCAAAGTGCTGACGATGTCAGGGTTCATTATTTGAATTTAAGGTCAAATTCCAAGTGCACTCCATCACTCATCTTCCCCTTTTATGGATAGTTCATTGAAGAAAAGCTGGGGGGAGGAAAGATGGGGGGGGGGAAATAGTGCTTCCAGCAGATCCCATAAAATTGTTCACTTTTTCTCAAAGATTGAGTTTAATCTTTTGTAGTTGTACTTGAACTTAATCTGCCCTGATTTATTAAAGGTATTAAATTTTCTTTTCTGAACTTATCCCTGTACTTCCAGTATAAAATTTTCCATTCAGTATTCTTTCCAGACCTGGGTAATTTCATTTCCCTTTATCAATCTTCATGAATAAGCAGCAATGGTTAGACTGACAGAGCATCACTGTTTGCTCAGCAGCAACACCTGTTCACCTCAACCCTTCCTTTGCAAAGTTGGAAACCGTTGTATTATATACTTCTGCTTTGTACCATCTTCCCTCTTATACAGGGTAATGCCACTTTCTAAAAAGCAAGTAAGTTATGTGAAGAGTTTTGAGTAGAGTTTTGCTTAAATTCATTTTTTTTTTACTTGAAATTAAAGGATGATTCTTCAGTCAAAATTCTTTTTCTTTGGAAGAAAAGGTGAAGATTCCACTCATAGAAGTTTGTGAGGCAGATTGACTTTATGATGAAACTGCTAATGTCGTAGAAAAAGTGCCTGTTGGCAGAAATGCACCAAAGCAATTCTTTCAAAAGCCTACAGTCACCTTAACCTCTGTAGATAAAACCAAGCTTCTTCAATGTTACTAGATTTAAGAGAAGTGAGGTGATTTTTTTTCTTTTTGGCCAAATAAATGTACTTATTTCTTGAAGGTATGTGTCGGTAATAAAATGTGAGAATGAAATATGCTCTTACATACCTCATTGAAGGTAAGTTGGTGTTTTTAGCAAGGATTTTGCTAGTATTAGTAGAATTCTATAGGGGAATTTGTGCTATTTGTCACATTGAGGCAAATTTCTTTCTGACTGTCCCTTTGAATCATTTTCACTGCTTTTGCACCTCATTCCCCATTCCTGATTGCTATCAGGTAGACGGTTCCTCCTTTCTTCTTCACCACCTTTAACTCTTATGAATACAAATTAAACGCCTTTTTAGCAGGCTTTTTTCTGATCCTTCCAGCCAAGGAAGGATCTAAAGCAAAAAAAAAGAAATCATTGTCACACAACAAATTGTGGAACTCACTGCAGCTAGCAGTTTGGAAAACAAAAGTTTAAGCATCTTAAAGTAAAAATATCCATGTTTGTGAAGAACGGGCCCACAGTAATGTTGAATGTGGTGCACATATATCCACTCCAGAAGATCCATCACCTCCTGCCTACAGAGGACCTGAGAATACAAGAACTGCCTGTCTCTAATGGTCTTTTCCTGAACATCTGCCACTTGCCATTGTTAGAAACATGATGATGGACCAGATAGTTCTCTGGAGCGAACCAATACTTCAGTTCCTTTGTAAAGTGTTCCTTCTCCACTCAAGGCCCAAATTTGCCTGCTCAAATACATGTTTGCCAGTGTCCAGTTTAGACTGAAAATTCTTTAGGGCAGAGGTAATAGTTTCCTTTTAATGACTGCTTTGTATGTAAAGTCAAGGGCATAAATAATCATAATACTACATACAAGGAAGAGCCCAGTTCTGCCCTCGTATAAGTGAGAAGCAGGATGCATTCTCTGACATAGACTTCTTTGTTTATGATTTACATCAGTGGTTGTCTATGATAAATATTTTCATAGTGATTTCTAATTTTTCTCATGGCAAACTGAAATGGAGGGTCGTTTTGTGATAGTCTGAGATTCTTTTCTTATGTAGTTGACTTTTTCAAGTCTAATGGTTAATTCTTGAATGGGAAGCAGTTTCTGCAGATTTGGTAATACCAACTGGAAGCTGGGTGATGTTTTTGCATTTAACATATGCTTAGATGGGTATCTGTAGGACAGTGTCTCAGAATAAAGAGGAGACAAAGGATCTATCATCAACAAACTCAAGGACTGCAGCCTAGAAAATTCTTTGATTTTTAATGTGTTCCATTGATAAGGGAATGTCTTACAAGTAGAGAGCAAAAACAAACTCCTTGTTTAACTGGAATACTTTTTAATAAACAAGTCTGGTGGTAATTTATCCAAACATTAATTGTTAAATGGTTGCACAGATCTTAAGAGTATGTATGCGTTTCAGTATGAGCACTCATGGATGTTATCTTAGGGGCTGGAGGGGTACTACTGCAGAGTGACTGGAACCTTTTGAACTCATCCGCATGACATCAGCAAGTAAAACCTCTGCAATGCTCTGACCTGAGAATGTTTTCACTGTAGTTGTTGAAACTCAGTGTACAAGACTGGCTTTGGGTCCAGGTGGAGGAGAATGACAACTTGGTAAACTGCACATTAGGCAGCTGGCATCTTATATACAGAAGAGGGCTATCATGCAGGAAAACAATAAAATCTATTGCTGAAATTAGCCTTTAAACAGGGCCCCCTTAAATGTCAGGGGAAGTTTTGGAGATGGGTGTTATCAGTATTAATACAGTATGTTCAACTGTCTGCAGCTTATGAGGACAATATCTGGTTCTTACCTGTGAGCCTTGTGGAAAATGACTCTGCCACCTGTGTGCTTGAGTAGATACCTTGCTAGTGTGATACTGTGCAACACAGGGTCAGGAATTGCTGACCAGGTGTCAGAGTTTGTCCCTGCTTGTAGCACAGTGACTTGCAACATGCCAAACTACCACTCCTTTGTAAGTGAGAAGCATCATCAAATGCGGTGTCCTGGTTTCGGTTTCAGCCCAGCCGGTGACAAAACACCACGAAGCCTCTCGCTCACCCCCCACACCCTCCCCTGGCCACGGTGAGATGAGGAGGAGAAAATCCAAAGGCAGGCTCGTGGGTTGAGACAAGAACTGGGAGGGATCACTCCCCACTTATGGTCACGGGCAAAAGACAGGCTCAACTTGGGGAAGAAACAAAATCAATTTCATTTACCACAAATCANCTGCCGCTCCTTTCCTCAGGGGGAAGATTCCTCACTCGTCCCCTGCTCCACCGTGGGGTCCCTCCCACGGGAGACAGTCCTTCACCAACTTCTCCAACGTGGGTCCTTTCCGCGGGCTGCAGTTCCTCACAAACTTCCCTGGCGCGGGTCCTTTCTGTGGGCTTCAGTTCTTCCCGAACTTCCCTGGCGCGGGTCCTTTCCGTGGGCTGCTCTCCAGTCACACACTGCTCCAGCACAGGCTTTCCCAGGGAGTCACGGCCATCTTGGGGGGCCTCCGCTCCCCCGCTCCCCTCCCTGGGCTGCAGGGGTACAGCCTGCCGTCTCCCACCGGGATGCAGGGCCATCAGCCTCCTCAGGCTCCCCTCCTCCCCCTCCTCTTCACTGACCTCGGGATCTGCAGAGGGGTTCCTCTCACATTCCAATCCCCCTACCCACTGCCGGTTCCCCTTCTTCAATCTGTTCTCCCAGAGGTGCTCCCACCGTCACTGATGGGCTCGGCCTGGGCCAGAGTTGGGTCCAACTTGGAGCCGGGGGAGCTTCCAGCAGCTTCTCACAGGAGCCACCTTCTGCAGCCCCCTCCCCCGCTACCAAAAAAACCCGCGCCACACAAACCCATAACATGCTGTGAGCCAATTTTCCTCCTATAGATCCTTGGGGTAGCAGCTACAAATCTTGTGCTTGGGCAGCCTGGGTGTGCAAAGGGGAATGACACTTTAATACCAAATGTATCCATGCTTACTGAAGGCTATATAAAGGTCTCTTTTTTGACTTAGAAGTCATTTGCAGAACTTCAGCCTGGATTACTTGAAATAACAGAGCTGTCACTAATACAATATTTTTTAGAAGTGGGTGCAAATTACACCCTTTTGCAAGAGCCTGCTGGCTAGTAGCAGAAACAAAACAGTAGAAATGAGGCAGACTAGTGAGAGGAAGCAACATAAATCTAAGATGCTGAATCCTAGGGAGGCAAAAGTAGCTTCCATTATGAATAATTCCATGTCTCTTAATTTATTTCCTGTCTACATCCCCCAGCGTTTCTATTATTCTATAGGGCAGCCTATTACTGATTTAGACTGATAGTAGACTTCCCATGATGTGTGTTCTTCATCCAGTTTTAAGTGCAGCATAGTTGGGATGGTGTGGACACTAAAGGGAAACAAACAGCAATGTTAATTTCAGTGTTTCTTCATCTGTAAAATCACACTTTGTTTTGCACAAGTCTCTTTGTATTTGGCTTTTGCCAACACAATAACATACTATTTAAATGTGCATTTTAAGTGACTATGATTTGAGTGCAAATATTGTCCTAATGACTTCTGGATATAAAGTGGAGAGCTAAATGACAGAGCCTTGTTTTGGAAAGTCTGATGTATTTAGTTCTGGCTTAGTAAATGAAGCAATAGCTCACAAAGTGTTCATAAGCTTTAGAAAAAGTGATCTGTATAAAGCTAGAAGGATTACTGATAGGTTTTCAGACAGTGTTATGGGCCATAATACTACTGTTTCAAAGTCCAGGTTTGATTTTTGCTGCTTAGACTAATTTTGACAAAAGGGTGCTGTTAGGAATACTTGTTGTACAGGAGTCCTGAAGTAATATAAACTCATCACTTCTGAATGTCATAGAAAATTGGTTCCTGTCTTTTTTTTCTTCCCTAAATAACTTTTGGTTTCCTGGTAACTCTTAGGCTTATTCTTTTAATCACTTCATAGCATGTAGAGCTGATGGGTAGGGGTCTAGAGTATTTCCCCACAGGCATTTTCACAGTGCAGCTGTTGATCATGTGAACATATTCATGTTTCCTTCACAGCTGACACCCTGCAAATGTCTGATGTGCCTGGAGATGGTAAATGTATAGGAGCTTTCTTCTTATAGAGATGGCATGCTAATTTTCTAAGAGGACAGGGAATTTGAAGTGAAAATAAGGGTTTTTTCAATTGCATTAAGACAATACAGACCATCAATGAATGAGAAGAAAGTGTGTCATGCTGGAGTATGGATCTAGGAATCCAGACATCAGAAAAACAAATAATTTTATTTTTATTCCTTTACAAGTAAAGGCTTTCAGAGCAAAAAAGCTAAATGTTTCCACAGATTTTAGATTTTTTGCTTGTCTCACCTCACTTTTTTGTAAGAGATTTTCCTTAGCTGCCTCTTTAAAAACTCTCTTTTGCTGTGAAGTTTATTAAAATTTTGACAGCTGTCAGACTAGGGGTGTGCTGAGAATGCTGCCTATCACACTGACCAACTGTGTCACTGCTTCTTTGTTCTTCCATCTGTCTGTCTTTGTTTATAATTTTTATCCTGCTCTTATACTATAAGTGCCTTTGACACAAGTAACATTTTTGTAAGGTGTTTCGTACAGCATCTACACAATTGCTCCTGATGTATGTCATCCACTCGTGTTTTGTTCTGTTTATTTGGTTCCCTTTTCTAGCTGAAAAACTCCTACCAGGTGAAAAAAGATCAACTCCCTGTTATACCAAATACAGAAAATCTCATATGAATGCAATTATAATTTTGACAAGAGTCTAAAATGTTTAAAGAAGAATCTCCAAGGCATTAACTTCTGTCAGTGCTTGCTTCTACACTAAAGCAGAACTCATGCCTTTATGCGAGGATTGAATAACCCAGTCAACTAATTAACGATACCTTCTGTCATTTTTTGGAACCCTTTTATTTGAGAGTGCATGAATGTTTCCCTCTGTAACCTAGTGAACCTAATATAAGACAGCGAATTGTCATTTGAGCTAATCTAACTGTATTCTTTTCTTTCTTTAAGGAAATAATAAGGCTACAAGGACACATTTATTGCATATCAAATTATTCAGTCTTTTGTGTTCAGTGAAGCTCATTTAAACAAAAATCTGATAAAGGAATAAATATGTAATGATGAGTAAAATAATGCATACTGGGTATAGATGACATATCTAATGCTAATGTTAACGGACTTAGTACCAGAAGATAGACATTTATGCTTCTGTATTCTACATTGCATAAATCACCTGATTGAGTATGTTAGGCTTATATGCCAGCACAGTGCACAGCTGTGTTTAAGGTTAACCCTTAGAACATGTATTTGTTCCCACAATCTTCTTTTCTTCTGGTACTGCATGCTCCATAACTACCTCTGAACTGCTGATCTCTCTCAATTTTTTTTCAACAGGAAGGGCCCAGTCTACTGTTGGCTTTCTGCTTGCCTACTGCCTTGCTGAAGTCCATCCTTCCTGGTACTTCTCACACCAGTCCAGCTGCTCCAGGCAGTAAGCCAACAGACTGCTTTGTAATCACACCATCTATCTCCTCGAATCGTAAAGATAGGCCATCTTTCATACTACTGCTCTGTGGATGAATCCTTATCCTGTCCTAATGAGGCTATTAAAGATGAGGCAAGCCTTAATATCTGGGAATAGTATTTTCTAGAGTCATTACAAGGCACAGAGATACATGGACAGATGGATTGCCTCTCCAGTGGGTGTCTTGTCCTCAGAGCTATTGTCTTGGAAAGAGTCCTATATATTTCAAGTAATATTTCCCAATTGCCTAGATATATTCTATTTGTCAGACATAACCCAGCTAAAGAATGACCAGTTTCTAAGAACGCAGCTATGCTGTAGGCCTCTCAAGCTGTAGGGAAATGGATTTTCGTCATTTGCCAAAGTTCATATTTTGCTGAATTACTTAAAAATCAAAACAAACCCACAAACAAACACCCTCCCCCCTCCCCCCAGCACACCCAGTTCCCACCGCCTCTCAGTATTAGAAACAAAGCAAAACTCTTCTCTTATATCATAAGAGTTTTTACAGTTCTTTCTTACAGGTTGCATTTTTAGAGGTGGCGGCCGGGGGGTGGGGAAGGAATGGAAGAGAGGTGTCAGTCTCTGAATAACAGTCTCTTTTTCCTATGTAAAAGTTCTTCAAGAATGAAACAGATAAATTTTATCAAGTCACTGTGAAGCAGAAAGAAAAACTGCAAAGTAGCTCTGTGGAATATTAATAATGATTGCATTTGTTTCATTTGAGTTTAATTTTTTTTAAATAATAGCGTATTAGAAGTGGAAAAAAAAAAAGACTTAAGTCTATTGTAAATACTAACATGTTTGGGCTGATCTGTCTGTTGCTTGGCAGAGTGTTAAAACCCACTACAGGAACAATTACTCCCAGTATAATTTGGTGCTTCACTGTGAGACAGATACACATCATCTTATATGTTTTTATAAGAAAAAATACAGTTAT
>VYZV01011231.1:1100-12390 GCA_013401275.1 Pandion haliaetus | reverse complement strand
CAAGACGTTATGGCTTCACACTACATTCTGTCTCCAGGCAGTCATTTGTTAACACTGTGATCCAGGAACACAGCCATTCCTTTCTGTACATTACCATAGCATGATCTGGTAAGCTTTAAAAGCAGTTCTTTTGTGATGTTTTTTACCCACTTTATGTTCTATTTTGTATCAATGAGGATAGCACATTTTATACAGATTCATAAGGGAAAGGAAATTTTTTTTTTTTTGATCAGGACTTTTTATGTTAACAGTAACAGGACTTGTAGGTTTGTGTCTGCATGAGATAAACTGAATTTTGCATCGTCTTCACCTTCACATTTGGGGTTGTTACCTTCACCTCCCTCTCTTACTAGCCCCAAGGCACATGTTGTTTCATATCCACACGCATTCTGTCATGTCTCATTCTTTGACTGAATAAAATCCATGTTTGGAAGATGGGAAATGAAGGGCTGGATTGAATTCTGTAGATATGCATGGAGGAGGCACTCTTCATGCAGATTTCCCCCTTCCTGTATCCAGGTGGTGGTTGCGAGAAGTAGCTGCCTTGATTTTTTCCATCTTTCTTTTGTGGAAACCATATGGGGCTTTGTGCAAGTCTGTGTTTATACATCATCTCTTACATGTAATACCATATTCAGCTCCAACTTTATGGGAGAAGGTTATGTCTACCACAGTGGGCTTAGCATGGATTCAGCAACAGGACACCACAAAGCAGCTTGGATGGACTTTGGTTGGGTACTCCAAAATCAGCAACACTGTAAGAGGTGGCACTTCGGCTCCAAAACTTCTCTGTCTTCCCTCTGGGGGTACTGTGGTGAGGATTTGCTGCTCTCTGGAAGAATTTGAATGAATCTCAGTGCATAGTGCTTTTCTTTACGTCTTCTATTTGGAAAAGGTCATGAAACCCTTCTAATGAAATGAGTGCATATCAGTATTTTCACAAAAAGGCATTTCTAGAAGAGGAGTGTTTATCATTTGAACTACTGTTAGGAAAACTCTTCAATATCTATAAGTAAGGAGACAGATTTAGAGTCAAGAACTGAATTTTCGCAATCTGAACCTTGAGTATGTTGATTAAAAATTATTTCAGTATAAAAGATCTCTATAAGGACCTACCCTCAAGGATTGTGTTTTTCAAGGCTTGATTTGCATATCATCTAAACCTGTCTTTGCTTGCTTTTACTTGAGAGAGTGGATATCTTTGCACTATAGTTCTGTACTTCCTGGGAATTTTGTAGGCTGCTCTTCTGTGGCAAGTTAATATCATTGCTACTAGCCCAAAGATGTTGTACGAGGTGAATGAGGGTATTTCTATGTTAGCATCTAGTCTGAGTATCAAGATGGAGGACAATCTCAGTGCAGAACCTGATACAGGTAATACATCCAGTCCTAGTGAAGCATATACAACAGATTTCTTTGTGACTTCGCTGTGAACCTTCAGTGATGCCAGACAATCTTTGGGTTATCTGTAGAGTGCATTGAAAGAATATTAATTATTCTGAGGGGGGAATTCTGGTCCCCACTTTACTCAATTCTGCACTGACAAAGTATATGTGGCTTTCGTCTCATGAATCACCTACTCTGTATTATGCCAATTTTTATTTAGCAGATGGTGGTCTGGTCTCTACTTTATGCTGAAACCTGCGACCCAGTTAGCTGATACAAGACAGCTGGGGATGTGAAGAACAAAATTTTCCTCATTTCTGTTTTCAAGTAAGTCAGGTCAGTGTTACTCCCAATAATATTCTGTTCTGTATTTTTTATACACATGAATATCATGTACCTATGTTGGTGTTCTCTGGGGATTAAAATATAGTATTGATTGTGTATACCATATTACATTAGCCATTCTGCTGAAGTCAATAGGAATATCCACACAAGGAAGGAATGTAGGCCTGAGCCTTTGATTACTGTAGCATTCCTCTTTAACTGAATGAAAATATTACTCTGTGTTTGGATTATGTTCAGTTGCAGCTGAGAGATGATTGTTTGTGTTTCAGATTCCATTCACATGACTATCTTTTCATAACTGATATATGATAATTTATACTACATGCTCTCAGGACTCTGTCATGTGAAAAATAATATGTAGATAGCCAAATATCTGACACAAAAAGTATATGACCATCACACACACACACATGCTTAAAAGTCCAAGAAATCACATCTCCCAAGTTGCTCATATCTTTCACTTTCACTGTTTGTGTTGGTTTTCTTTCAGTAAATACAACTGCAGTTCTTTGGCTTGTGCCACATGTCAAATAAGGATAAGAACCCTCTACATGGAAGTCCATTTTCAAATGTAAATGGAGCAGATATGTAAATCTCAACAGTTTCCCTATATAATATAGGTCTTTACACTGCCAGATTACGCAGGTGTATGTGCAGGGGTTAACTTGTACATGCAAGAACCCATTTATGATGATTAAACTATTTGTGTGTGGAAAATAAAATATATTTAGAGCATGCACTTTGGTATGTACACACTTTACCAGAGTAATTGACAGAATTAATATTGAATACCTCATCTAAGGACATGAAAATACAGAACTGCCTAAAGTCACTAAAAAAGGAGCAGGGAACAAAGGATTTCTGTATTTTTTTGACCCGTACAATATTTTCTAGATTCTGAGTATCTTATTCTGTGTGCTGTCTTACTTAAACCCAATGTAATGGCAAAGCTTGAGTATTCTTTTTTTTATTACTTTGCAATTGCTGGGGAGAATGTAAGCAGCTAGAGTTTAGATTTGGAAGTATTTAACCATGCCATTTCCATCTGAATTAACATATAATGCCATCTTTAATTCTGTATTTATCACAGGAAATTTTTTGCTTGAAAGATAAGCGTCTGGGATATGTTAATTGTCCTGTGCCATAATATCACTTCTGAAAGGAGTAAGTCTTTAAATATTGGGGTTCAGTAGGACTGTTCTTAATCTTTGCTATAATAATAAATACTGAATGTCAGACCTTTTCAAAGATCCAACTTGGAAATGTCTTTTATCTTCCTAAAATTAGTGGAAGCTCCACACGTGTATGTATGAAAGTGGGGAATTGTTACCCCAAACATACATTGCAATGGTAATTGGAAAGAATTAATTTACTTCATGTGGCTTTGAGGGGGCTGAATAGTCTGCTGTGTTCCCAGGAAATAGAGAGTTTGGAATTCTTTACTTTTGCTGTTGAAGAATTGTCTGCAAAGTCATGCAATAGAATTTCTTTCAAGTGTCAAAGTGGAATAACTTATACATGTGTATGTTTACGTGTGTATATATACACCAGGTTTTAGAAGACCGTGATGACAGCATTATCGCATGTTAAGGTTGGTTTAGATGTGTGCTAGCAGGTACAGTTTGAGGCAGAGAAGCTCAGAGCGAGAGGCTTTTTTCAGTCCTGGGTGGGAAGCTGGTTAATCAAGCTCTTGTACTACTCATCTGCTCCCATAGCTTTACCCGAGTTGCAGTTTCCTTGCTTAGCACCCCCCCCCCACCTCCCCTGTCCTTATGCAAAGTCTCTGGCTCAGCAGTCTAACTTTGACCTATTTGATCTTGCCTGTTTCCTTTCTGATGCATGGCAGTTCAATAAAGGTACTGTGCAAGCAATCCCCTTTCCAGCATATTGCCAGCTGGACAGAAGCTGACATGAACCTTCTAGGAAAGCTGAGATGTGGCATAATATCCAAATTCACCTGCAGTCAGCAATTTTAAGGTGTTATCTCTGAAAAGCAGAGGGGATTGAGTGGATGTGCCATGAAAGAATTAATGGAATATCCACTTTAATGCACTCTTAAGAATGAAGGCATGTTCTGCAGAAATCCAGTCCAGCACGTGTGCTAACAGTAGCATTTGGGTCAGCTGGACCCCCCATGAGGTGAGACTCCGCAGAGTCTCTGTGGTCTGCTGCTAGCTCTGGGATAGTCCCCCCCTCAGCAAAGAGGTTCTCTAGAAAAAAAGTCTCCAGGAGCTGTATTTAGACATAAAGCTTTAGGCTGGGAGGAGTCCCAGTATCCCATTAGGAAACTGTTCAGCTCTAGGGTTGCAAGAGTATCCAGTGGTGTGGGAACATCTGCTCCACTGGTTGGTACTGAGGTACCAGCATTCAACTTTTAAAGATGCAGATCAGAAGTCTGTGTTTCTCCCTTCATCACAGCTGCTTGAATGTAGAGAGTAGATTGCTTGTCAGCTGGTATGGTGAGCCATAGAGTCAGACTCAGCTGTAGACTCAAGAAACTGCAAAATAGATGAGTTTTATAAGGTATATAATTTTGTGAGGCAGTGTAAAAAAAACAGTGACAGCTACTGAAGAGTGGCTATAGGGCTGTAGGAGAAAGTCTTTCCACTTATGAAACAGTTGTAAAACATTAGTAGAAGATTTATAATGTTCTTCAGTGGGAAAAGGTACTTGGGATAGGTCCTACAATGCTTAATGCTGTCATCTAAGATACTCTGTTTTAGTTGTGCAGATGTCTTCTGAGTCAATGGATCTATGTATTGCAGAGCCCTGTCTTGAGCTGGAAGCTCAAGCTCAAAGAAATTGTATCTTTTACCTCATCTGAACACAGAAGGTTAGACGGCTAATTTTGCGGAAATACAGGTAACTTTGTGCGGAAAACCTTAGGTGATGCAAAGCCTACACTTGTTCACAAAAATAATTTCACAGAGTATGAGAAGCACTTCAGATCCTCAGAAATCAAAATAACCAAGCGCTAGCCAGATGCCAGGCCCATGTTTTAGTGTGACAGCAGCAAGTCAGACT
Organism: Pandion haliaetus; assembly: GCA_013401275.1. NCBI lineage: Eukaryota > Metazoa > Chordata > Aves > Accipitriformes > Pandionidae > Pandion > Pandion haliaetus. The sequence continues at coordinate 7,635 of VYZV01011231.1, read as the reverse complement.
ACTTATTCTATGGAAAACTGACTGCTGCCTCTTGTTCAAAGCAGGGGCTACACCCGTTTCTTTGCTCCTGTGGCAGCTCCTGGTCTTCTCCTCTGAGTGCCGCTTTCAGAGTCTGGACCTCCTACATTTCCATGTTTGTCAGCAGTGCGCATGACTAAAATGGTATTTTCATATTTCATTGCAGTTGAGGCCCCTTAAAGCAGAGGGTTGCAAGTGTGAAAGAGAGATATGTTGTTCCCTAATGGCTTATTACCATCCCATTTGCAATTCAGATCAGTTCTAAATTGACTGAAATTTTTAAACACATAGCAGGCAGTTTAAACTAATGATTGTCTGGAGGTTCACATCTGACGTGAACTAAGCTTCTGTTCAAAACAAATTGCAAATAATTCCTCCCTTAGAGTCAAAATGTCACTTTTTACACTGTGCATTGTTGCCAGGTTTTGTCAGTTACATTAAAAAAAAAACCACACCAAAACCCACAAAAAACCTGCTACCCGCTGTAAGTTCTGAATTAGAAAACGGAGTGACACTGTGGTTGTTCCTCCCCCCCTTATTTACGATAATGTATATCTGTGTGCCTGGCTCTCTGTAGCCTGATGAAAAATCCTTTACCCCCACCCTGCTCCCCGAAACCCCTCAGCCTGCGCTGAAGGCCCCGGTGGCAGCGGTGGGTCCGAGTTGCCTGGTAACCCCCATCAGGCAGTGGGGCTGCCTGGGCCCCCCAGCCTGTCCCCATTGCTGCTGGGGTTAATCGCTGACCCCCCTTCAAACTGGGTGTTTCGCCTTGGTCCCCCTCCCTGTCGCTAGCTTGCCCGGGCCTACGCAACCGTGGTCCTGAAAGTAAAGGTGTCACGGGTGGCTGTGGCGTGTTGGAGGGACGATGAACACTGCCCAGATTAGGCACCATGTGCCCTGGTGTGCCACGTTGGGCCACGCCGAGCATTGTGCTCTTCAGTGAACAGTGGCTGCTGCTGGCACAGAGCTTCAGAGCTGCCTTTTCTTTTGGACGGGAGGTGTAGTAAAACGGGCTTAATCCTTCATTGTTTCCATTTTTCAGCACCCTGTCTTGTAACGGCTGCTTAAAGAAGTAACTCAGAGTTTGGGTTCAATTCCATCGCGATTTCAAAGTCCATAGGTTTGATAAAAACGGAAGCTCTTTAAAAATGTCCAGTGGGGTGGAAAGGGTACGTTTAGTATGGGATTGAAATCGGGTTTCCCTTGAAAGAAATAACCCATCTGAGGGGACTTGCTGGAGAAATCTTGGTAACTTACAACCACTGATAACTAATGGTGAATAGGGAGGTATTTGCTAATTTCTAAAGGGAATGAGCTTATGTAAAGAGAAAATAAATGAGTCCATTTTCCTTTGATATAATCCTTGCGTATTTCTGCTTTGTAGGTGCTGGCCACAGGGATAAAGTTTGGGACAGTCTCTCCTTTTTACCCACAGTGTTACTGGATCAGCTATCTTTGTTAGATGTTACTTGAAAGTCTGTGTTACTTAATTGACTTATGGCTATCTCTGGACTCAAAAAAAGATTGTTTTTTCAAAAATTGTCATGAAGAACCTTCTTATGTTCATCAAGCTACTTGTTCAGTTGCTATTTAGGTTTACATCTTGAACTGTGTATTGACATACTTGATACAACGTTGCATTTCTCAAAAGCTTTTGTACAGCATGCTGTCATACTTACTTTTTTTTTTACATTTCTTAAGCTGTTCCTAACTTCATGATCTTTTGGGGAATTATCTACCTGCTTGTAACTAGCTCTAGGAAAGATGTGCATATGTATTACATTTTCCTTATGCCTTCAATTCGTACAACTGAAATGTGACATTTTTTGTATTTTACAAAAAAGAGCAACAAAAGTCTCAGCTTACTGATTATGGATATGGGTTAATATAAAATAAGTTTCTGCTTTCAAAACAGCCTTATAAGCGCTGCCACTTTCCACTATATAAATCTATTATGTTAAAAAACAAGTTTAAATACAGTTTGCTCTGGCTACAATTAAATATATACAAAAGAAGCCTTGCTGTGGCTGGTTTTAAGGTTAGAAGTCAATCAAAACCATCTTTCATCTGTGAAACATGAAATACTGTTTTTCATCTTTTGATTTGCTGGAAGGGAGGGATGCTGTCCAGAGGGACCTTGACAGGCTTGAGAAGTGGGCCCATGCAAACCTCGTGAAGTTCAACAAGGCCAAGTGCAAGGTCCTGCACCTGGGTCAGGGCAATCCCCAGCATTAATCCAGACTGGGGGATGAATGGATTGAGGGCAGCCCTGCAGAGAAGGACGTGGTGATACTGGTGGTTGAAAAACTGGGCATGAGATGGCAATGTGCACTTGCAGCCCAGAAAGCCAATCACACTCTCCACAAACACCATAGCTGTCTGTGTCCTGGGCTGCATAAAAAGAAGTGTGACCAGCAGGTCGGGGGAAGTGATTCTGCCCCTCTACTCCACTCTTGTGAGACCCCACCTGAAGTACTGTGTCCAGTTCTGGGCTGCCCAGCACAATTCTGGACTGGAATGAAGACAGGTTGAGAGAGTTGCGGTTGGTCAGCCTGGAGAAGAGAAGGCTCTAGGGAGACCTTATTGCGGCCTTTCAGTATATAAAGGGGCAGTCTTGTCCTGTAGTGACAAGGGGCAATTGTTTTAAAGTGAAAAAGGGTAGATTTAGATTGGATAAAAGGAAGAAATTTTTTACAATGAGGGTGGTGAAATACTGGAACAGGTTTCCCAGAGAGGTTGTGGATGCCCCATCGTCACAAGCGTTCAAGGTCAGGTTGGACAGGGCTTTGATCAACCTAATCTAGTGAATGATGTCCCAGCCCATTGCAGGGAGGTTGGACTAGACAATATTTGAAGGTCCCTTCCAACCCAAACCATTCTATGATTCTATGATTCAGTGCATGCTTTAGAGGAGAGCATGTGGTGTTTCTTGACCATCTCTCTAAAATATGTTGTGCATCTTCAAGTCTGTAGCACTATCATTCTACAGCTTTGCTCTGCTGTGCTCCCACTAGTCAGATTTATGCCGTGACAATAGATATAAAATATTACCCTTAATTTAGGCCAAGACAGAATTCATAATCCTTTTGATAAAGAGGCTATACCAGGTATGTCATACTTTGATACTAAGGTGATGTGCATGATATAAATAAGTACACAGGTACCTTTTCCCTCTTAGAGCAGTAGTGAACCTTTTTTTTTCTTTTGGGGAGTTATGATATGCATAAGGAGCGTTGTCTAGGGGATAGAAAACATCTTTTGCAGAACAATGGTACTATCTACCACTGTATTAAAAGCTTCAAGATTTGTTTTTGTATGAGTCTCTTTGTCTTATATTCACCTAAATCTTACTTTCATTTAGATGGAATCTCAAGTGAAAATAAAAATAAATGGGTATCCTCAGCTTCTTCCAAACCATTTCTGATGCTTTTGCTTTACATTTTTCATGGTGGAATCCATCAGAAACTAATCTCTCGATAAACTCAGGCTGTGCATTGCACTTTCTTCCTTCACACGGCCCTTGAGAGAGCATGAGAGAATTTTCTAATACGTGAAGTATTTTCTAATACAAGACGATAAAGAACAGAATCTGTTTTATTTTCTCAGTTTGATGCAACAGGGACACAGAAGAACAGATTCCTTGCAAATTATACAAAAGCCACTTTAAAGACTTACTGAGCTGCTTATTGCATTAGCTTTGACATGAGGACCCGTGGTCTCTATTGCATGGGTCTTATGAAGATACCATGCAAATCAAATTAATTCAAGTAGCTTTTGTCATATTACAGTATATTGCATGTGCTGTAGGTCCAGGATGTTGGAACATCCAAAAGGTTCTGAGGCTTTAGTTAGGCTTGGATAATCATCAAAAGGCTTGGAAATTTTTCTGTGTTATATGAACTACTTTTGCCCCATGAAATCAGGCTGGAAATCTCCCAAGAATGGCTCCTGGGGAAGATTATTGTTATTTCAGTCATCTGGCTAAAGAAAGGGCCTATTGTCATGTATGATTATTGGCCTAATCCTGCAGACCAGGCACAGTGCTTTCAAACATGAAGTCAGTAAAGGTAAGCACAATAATGTCTATATATGTTTTAGGAATTATTTCTACTTTAGCAATAGGGTGAAAAGAACAACACAGAGACAAGCTATGTTATATATCACACTTTGCATACTTCTGATTCCTACTTGTTTGAATTACAAGTAAACAGAACGGGACCTTGCTGGGAAGGGGCCCTTTTTTTTTTTTTTTTCGTTCTGTGTTAGTGTACGGTAACGGTGACTTGGTTGATGAGTGTGGGTCTAGTAATTCTGATAATACAGTAAAAGATAAAATACTCTTTATTAACTTCTGACTTATCTGACACTGAAAGCTGGAGGTCAGTAGTCAGCTTGATAGTGAAAGAAACTCCATCAGTAAATGGGAGTATTTTTAGTTAGTAATTTAGTGCACAAACTAATTCCTATTCATTGAGTGCACATGCATATTATGTATTTTGTACTCTGCAAACTCCTTTGCAACATGTGGTATATGGTACAAATGATACGAGTTTTATAGCTTCTTTGATATGCTAGAGTGCTCTTAGCATTTTTGATGACTCACACTGTCACTCATGTGAATTAATAAGTGATTTGAACTCTTCAGTGTAATGAATCCTATCATTTATTAAAAAGGGAAAAGTGTTCCCATAATTTGTGTGGTGATGCTTGACAGGGAAAGTGAATTTTTGAGGGACTACTACTATTAAATACTGTCGGTAAATACTATTTATTCTTATGCTTGGCAAAACACTTTCTGGTGGCAGACTGGATAAAATGTAAAGAAGTGCTTGTTGTAGAAGTGTTCTTTAACTAATTTTGGTTAGTGTCTATGCCATCATTTTTTAAATGGTTGTGAAATATAGGAATTCCCAGTAAAGGCCTCTGTCCAAGACATGTCCTTAGGACTTTTAGTGAGGCTCTGTGTCAATAGTAAATAGGAAGTGAACAGTCATCTGTCTATACATCAGTACTACTTGAGCCAGAGACCAAGTGTTTCTGTGATCTGAAAGTTCTTTCTATAACCTCCTTTCACTTAGTTTGTTACCACTCGCACTGTGTACTGGGGAAGAAAAATATGATGTGGACTGACCAATAGTGATATAAAATGTTACCACTTAGTGAAAGAACTTGAGAACTCCTTCATGAGGAAAGGAACAAAAAGTGATTATATCCTGCAATTCTCTTTTGGATGCATGAGTTAGAAGGCAGTATGCCATGACAACTTTTCTTCCCCCAAACCCAGAATGTTAGCATGAGATTCTAGTGCTTTTTGGATGATTAAAAGAGCATAAACATGGTGGTATGAAAGAGAATTAGTGACAAAGTAAGCAACAGGGTTTGCTTTTTTACCTCAAAGCACAATAAAATTATAGATTGAAAGGTGGGCTCTGTATTTTCCTTTAAAGTGGCGTTGTGTTTTCTTTGTGTTCCCCAGAATCTGTCCATGGGACCTTAAAAAAAAAACCAAACAAAAACAAAAAATCAAAGAAAATGGGAAAAGTCTCTGAACCTTTTTTTCACCAAAGATAAGGACAATTTGTACTGTTTTCACCTGTACGGAAAAAAGATATCATTCAGAGGACATTAGGCACCATTACTAATCTGTTTTCATTTCCTCCTCATAGTTGAATACATGAAAGGAAATGAAGAATCACTATGGGAAACTGTAAATTTTTAAAATGTTCAATTATGGGGGGCGATATATCTAAATATATCCTTAAAATCCCCATGATAGTAGATATTGTTGAAAGGTGATTTGAAAGTCATTGAGTTGTTTTGGGGAAAAAAATTGGAAAACCACGGCTGACATTCCTACTGTTTTCCAAGACTGATTTTTATTTGAATTTAGCTTAATTCCTAAAGATGGATATGAGCATAAAGAACTTCAAAAAGGTATCATCATGTTTCAAAACTAGTTTTTAATCTCTTTTTAACACTCAATATAAACCTATGGATAGTCAGTCTTAAATTTCAATTGAATTGAACATTGAGGCTCAGCTTCAGTCTTCAAGATTTACCAAAGTAATTTGCAGGCACAAGTTGTTAAGACCTTAAGCTAGAAATAGTCATATATGTAAATAGCTTTACAGATCAGTAAACCCAGTAATTTCAGTGGGAATGTGTATGCCTGTGATGTTATTCCCATGCATGATTGCAGTATTTGATTTCTATAGTGTATGGATATATACATAAGTATGATTACTCAGCTTACATCTCTGACATAATTTGTTTTATAAATTTTAAATTTCCTTTATAATAAGCAGACTCAGTTTAAAATGTAGCCCTCAGAGAATTTCTGTTGTTCAGAAATTAAACTTAGAAGATATGTGTGGTATCCCTTGTTATTAGAATTGTGGATTGCCTTTGAAATAATATTGTGAAGGTAAACTGTATTGTACAGATGAGGTGCCAAGTTATTGTCTCTTTTTTTTTTTCCTGCTAGAAGTTAAACCATTGGAGGCTTTTTGTAGGATCT
>VYZV01011230.1:169166-179711 GCA_013401275.1 Pandion haliaetus | reverse complement strand
GTCCATGTCTGATGCTCTCCTGGGTAGTTGGAAAATCGCTCTGCATCTGTTTACATTTCAGCGTCCATAAACTGGAAAGATATTTTTCTTGTTATCTCTTACCTTTCATTTTGGGGGGGAGGGAAGGGAGAGAAAAAACATTTAACCTTCAGATTTCTTGCATTTATTTACATATTTAAGTGTCAGGGTAGCAGGGTATCCCTATGATAAAAAGCATCGTCTAACTGCAAAGCAAGAGAAGGTTCATAAAAATTAAGGTCCGTACCTGGCCCTTGGTCTCCTCTGGTCCCTATGTGGCCCTAAGACCTAGCTGAGGGGAGGGGAATTTCAGTTTAAATTACCTGAAGTAGTGAGAGAGCTATAATACAGCTTACTGGGGCAGTGATTTTATGGTATGAAACTGTGCAGCATCCCTCTGTGTGTGGGAAGAGGGCCTTGAAGTAATCTGAGGTGCAAAGGACCAGGATTAAGTCGGAGGGTTGTGTAAGGTGATGGCAGCCTAACCCAGTAAAGTCTTGTTCCAGTTGCCTTTTAGAAGAGGTCTTTGAGCAAACAATCTCCGTAATCTTACCAGATTTTGTTTCAGGACTAGGTTATTCACTCCAAAAGAGAGCCTGAGAGTGAATTAATGTTTATGTGATCTGAACCATCAGGGGATGGTGTAGCCAGGGTCTGTACTCCAATAGCCAGGGGAGCAATTCTGTACTAATCTTCAGCTTTCCTTATTTGCATACTTGTTTGAACACTTAGTGTACTCAGCTGGGTGTATTCTGCCATGCTGAAGTAGCAGTGACAGTACAAATGCCATATTTGCATCTGTGACTACTTTAGGTATCAGAAGTTTATTACATGAAGAGGTAGGTGTTTATACAAGTTCTTCCACGACCAGCAGGTACAACCAAATATTGTTTCTTGTCGGCTTCATCCATTACATTGAAGTAAAGCAATTCCCCATTATCTGTCCCTGTATTGCAATGCCCTCAGGATGCTCTCATCCCTACGACGATTTTGCATTGACCTTGCCAGCAGTGTAAAATCATACGCTGTAGCTGTTTTGGGGTGATGCACGGACAGATTGCTCAGCAAACTGAACATATAATGAATGGGGTCTTCCTGCTCTTCCGTCATCTGAGCACTTAAGTTTTTCTGCTGCTCATCTGTCTCTTTTAACAAAACATGGAATTTAATATCCCTGGGACTTCTGCTCTTGTTAGGTTCCATTGCAATTAGTCAGTTGGTGGAGGAGAGGGGAACTCAATGATAGACAGCAAAAGCATGAGCTGCAAATTTAATTTTCTTGGAAAACAAAGATGTACACATGATATCAAGTTAAAGTAATCAAAACATTCTCCAGTTTACTGACTGTTTCTGAGAAAAGCAAAGCAGTGTTATATTTTGTCATACTCGGGTTTAGATTTTGCACTGGCTCTTACACAGCTGTTTAAAATGCAGCACAAAATGCAACTTGACTTACACTTTATTATTACAGACAAACGCTAAGCAGAAACCATCTGTATCTTCCACTGTTAATGTCTACATGGTGCTGCAGTTGGCCAACTCTTATAATCACATTCTAGACACGAGACACAATTGTAAGTCATGTTAAATGTCTGTATTTCGTGCCATCATTTTGTACCACTGAAGTTAAACTTTAAAACGCGGGTCATTGTTCTAAGATTCAGTCAAAACATTTCAGAAATGTTGAAGACAGTGCATAATTTTTTAATTTGCTCCACAACCTTGTTTTCAGTTAATCTTTAAGTCTCCTGGGTCAAACAATTTCTGCTAACTTACATATGGTGTAGTCAGTTATACTACAGTAAAGAACATTTCATGAAGTAAACACCAGTGAAGTATTGCCCCCTGGCTTTTGTTCTTTATGGTGCTTTCTACTTATCTGTAGCTATAATGATAGCTGTCTGGAAGGGGGTGGGGTGCACAAATACCATTACCACCACCCTGCACTCACAGAAAGGCAGAAGAGCATGCCTGCTGACAGACAGCTGCAGCTTGTGTAAGCCTTGCATTTTGGCCAGGGTACATGCAGCTCTTGTCCCTGCAGCAGTGGCTTTCTGCAATGTGTCACTGGGAGATCTACCTAGGTCAGGCTGCAGAACTGAGCCAGGGTTTTTATCATGCACGTTTTAATTTTACTTACAGTTTTCAGGACATGTAAGCCTCTCTCCTTTGAATAATCCATAAAGTCTTCAAATAGGCAATGTGACCTAATCTGCTGAATGATCTCATGCTTTGTCAGATGTAAAATATTATCCAAAGTGAATGAAATGCAATGGTTTCAAGTTTTGAAAAGATGTCTTTGGAATGTATGAACATATTTGTTTCATCTTCCACATGTAACGCAAATAAAGAGCCCATTATGATGTACTCCACATAGTATACAGTTCATTATGTTCAGCAACATGTCTCTCCCTTCTTGTATTAAAGCAAAGTATTCTCTTTCATCTCTGTTCCTGATAAAGACCTGCAACCTTTTACTGCTTAATAATTGAAGCAACCTACTACAGAAGCTTAGTGTTGGATGGCTGCCTGCACCAATAATATGAAAAAGAATCGAGTTATTATTTTTGATGGCTTTAGTAGTTATTAGTGCTGAAGACTGTATGTCATCAGTCCAGGAATCTTTTAACTCTGCCACTGACTTACAAAAAGAAACCCTGGCCTTCCTAAGGTCAATAGTGACTTCTTTATCACTATAATATCTGCTTCAGTCATCAAGTCTCACAGTTTCTCAAGGAAATAATGAGTTAAGATTGCTATTATTATCTATTTTCACAATAAGCTAATAGAATTTCATTAATTAATCAATGGGACTCTGGAACAAGATGCATTTCTTTGTCAGAATCATGTAGCACCTATGTGTTGACATATATGGGTGAAACTTCTCTGGAGTTCCTGTAGAATTGGCACACTTTTTACATGTATGCAGATTTATTTTTATATATTTGAAATTCAAATATGTGTTTATCTTAATCCTTAATTATGAATTTCAAAACAAGGTAATTTTCAGAAATACTTGTTTTGCATAAATGGAGTTTCTGAACAATTGGATCTAGTTTGAACAAAGACTTCTCAGGCACCTCTGTGGTGGTTTTATACATTTTGACAGGGTTTTTTTAAAGTTAGTTTTCTTGGGAGCATGAAAGCTAATTCAGGCGTGAATCTTTCACAGGACGAGCAAATTCTCTAGAGCTTGCTTTTGCTCATTTTGACCAAATTTGTAGCAAAAGAACTCATGAAATTAGCATTGCAGCTTCAGTCTCCTACACTGTTAAAAACCAAATAAACAAACTGTATTTCAGTATGGCTTGCATCCATACGTATGTGGAATGTATGTAGCACTCAGCTTTTTTCTATTGAAAGGTCATTTCACATGTCTTCCACAAACAAACAGAAAATGAAGAGGATGTGAAAATTGCTGATCAAATCAAGGACCACTCTGCAAATAAGATCAGCACAGCAAGGTTTCATATGTGGGCTTGTCCTTTCATTTTATCAGGAGAAGTGATACCCAGAACTGGACTGCACTATGGCTATGGGGCACGTAGTCACAAATAGAAAAATTCCAGCATGTAGTTGTGAGGCTATGATCAAAGGGAATTAAAAAGATATTTGAAGTCTAATTGAAAATGTGTAGCCATAAATAGTGAATACTTGAAGCTCTCAACACTTATTGTCGATAAAATATGTATAATAATTTTCATTTTACCCATACTATATACTTCACATTTCTGTACTTAGCAAGTCTGAAAGAGGCATTCTGTTTCTGGAGCATCAAATACCATTTTCCAATTTACTCTGTAAAGTGAATAACTAATACAAAAACTAGACATAGGCAGCGTGTAAGTGGCGGAAGACTATATCCCTAGAGCAACAGCTGAGCATAAAATGAACATGATAATAACTTTGACTTATTCAACTCTTAAACATAACTTAGGGTACAATTGCATTCAGATGAGACAATGTCTAACCTTGGCATACAGAAGTGCTGCTATGGGCCAAAGCTTTTGCCCTCTTGCAGTTTGTGTGCCATTATTATGATAAGCTTTTCCATTGTGATAACTCAAGCATATGCAGTTTGCCATTCAAAACAGAACCAACAAAGCTCTCAATAAACAGAATAATGTATAGACTGAATGTCAGGTACAACATCAATCATTAGCAAAATCACCGTACATGCAAAAATCATTGAACGTGCATGCCCCAGGCGTGCTTACAGATACCTTTCTTTCAATAGTTTATCTATTGATAATAGAGCTCACCAAACACATATTTTGCCTTCAGATAACTGTGTTTGGCTGAGATAAAATATTTACCTGTGTGCTATGTAATGTATCAAGCACCCATGTGTGTATCATACGTGTGCAAACGATTTAAATAAAATACCAAACATGCAAAGAATACATCCAGTTTGAGATTATAGATTCTGCTGTCCTAATGTTGGCCCCAAACCTTCTTCTGGTACATTGACAGTTTTCAGAGGGAGGCTTGTTGTAATTAAATCACAAGAAGGGCTGCATTTATCTGCAAAACTGGACAGTTACATTTTCTGACCCTGCTTAACACACTGGTCAAAATAGAAGATATTAACTCCAGCTAGGAAATCAAATATACTTTCATTTTCAAAAATAACAATTTTACACAAATAGGCTTTGGAATAATATCTCATGGGTAAGCTTGTTTTGAGAAGATTAATTGGAGAATTACATAATGTTGTTAATAAGCAATTAAAATTCAACTGAGCCTTAAAATTCACACCTTAGGGATCCCTAGTTGAATTTACACATATTTCAAAAATAAAAGTACAAACTGCTTCCAAAGTGCCATTACATGCCATGCATATTTAAGAGTTTTCTCTTAAATGATCCGTTTAGCCTTACTTAAAGGATCTTGGGAATACTGTTTTAGATTACTGACTTTGGAGCATCACAAAATGCTTTGTCCTCTATGACCAAACCTAGATTTTATTAAAGCCAGTGCATTCCTCAGATGGCAAATTTTGCTCTCTTCACACATATTAATGGCTCAGTTTTTAGTGAACTGATATTGGCAATGGAGAATTTTAGGTCTGCATGATGGTAGGTGTTGGATTAGTGAAAAGTTAAAAAACTTCCTGATGTTCCATGCCTTTTCAGACTGTGGAGGAGGTAAGAAGGAGAACTATAGAATGCAACAGAAAGCTGGTGGAGACTTGTGCCACCCACGGGGAAGTCAAAGCTGGCCAGGGAAGGGGCAAGAGAAGAAGAGGAAAGCTGAGGTTGTGCCATGGGAAGGGGTGATAACACCAGTTTGTAAGTGAGATTGAGGAGCATGGCAGAGTTGTTGCTCAAGAAACGGTATTGGAAAGTGACGCCTGCTCTGATTTGTTCCAGGGAAGTCATGACCTGCAAGTTTATACCTCCAGAATCTTCTGAATCATCTTCCAGATAGCTTTAGTGATTAGACCGACAGTAGTTTTTCCTGTGACAGCTTCTGGGAAAGCGTGCGGTGTTTAGCCACCTCCTCTCCGGCTCTTCCAGGGCCTGGGCAGCACGGCAGGGCCGATGCCGGGGGAACGAAGGGCTGCGGGGGGAATTTCGGTAACTCGAACCGTTCCGCAACGTTCAGGAGCTGCAATAAAGGACCTGTGAGTTTGGAAGAGCAAGAGTTGGCCGGTGCCACTAATCCTCTAGAGGGCGAGTGCTCCCTGGTGTATCTTAATGCCTCCTGGGAGCAGGAATTTGGCCTGTGTTGCAGTATTGCTCCTACCCCTGTCTCATTTAAAACCGATGTTATCACCCTTTCTTATGGCAAAGCCTCAGCTTAACCCTTACTTTCTTGCTGGTCACACTGCTGGTTTTGGCTTCCTTTCTTTCACCGCTCAGATCACCTTATTGATTGTGCTGCCGGCCAAAAGGAGCTTTCGGTTGACACAGCCGGCACTGAGACAAGCCATGCACTTAGAGCCCATTAGATAGTGGGATTATATTCTAAAGCTAAAATCTGACACTGCGGCAAAATGCTAAAGCTCCTCCAATGCTATTCACTGTCTTCTCTGAAAATTGAGTGCAGTTATTACATGTGCAATTTATAATTTGCTTTTTAAACCGTCTGGGTTGAGATGTGGATTTCCACTGCCAGCATGCAAAATTCGTAATATGTGGTCTAGGCTGGGTTTTTATTGTTTACCTTTCTACAAAACTGGCCATGCCATGACAGAGCTTTGAAATGAGATTATTTTAACGTGAAACTGAAAGCAAAATCTGATGGGTTTGCAAATGGAGCCAAAAGGAACTGTAATTTCAAGTGCCATAAAAATGCTGACTGCTCTGAAAAATCAAGCTGAAGATATTTCAAGGTGGGAACAAAAGTGGATAGTCTTCTTCCTAAAACAGGAAGAACAATATCTACTTTTTCACAGCATAGTGAAGGTAAGGCCATGTTTGTGTGGTATAAGACAACACTGTGTTCCAGATTCCTCTGCTAGCATCAAGTAGTTTGGTATGGCTAAACAGCGAAGTCCCTTCCCATGCGGAGATACTTGTCTGAGTTACAAAACCAGTGTGATTCTCATGCCGTGGCAAAAACTCCCTAAGACAAGATGCAATTACTGATACTGATGCATTTAAAATGCTTCTAGTTTTGTGACTAGCCTGTCCAGCACTCCACTGCTCAGTGTGGACACACCTATAGTTAATGAATATTTGTGAAAAACTGAGCTATGGCTATGAAGAATAGCATGCAAAGGACCATGAAGAGATGAAACCTCCCATGTACCCTTATGGCTTTAAATGGCACACAATAAATAAAATCACAACGCTAAATGTCCTGAGGATTACTAGCAATACCAGTTTACTGTGTACTATTCATTCTCGGCACTAAACAACACTGTGGAAAAAATAGTATGTGATCAAAGACAGTATTCATTAATTAACAATTAGCTAACAATCTTCAGTCTCATATTTTCTGTGTGCTTGGTTTTGTATACCAGTTAAAAATCTCTTAACTTAGTTTTGTGTGAAATATAACGCATAGATAGGTATCTAGTGAGTATTTTTCTAAAGGAGACAGGACTTCTGAGAAATGCCCTACTTGGCAGTCCGGGAAAGAGGTAATTTGGAAGGAAAATTACTGAATTATGAAGAAACTACCTGAAGAGTCAAAGCCAAGACAGCGGAGGCTCTGTAAAGCTTCCTGGCTGTTACAGATCCGAAGGGAACAACAAATCAGAAGAGAGCGGAGGTCTCAACTTCAGATGTAAGGAAACAAAGTTTGGGCGCTCACTGATCAGTGAATACTGCCCAGTGCAAAAAATCATTCTTTAATTAAAACTATTCCTGTCTGACAAGGGAGAGGGTACCATGTGGTTGAGCTGGCAGCTAACTTTAACAAGTAGATTGTAGGATTCTGTATATACAATATTTTTTTAAAAACTGGAACATTGTGGTTGAAAGGAATGAATGTTTCTGCCCTTTGCACCCTTCAACAGAGGAAGCACTAACTCTCCTATGAGGCAACAGCCAGCTAGGTTTTCCCATGTCCATTCCGTCTCTTGCACATCTGCACAGAATTAAAAGTTATAATTTACAGCTAAATATATATATATATGTAAACTATGTATTTATTAATTGTAGTTGTGTTGAAAGGCCATGACTGAAGATCAAAATCTTCTTGCCTGAAGGACTTCACATGAAAATGAAAGGACAGTCTTTGTCCCCAGAATGGCCGAGTGAAATCCAATTAAAAAATTTCCCCATCATGAACTATAAGTATGATTAAGAAATGCCTTGAAATAAACGTAATGAAAATGTTATCCATCATTTTCAGTTGTGGTTTTCCAATTAAATCAGGGCATAACCTATTTGACAGTTAGCATGCAATGAAGTCTGTCCCTAGTGGTAAATAAATATCAGTTTTACTTTGGTATGATGAAAGCTTTTATTTTTTTTACTGTTGAGGCACATACGTGTTTGGAACCAGGCTGATACCAAATACATCCAACCGGAATATATATCCCACTCACTGAATGGAAATCTAGTGTGGGGTGTTCTCTGTAGGCGAAGTGCAATACAAAGGAAAGGGAAAAGGGTCCAATATAGTAAAGGATTTTGATCTGCACGGAAAATACTCCATGTGTTAGCAACGGAAATTGCAAGGCAGAGTGCTGAATGACACAGGGTGGCAGCACAGATCAGCAATACTGGCTTCTGCCCATTGAAAGGATAATNCGTTTTCCTTAAAGGTCGTTCACCTTCAATTGGATTGATTGAAGTCAAGCTAATCTCCGATGGCTTGGTCTAGCTCTGAATGGAATCATTAGTGGGTGAAGAAACAAGATCCTAGAGAATGCTTGTTCTGGAGTGGGTGAAGTTAGACGTCCCAGGTGAAATCCTGACATTGTTGATATCAAATGAGTGATTTGTTATTGACTTTAATGGGACCCAGATTTCAATGCTAGGCTAGGATTGTCAGGAGGTCAAAGGAAAGGCCAGTAAGATTCAGATGTTTAAATAGTTTAGTCACTAGGTTTGAAGACAGTGTTGCAGAGGAGTGATCTAATTTGTTTGAAAATCCTAATCCCAAATCCACATTCAGTCACTTGCCTAACTGACCTGGTTGGTAGGGGTTTTACATGTTTTCACTCCCCGTTGACTGAATGCAAATACATTGAGGAAGTGTGTAACGTTACCTTTAGGCAACATTATTACTGGAATTTCTATACTTTAAAGGATTTCAGTTTGCAAATTTAATATATTGTTTTAATCTCCTTGTATTCCTGTTGTGTAATGATATCCACAAGGTAAAATTAAGCTATAATTTCCAGCAGAAGTAAATTTAATATTTATTTCTCCATTGATAGTATACAGAAATTCGGGTTAATTTCTGTGTTCATATCAGCAGCCTTGTGCATCTGGGTTTCCATCCCACCAAGGCTTATGCAGCTTCTTAACTTTAAGCTTGCCAGTTTTTCCATTACAGTTACATGAAATTACTTCCATGTTTAAAGTGCAAGTTAGCAGGATCAAGGACTTTAGGTGAGGTTGTGAGATAGTGTATGTTCTCTAAATTCTGCGACTCAGTGGGGTGTAATAAATGAATAATGACCTTGCATTTTCATGTCACAATGTCAGCATTGCTTTAATTTAATCCGTTGTATTTATTTTCTCAGGAACAAATATCTCATTTAATAGTAATCTTGAAAAAGAAAAAAAAAGGTGGTTTATTTTGTTCACTTAGTCATTTGTTCTTCTTTTATGTGCATTCAGCTCTTGTCGATCCTGAAAGACTCTATGGTAACTGGAGATACAATGAAATTATGACATCTCAAGAGAAAAGAGGCTGAAATCTGAACAAATGAGAGAAGAAAGGATTTTTAGCCACTCTTTTTACTCATTTTGACTAATATCTATTGAGCAGCAGTGTCTACTAAACATTTTCTGAGGAAATAGGTTTTACTTTCTTGATATAGTTAACACTGAAAACAGGTGCTTTTTTACACATTTTATTTCTTGTCTTTTGAATTAAAAAACAAAACACTTCACCCTTCCTTTAAATGCAGCAGTGAAGATAAAGGTCAAGTGCTTTATCTTCATATAAAGATGATTACAATAATCTCCTTACACATTCCCTTCAAAAAGCTGACTTTTCAGTGCCCTCCATATCTTTCTTGCAGTCCTTCTTTGCTTCTGGACATCCTTGTTTCATTCCCATTTACTGGGGATGCATATAAGCACACTGCTTTGGTCCAAATGATTGCACATTGTGCCTGCTATCATTAGATACAGTGAAGATAATAAACGAAAAAGAAGTCAGCTATAAGCAGGAAGAATTCTGTGACAAGTTGAGGCAATCTGTGTCAATGTCAAAAGGAGGAAGGACATTTGCACAGCATACATTATGCAGCTCTAAACACTTTCTTGAATATACATTCTGAGCACATAGTCCTTATGATAAAGGTTGTAAGGGGATTTTTAACTTTTATTCCTCAGGGCTCCATCCTGCAATGTGGTGTTGAAAGGCTGCAACTCCTTCTGAAATCATGAAAGTGGTGGCAAAATATTAGCTGATTTAAATTATTGTAGATCCATTGAAGTCTTTCTCCTTATTTCAGTAACTGTTTACACCAGCAAAAATCCTAGTCCTTAGAAGAAAGAATTTAACAATTCCAGAAGTTGTTTAGCCCTTTACAGGATCAGGTCAGCAGACATCAACAGCACCATGAAATATATTCCCAAGGAACAGCTGGGATTTCATACATCTTGGGCATCTGTAGGAATTCTGGTGCTAAGAAAGCAAGCTGTATAATTCAAAGAGGGAGAAAAACCTGAGCAGTAACTACTTCTTAGTAATAATAAAGTGGCATCTGATATTTGAAGGTCTAATCCTGTCATATTCTGATGTTCTCAGATTAGTAAATGAATTTTTAAAATAGCCAAGATGGCTAGGGATAATTACAACCAAATTGTCCTTAGTATTTTTTTTTAAAGAATGGTTGATCGTTAAAAATTTGCCCAAAATAGGTCCAGATATATTATCTTACCTCCAAGT
>VYZV01011230.1:154219-168203 GCA_013401275.1 Pandion haliaetus | reverse complement strand
TGGGCATCTGTAGGAATTCTGGTGCTAAGAAAGCAAGCTGTATAATTCAAAGAGGGAGAAAAACCTGAGCAGTAACTACTTCTTAGTAATAATAAAGTGGCATCTGATATTTGAAGGTCTAATCCTGTCATATTCTGATGTTCTCAGATTAGTAAATGAATTTTTAAAATAGCCAAGATGGCTAGGGATAATTACAACCAAATTGTCCTTAGTATTTTTTTTAAAGAATGGTTGATCGTTAAAAATTTGCCCAAAATAGGTCCAGATATATTATCTTACCTCCAAGTAAAAGTACCCAAGATGATTCCAGCAGCACATCAGAGCACTGAGAATTTTTATGGAGATGTGAGGTATAATGGATAATCTGACAAATGTAACTATTATGGTTTGAGCACACCACCAAAATAGCTCCCTGCCTTCTGGAAAGTAACAGTACGTTTTAGAATAGCCCAGACTCAATTCATATTGATCCACATAAAGAATAATGACCAACCACACTGTTTCAGTAGAATTAATCCAATCTCTTTCCCTACTTCCCTTGTTGAACCCTCAGGAGAGAATTATAGATTTCTTTTACTGTTATGCTCATTCACTTACTACGTGGCAATGACCTACTTTCTGTTTAACACAGTGAACGTGGGACTCTGAATGTATGAACATACAGCATTAGGCCTATGCATATAGTGTTGTGATTGTCAGAGATAAAATCTGACATCCAATAAATCTTTGATCTTGGAAGGAAATGGTGCCTATTTGCATCTAAGTACTTGCAAGAAATTGCAGGTAATCCAAATGGAGAATCAAAGCCAGAGAAGCTTTTTGTGGGTAATTCACGTTTAAAAATTCTAGGCAAAAAGCAGTTTGTGTTTGATTTGCTCAGAGAAGCATGGGCACTGAATTTGCACAAGTTTACAAAAACAACTTCTTTCCAACTCCCTGTGACCTTGCCTTTGGTCATTGCAAAAGAAACCCTAATTAATGGAGCATAAAGTGGTATTTATTTGTTCCTTGTATGTCTCTTACTTGAGAGGGATGCAACCTGGAGGGGATGTTCGTATCCTTTATTATAAAAAGCAAATAACAAGTCTCCTCAAATGCTACAATCTTGCACATGTACTGGAAAGAATGGAAAGCCAGGTAATGAATAACAGAAAGGTTTGGCTCAAAGGCTTGTGAACTGCAATGTAAACATCATACCTCAGAATTATAGGCACATAAGCAATATGGTTGACACATGGTATGCTGGGCTTTATGTCATGACTGCTTTGGTACATGGCAAAGCTGTGATAATCCTGCATGTTTTTATGCCAAGAAGAAGATTGATTTGCTTGAAGTGTGGAAAATTAGATGATCCCACTGTCAATGAGTGATGTCCTTCATGTGAAGGAGGGAAGGATCAAAAATAACAAAAAGGAATTTTAAGATTTGAAAATTTGGCTTGAATAGAAGAAAACTTCTACTGCAAAAATTCTCTGCAAATGGAATTTTCACCAGATTTTTTTTTTTTTCAAATGACAGTCTGGCTTTTTATAGGAAGATCATTTTAAAATAAAAATTACTATTTTGCTCAGAAACACCAGGCAATACTTTGTGACACAGATAGGACTTTCTTTCAGTTTTCTTCTAATTTAGATTCCTCAAAATGAATGCAGACTGTGGTACGTACAGATTTTAATTGAATTCATATTGCAAGGTAGATTTTTATATTTTTCTTTTCAGTCAGCATTTTTCTAATGTCTTCATAAGATTTCTGGTGAAGCTGGGTGTTGCTCACTATAGATAAAGTTATCAGGCTGGCTGTAGGTGAGTAACTAGGACTTATCTACATGAGAACACTTAGCCAAAGATAGAGTTTAGCTATGTGTCCTAGTGTGCATGCCCTGGTTTTCTACTATTGTAAGCTTGTGAATCATGGCTACTTAAGAGTGGATGTATATAGAAATTGTTTAAGTCAGAAGTTCCTTTATTTTCTCCTGTAATTGAGAAATGAAACTTATTTTCATCTACACAAAAAGAAAGGAACTATGAAAATGAAAATAAATCACTTTGTTTTTTATATAATATTATGATAAAATATCAACAAAACATTTTTGTAATTTCTGGAATCTTTTAAAAATGAATTTTATTTTCTTTAAATTGCTCCCTTTCTCATGTTTAATAAAAATGATGTTTTGTCTTGAAAATGAAAATGAAAAATACTCCATAACAAATGAAAAGCGATACTGCCATTTTCAGTGACAGATACTTAAATTTACTTTTAATGTGCATGTATGACAACATATTTTCAGAAGTTCAGAGCTATGCCTCTGTAGCTGCTACTTGGCCTGTATTATTTGACAACCAAATCTTTTACAGTGCATCAAAGACCATGATCACTAGTCATTACTGACATGCAAATACTGACTTTCAAATACAAGTTTATCTGTTTTTTCAGTGATCTCGGAAAAAGTGCTCATATCACTATGTTTCACGGTTCAGAAGTATGTTTTTTCACCTTCTCATAATTCAAAATAGCTAACCAACTTTACTCACTCTGTAAAAGTTAATTAGCAGCTATTATAACATTCCTTTTACTTTCTGACAAGCCATATGTATATAATTATAGTTTTACATCCTTTCATTCAGCGCATTGCATCATCTGAACCTGCATGGTAAATGAGAATTATTGTCTCTCTGTTTTCTAGCGATATTAATGTTCAAAGTCACAGTGAAATGTCCTTCATATAAAGAAGTTTAATCCTACAGTAATTAGGTTCTTCTTTTATCTTCACTTACAAGATGGAAAAGGGGAAAAAAAATCCCAACCACTAAAAACATGCAGTCATTGAATAAGTCTTTCCATGATGACTGTAAGCGAACAGATAGACCGCAAACTTTTTGAAACAGTCAAAAGAAATCCTTTCATGTGGTCTGGATCTCAGAAACCATGTTTGAAAATATGTCATGTATGAAATGAATAATGTTGGAAGTAAGATTGCTACACTCCAGCAGCTTTGTTCACAGTGCTTTCTAGGTTGATTGAAAACAATCAGCTGGAAAGACCTGCATACACAGGGAAATGACACAAGTGGCCCTTACTAAGATATGTAATTTTTCCTCTTATTATGCTAATTAAAGAAAATTGCCTTCAATAATACAAAATGATATATCTGTATTGGTTCAATTTAACTAATGCTCCATAGCTGCATAGGCAATCCATGAAAGCAAATAAAAAGATATTCAGCTAGAATTTATGGAGAGTGTTCAAGCAACTCTTCAAAAGGAGGGCTGAGATTTACAGTTTCCCCACTACAGGTTCTGCTTTATGCTGTTCAAGAGATTTTCTACATTCTTTTTCTAATTTTATAATATAACAATTACTGACTCTCCTGATAAATCTGATTCAATGGAGACAATATTGCAAAGTGACAAATGCTGTCTTTCTCCTTTGACCAAGAGAAAGCCCATATTTTTTGTCAGAATTATGTTATTTCACTTCCAAAACCCAAGAACAAATAAAAGAAAAATCTCTTTTAGGTTTGTCCCAAGCTACTCAAGATTCAATGTGTATCTTTTAAGTTAACATGAATAGAATTTCAATCTAAGCTGCCTTAACCCTGATTTAAAGTGAGTAAAATAAGTTCTGCTGCAACTACTTTATGCAATGTGGAAAATATAATGGCTGTGGTCAGAACCATAGTTTTATATTTCCTGATTACTTTCCAAACTCTTATTATATCTTTTTGATATACTTTCATGTAAGTTCTGTTTGTTTTAGGAGATAAGAAAACAGAGGAAAACATATGGTTATTGAAGTGTTCCCATTTATTTTGAGCACAGAATCATTATTTAAATCAAATGTAACTTTACTGATTGCAATGATCATGGTTTATGTTCCAACGGTGACTATGACAAATCAACATTTTCCAAATGCTACTGCAGAATACTATCCTTTTTTTCTCTAAATGTGGGGGATCATGAATTTACATAAAAAAGGGTGCAGTGCTTTAAGTTTGTTGATGCTATATGGTGACCTGGTAACTATTGCAGTGCAATTTGGCTATCTACAGTTGTGTTAAGTATAGGTATGTTAAGTTTGGCAGCCATAGAGCTTATGCCATTTGAGGGAGGGTCCATTTCTTTACTACATGTTAGTGTTTTCCTAGCACTATGTTCAGGAGCCTTAAACACACCTACCGCCAGCTAATGAACTACAGTGATAAAGTAATGACACTATTGTTGTTAACAGTCCCAGAGCAACGGCTGAGAAAAGTTAGAGTTAAGCCTTAGCTTGTGAACTGAAGCCCGTGTGGGAAGTGGAGGGACTCCCAGAGATTCCAGTTTGGGAGCTAAGCCCATCATCTACAGCAGTGGAAGGACCTTCTGAACTCTTCGATACTTGGAAAAGATTCAATTTCCAAACCTCTTAAATCTTAACTTGTTCTGCTTAGATTGCCAACAAGTCAGACAGTAAGTGCCAGTTACAAAGTGGTTTCCTGTTCAAGGAATGAGGTGCAAGGTGTCAATGAATTTCATAACCAGCCCGTGAGAGGTTACACTTTGATTAGGTTTTAACTGGTAATCAAAGTTGAAAGATTCTGCCCAGTTGCTAGTTTCCTAAATCATTAAAACACCCACCTCCGGGCTAAACTTATCATCAGCAGCTTGTATTTTAAGTTAAATGAATATTCGGAAACTTAATTTAAAGCAAAGTGGCAGCACGATGAATGAATTAATTTATTTTGTAGCACTCGCAGAAAAAAATGGGAACTGGACAAAGTAAAATATTTCAGCTTTGCTGGCAAGAGATTCGTAAAGGAAGACTGTGTTTTTAAATGGTCTGGCTTTTAAATAATGCACGTAAACTGTACATTGGGTTCCAGTCAGTTCACCTGTTTTTTCAAGTGGCAAGGGTTTTTGCAAAATCTCCTATTTCTCAGCAGTAGCCGGAATTCACACTTTGTCTTCTGACTGTACTCTTGTCGAAGCGTTATCTGCCTACATTTCTATACCAGCATTTATGGTCTTTCTGTGACCATACATTCTAAACACCTCACAGGATTTAATTTTACACTTAGAGTACTCCTATTAGGGTTTTTTTTTTAGAATTTTGCAAATATATTACCACAATACAGAATAAAAATTCTCCAAGGTCACCCATGTTGTGAAACCATAAATTTCAAAGAGATTATATCACCTGCCACTCCCTGCCTACATCATTCCTACACCAAATCAGAGATTATATCACCTTCCACTCCCTGCCTACGTCATTCCTACATCAAATAATTTCTTGATTACGATTCTTCTTTTATTCTTTCTGCTGTGCAACACTAAAAACCTTTTAGAAATTAGCAATGGACCAACAGCTTCTCTTTCCTGCTCTATTTACTTATAAGCAGAAGAGAGAAGAGGGCAAAAAAGCCAAATACCAGAACCAAGAAGACTGCTGGCAGGTTTTCTAAGCTCAGAGGAGGTGAAGATCAAGGCAGGTTTCAGATGCACAGTAAAAAGGAAAGGACTGGAAGGCAGACAATGGGGAATCAACTTCGTGCCCAGATGTTCAGCAGAGCTTCCAAGATCAGCCTAGATGGCAGTGTGCTTTTGGTATACAGAAGGAAAATTACATGCTGAAGGCCTGTACTTTGGATCCCAAGAGTGGATCCAAACTGCCATTACAAATATACGCCTTGTCCTGTCAACTCTACATGCTAGTAATAGATGCTGTTCTCTTTCGAGAACAAATCACTGTGCTATTCTCCAATTTCTGCAATGTGCTTAGCCCCATCTCTGCCTGATCCATTCAGACTGTCTGGGGGAAACATTTTGTACCACGTGTATTCATGCTTTCCCCTTTTGCAGGACACTAGGCATCCAGTGCATCTCATGCGTTGCTAGGTAGTGAACAGGTGAATCTGGGTCTGACGCTGGGTTGAGGCCGTGCTCATCTGACCACATTACAGCTAAGGAGGGAGAGGATGCATAAACTGTAGCCACTGAACTGCTGTGTAGTTTTTTGGGAGAGAAAGCTAAGCCCTGGGGACAGGTGGAACATGCACAGTTTTGCAAAGCCTCAAAAGGGAGTGTGCTTGCATGTGTATTTGTCTGGAGCAAATCTTGGTCTTTGCACATGATCATGCCTGTAAGGCACAAACAGACCTGGGCATCCGAACAAGGCCATGAACGTGCAGCATTCCCAACTACAAATTGAAAGGATTCTGCGAGTAAAAACATTACAGTCATGAGATACAGCATAGTAATACCATTTATGCATAATCTGTGGAGTTGATTCTACTCCTCATATTTTAAATTTTGCCAAAAATCAACTGCTCTGATCAGAGAAAAAAAAAGCATACAGAAATTAAAAGCAAGGCAGCAAAGATTTGCAAGAGGTCATTTTGTGCCGAGAGAAGTAAAAGATCTTTCAGTGTCTTTTAGGTCAAAATGTGCAAGCTTACTGATGTTTCCCTTAGAAGACATCCACCTAAACTCTTACAAAATCTATTTTTAAGATTTCTTATGTTACCTCTTTTGAACTTCATTTGGTGTAAAAACTAGTTCTGATAATACCAGGAAGACAAAGAGATATCAAGAGAGAAAAACCTGTGCTCTTTAGTGAGACGATAGAAATTCATTATTCACAGCTGCATACACACGATTTTGAGTTCTAACAGCTAGCAATTAGTTTAAACAGTAATACCACCAAGGGAAGCATAACTTAGTTAAAATTTACATTTAAATGAGATCATTTGGAGAAATCAAATGCAGAACAATCTGTTATTTTTATATAACATTTCATAGTAGATTTTCTTAGTAAGGTATTCCTCACAATATAGTTTTATTATTTGCTGGTCTGAAATTACCATGATACATTTGTATGGGTAGGGAAAAAAGAAGTCTCACTTACCATTTGTTCATTAACAACCTGATGCAGAAAATTATCTCTGTTCAAGAAAGCATATTAGCCAAATTTGACTTAACACTTGTGCTTGGCCCTGCTGAAAGCTAAGCACGTACTTAAGTGTTTTTCTGAACATGAATTGAAATTCTAAATGCATTTACTTGCTTTCTTCAATCATGTTCTCAACCTACAGTGATAGAAACTGTTGCTATTATGAAACTCTTTGAATTTGTGAGCTATTTTTAATTCTTGTAACCAATTAAAAACCAATGTTACATCATCCTGTAGTAAGACTTTGTGGAGATTATTATGCCAGATAGGAATATCTTCAGATTTAATTGTGAACATTGGAATTAGAAGAAGATGAAAATTAGATCTTCCTTCTTCTGGGAAGCTCCTGCATTTCAGCCTTATTTTAAATCTGAATTTTTGGCCATTATTATAGTTAAAATTTTCCACAGAATAAAAAGTTTCTAGATAGACATTCTTGACATTCCCAAGTGAAAATAAGTCAATTCAGTTTTGTTTTGATGTTAAGCATTAAACTGCATCTGCCAATGAAGGGACAGTATTTTATAGGGTTTCTGGAATCTCTTTTTCCCATTTTACTCCATAGCTGGACTTCCTGTCTGGATTTTATAACATAGAATATGTAATTTTTAAGAACTCTGGAGAGTAACTGGCTCTCCTCTGTGACAAAACAAATTTCCAGCTATTAGCTTAAATAGGATCCAGGCAAGGAGCAGGGGAAAGCTTTAGGGGAATAGCACTCTGGAAAAGTACCTTCCAAAAAGATTGACAGAATAGGGCCCTTAACTCCGAACTAGGTGGGGAGCACTGCCATCCAGCCTGGGGAAATAAGCAGGTTTCTGTACTGGGGCTGTTTCTTGGAGTGCCTGCGTAATTCTTTGCCTGAGCTGGCAGGTAGCGAGGGCAGCCTGCAGGCAGCGTGCAGAGGCACCTACAGCAACGCGGCTTGTGCAGTTTATTGTCAAAAATATCATCAGCTGGGACTGTATCTCCTACTGGAAGGGCTGCAAGAGTGTCATGTCTATGTCCACAAGCCACTTTTCTGCTAAAAAAACTGAATAAATCTGTGACAGAGTAGACCAGAAGCCTGTAATGGATGACTTCATTATTCATTCACCACCTAGAATGAGCAAGTGTTTCATATAAGGCACAGAGTAAGATGGGTCCATGACAGAAAGCATTTATATAAAGACATGATGGAACAGCTAATAATTAAAAACAGTTCCGTACGCAGAGTAAGAAAGTCCAGAACACAAAGGTGTCTGAACTGAATTTATATTAATAGTGAAGAGCTCTGTAATCTATTAATTATGGAAGAATCTTGTCTTTCATTTCTTATTTTTATCACTATTACTTCTTATTTTCCTCCCTTTTTGATCCATTGACTTACTGCAGTGGTTTCTAATACATCAGGAGCATGGCATTTTCTGACTAAGAGCTAAACTGGGCTCTTTGAGCTTTCCTCTCACCACTAGACAATGCTAATAAAACCTCTCTTGAAAAGCATGAGGTAAACCTATTTTGAGATGGGTAGTTGGATGGGAATCAATAAGGCCTGTGCCAGCAAAAATGTTAAAAAACATAACAGTGAATGGTCAAGGCCAAAAATGATGTAAATTAATGAAAACTTGGCCATCCTCAAACCCGAAACCCAGACTCATCACTCATTCCTGATCACTGCTGCAAGCTCCAGTGTAATAAAACAGAGTTTTAAACAGTCTCATTTTGACATGTTTATGCATTTTTTGATGCACTCTTGTCTCTATCTGAAAACGACCCTCTGGCAATGTCAGCAGACAGAGAGACCAGGAGTAGGATAGGCATGGAGGCTCTCATCTCTAATGGTCATCTGTCTGCCCTGGTCAAGAGGGAGTAGGGCATTAGAGGGAGCCAGCTCTGATACCGCTTGTGCTGTCCTCGTACTTTGGTCTCCTGTGTACCCAGCCATGCCACTTACAGAAAGCACTAAAATTTGTGGTTAAAAATGTCCCTCTGAGGAATTTTAACAGCTGACGACAAAGCTCAAAGTGATATCATCTGCTGAATGGAGAAATTTCTTTTAATTACCAAGTTACTCTTTGTTGCAACCTCTTAAATGTGTGGTTTAAATGTTTGTTTTCTTTCTTTCAGACAGGTCCTTGCATAGAACCACAGTTTTTCTCTCTTCGTTGTAGGCAGAGTGGTATCTTGTCAGGTTTTATTATAACAGTTGCCAACAGTTTTAGCTCAGAGTTAGTGGAAACCTGATTTCGAATAACTTCTGAGGCTTTGGCATTTTCTTTATGCAGCACAGACATGTTATGCAACCAGGGGGTCAGGCTGGGTGGAGTTACGTGTGATAAATATTTGGCTGCTTGTCTTGATCAGTTGATACCAACTGAGCAAACTCCTAAGTGTGAAGATACTGCAGGATGGATGATTCATGCTGATTTGAAGCCTGACAGCCTCCTGGCTTTAATACTCTTTGGATCAGACCCTGAGCTTCCAGCAGACCTTCAGATAGCCTTTCTGCTGTGCATCTGTGGAAGAAAGTGGGTGAGTTAAATTCGAATTAACTCCTTGCTGTGAGGGAATTTTACTGCAGATTGTTCATGTGAAAAAAATAATCTGAAATGGCTCCACAAGTACTGGCTTTTTAGAGTTGAGCTTTCTTCGTTATGTCATAAAATAGGCTTTCCGCTACGCTGTTGTAGCTGGCAAGCCCCTTGCCAGTGGATCCAGACATAACTTGAATTTGCAGTCCCCAAACCTGCAAGCAAGGATACATCTGACTATCTTCAATTTCTCCTGTACTGAAGTTGACACAACCGGGCTTCGAGAGAAAACTGATCTTTGCAGGATGTGCATACACTTGTTTCCTTGCACAGGAACATCTCCCTTCCTTGCACAAACAGAAGTATTTGGCCTTACAAGAACAGTGGATGAGGTAAGTATAGGCTAGACCTATAGTTTCAAGAATTCACACCCATCAAAGTTGACATGATACTAAGGAATATTTGAAACACTGCACTTGATTTTGATAATCTGACCATTGCTGTCTGATAAATCAGTTTTCCCATCTCCAGAACTTGAGTTAAATTTTTCAGCATTTTTTTAAGAATTAGAACTGAAACTGTGGAAGGAATCACTTTTAGGGTATTTCCCATTTTGAAAAACTTTCAAAAATAAAAGTATCTTTCCATAATATTTTTAAAACAAAATGAAACAAACTCTCTTCAGTTGTTAAATGGAGAATGAAATTTGTGCAGCTTGATTCTTAAAAATTGCCAAAATTTTGATTTTCTGTTCTGTAATGGAAAGGAAAAATTTTCAGGTCTCAATTGGAAGTCTTCAGAATTCATATAGTATTGACTTTTTTTTCCTTTCAGCGCTATCACCTCTTAGATCTTCTATAGTCATGGAGTGATACTCAGTATGCATTACATCAGACTTTGGAAAATGAGTTATATATGTCAAGGAAATGCCACTGCAATGCAGAAAGGTACCAGTTTTCCACTGTTCTTCACTAGCAGTTTTAAGAAATTGGCCCTATCTCCACTGTCACTGGGCATGAAAAGATCATGTTTGTCTTTTCCCAGTCAAAGCTATTGTACTACATTACCGCCTGGACAGATGCTGGGTAGATACTGCTAACTAATCCAGCTGTGCTGACTGTAGTGCAAGTGAACACAGCAGGAGAGAAAAGATCTTTCCTCTTCGGGGAAATGATGCCCTGACTTCATCAGATTACTTGAGTATTCATGCCTGGGTTAAGAGGGGGATCCCCAAATGACTCAGAAGTGAGCAGGGGCAGGCAGAAGCCATTGATCTGTCCTTTGGTTTAGACAAGATGGTGAATAAATGCAAATATGGTCTTCACTTGTCTTCTTTAAGAGAGTTTTGTTCCTCCTGAACTCTCCCAGGGTTGTGTGGAAACACCATGATCAATGCCAGGCTGTGTACTCACGGTGGTTCCCGAGCTCATTTCTGCTTCAGCAAAGAAGAACTTGATGCAACGTGGCGGAGGGTTTGACACAGAGTGTGTTGGTGAATGGTAATTGAAATTGAGATTAACTCACATGAGATTATGTTTCTCACTCCCGGTTTTGCTTCTATCTATTTGAAGTGTAAAATAAACTGGACATGTTCATAAAAAGTTTCAGCAAATGCTGGTTATATCTTGGCTCTCATTTTGTGTGTTTGTTGATCAAATACAGACAGATGGAAGCTATTGGTGATTTAAGACATTAATGTGGCCAAGGATTGTGCTGTCACTGTAAACCATATTATAATCCATGTTTCATATGGAAGCTGAGATTCTAGACTGAATTACAGTTTTACTGTTCCAATACAATGCATTCACTGTCATTTGTAATGTAAAAGGACAACTGCAGAGTAAGAAAATAAATAAATATATGGTGCTACTTGTAGGAAACTAGAATATTTATCTATTTCAGCTCAAAAAGGTGTCTCAGGCTGTGATTTAAGAGGGAAATGATTGCAATAAATCAAATGAAGCAGGGGCCTAGATTAAAGATGAGAAAGCTAACATAGGCAAGATAAATGCATTTGAGTAAAGTTACTTATTTGTGATATTTGCAGCTGGTGTAAGACCCATCTTTAATTTCCCTGCTAACAGAACAGGTTTATATGCACCATGTTGCTTGCTCTATAATACTGTGAACATTTTATTTTAACTAGAATTCTGTCATATTAATGTCTGTTCTCTTAAAAAAATGTGGCAAATCAATTTCAGTGTCTGGAACATACTGAGTTATAGCATGAACTGGCAAATCTTTGTAGCCACAATTCTAACTCAACTGTTTCATTGACCTATGGACATAGGATTCATAATGTCCCCAAGTAAGTCAAATGTATTGTATGTACATGTGCACACTTGTGTATTTAGATCTGTGTATGTAAGTGGTTTTGTATATTTAACTGCATTTATATATATAATAACAATAATTCTTTTTTAATGTATTCATTTTCTTTACTGGGGCCTTTGTCTCAAAGGACATATTTTGTTACTAATATTTTCTGTCCTTGGTCTCACTGAAGAGTTTTTTTTAAAAAAAAAAACCAAACCCAAAAGGTTTATCTTTTTTTTTGTAAGCTTCAGTCATTTTATCTGATTTAAGTATTTTAAAATTATTTCATTTTTCATCTTCAGGTATACAATGAATATAGCAATGGAGAAACTCATAACAAAAATTGAAAATACTGGGATAAAAAAGATGAATAAGGGAATGTGATAAAAATATGCAAAATAATAAACAGTATAGAAGAGGTAGATCAGGAACATCTGTTTTCCCTGTCTCATAACACAAGAATGTGGGGACTTTTATGAAATTAAAAGGTGGTAAATTCAAAATAGATATAAAGAAATATATTGTTGTACAGAGCAGGTAAATATTAAAAGTTTTTGCAAAGAATGCTGTTAAGGCTGAAGACTTAGTAAGATTAAAAGGTAGCTGGATATTTATATAGTTCCCAAGAATATCCCCATTTACAATAGTGAATGATAATATAAATTCCAAAAGATTTAATAAGCTTCATGTCACAGGTTTATAACAGTTTTTATCTGTCATGACCCTGGGCTATGTCTGGCAGGTATTATGATGTTTCTTGTATGTTATGTGATCACCTACTTTTGGTGATTCCCTGGCTGCAAATGAGGCTGATGTTCTTATAAGAAATGCTCTTTCCTTATAGTATTGATATTCAAAGTGTTTCCATGTATTCATCAGAAGAACTTAGTATAGAAATGTAAAGTTTTATAGAACTCATGGTCTGAGACTACAGGTGGGTACCAAGTCCAAGAGGAGCACTTACCTCTATACCTAATGTTGTTCCTCACCAAGGAGCTGGGTGAGTAGTGAATTAGAAAGGGCTAAGCCTTCGCTTGTCCCTGTTCCCAGGGAGGTGATTACAGCTGATATAACCTGACTCATGATCATGAGACTTGTGGTGCAGCTGAGATCATGGGGACTTCTGGGCGGCAACAGGATAGATTTACTTAGGCACCTTTGAAGGAGAAAGAGTGAAATGTAGAGCGTAAACTGTGGTAACTCACAGAAATATTCTGAAATACACAGATCATGGATCATGCGTTTTCAAGTATATGACCAAATAAAAAAATCTCACTTCTATGGATTACAAAAAAAAATTCAGAGAAGATGGTTTATAGATTTATAAAATTATGAACATTTATCAGTGGGAGGAAATGGAGGTTTGATTTTGCTAAGAAGTGCAGAGGGATTAGTCAGATCCTATTCATTTTAATCAACAGATTAATTATTTCCCTCTCTTACCAGCACTGACTTAGATGACATTTTAAATGGACAGTCTATACTATTCCAGCCTTGGCAGTGTTCCCCTTGCCTCTGGGCACTTGACTGACTGCTGTGCTTGGGCCTCACACGCTTGGCTTACATGCAGTAAGCACCTTGGATGGGATTCATCTGACTAGATAAGCCTCTACCTTGGACATAAACAGTATGGATATTGACAAGTAGAGGACATAAGGCCTAGCTTCTCAGCCCGAGTCTGCTCCTGTACTCATTGGCCTTTTTGACACACATTTTTGGGAAGTGCTCATTGTCTGCTATTTCTTCACTAGGAACAAGTACCATTCCCAAACCAGTCATTCATGACTTTAGCCTAGAGCAATAAAACACTTCTAAGCATTTTTTTGCCTTATTGCCCAGAATTTTCTTTAAGCTTTTGAACAATAGATGGAGAGACCTTCAGGAGCTCGTGAATCACTTCTAAATATGCCTCTTCTCCACATTGAGGTCTCCGTCTTTGTCCCTCTCTCTTTACGAAATACTAAACTACTGACTTCCCTTCCATGATGTCTCTCTTCCTTTCTTTTTTCTTTTTTCTTTTCTTTTCTTTTCTTTTCTTTTCTTTTCTTTTCTTTTCTTTTCTTTTCTTTTCTTTTCTTTTCTTTTCTTTTCTTTTCTTTTCTTTTCTTTTCTCTTTTCTTTCCTCTTCTTTTTTCTTTTCTTTTATCTTTTTTCTTTTCTTTTTTTCTCTCCTCTTCTTTTTCTCCCCTCCTCTCCTCTCCTCTCCTCTCCTCTCCTCTCCTCTCCT
>VYZV01011230.1:120285-145791 GCA_013401275.1 Pandion haliaetus | reverse complement strand
AGAAGCACTATCTGCTGATTCACAAAGAAAGAATTTCAGAAAACCAGCCTCTCTCCTCCCCCCATCACTTCTCCTCCCAGCTTCTAAATAAAAAGAAGAAACAGTTTTTAGAAAGATTCCTGCTAGGGGCACATGGTGTCAGGTTCAGTCCTCTGTTTTCCAGCATGTAAACCAAAGTTCTTTGATTAGGGTCGCTGAGACTCCTCTAAATCCGACAAGGAATTGCAGTGTGAATAGGGGAATATCCTAAAGACTGTATCCAGATTAGATTTTGATCTTTTTGGTTTCTTGTTCTGTTTTCCCAAACGTACTTTGATTTGCAATAGTAACCTCTGAAATGTCTGAATCAATGTCACCGTAGAGCACACTTCTCTCAGGTTAATGCAATTGCCTGAGCTAATGAGATGATTTTGCGGGGCAGCAGCCAGCAGATGGCATCCTGCCTGGGACTGTATCAGCTTGCATTTCTTCTAAAATACGGGAAACTAAACGAAAAGTGCATCTACTCTGTGTGTACTGGGGGGAGGAGGAGAGAAAATGTTTTGCAAGTCAGAACCTACAAATAAAGGAAAATGCCTTTTTTTGTTTGTTTGTTTTGCATAACCTAGATGTGTTAATCAGATTTGTTCTGTTATCGGTCCTTTTTGTACTAAGTAATGCTGAATCCTGGTTGAAACAAAATGATTCCCCTCCCCCACTTCAAGCTTTGGATACTTTAGAGAAATACTGTATCTCCGAACTACCAGCTGGCCAATCAATTTATCTTGACATTTACAGCTGGGAAGTTCATCTATTAATAAGACATGCATCACGTACCAAAAGACAATTAATGATAACCATATATCAAAACACAGACTGTACATAAAGCCATACTCCTCCTCCTAAGAAAATAGAATAGAGCTACAACATAAGAACTCTAATACAAAATATTGAATCATCCACCGTTTGTTAATTCCTGGAAATATAGGGCAAGATCCTCAGCCTGTGTAAATCATGGTATCTCTGATGAAGGCAGCTGGAACGACAGTGATTTGGATCAACAGAAAATGTGACTCACAGGCTTATCTGCAGTTTTTCTTACTGTTACATCTCTCTCCCTCAAGTCCTTTGCTTCCCAAAAAATTCAGTATCACCCGCTGCTAAAATGGATCATGAAAGGCAAAATAAGGTAAAGAAAGAGATTCTTTATACACATTAAAGAGTGACATTTATAATTTCTGAGAAGACCCGTTGCCTTGCTTAGTCATTTCGCCATTTTGGGTCACTGCAGAAGGTTAACCCTTTCGGCACAGGGAGCTTCCTGCGTATCACAGAGCTTTCCTTCGTCGCAGGAAACTGGAGAGCAGTGAAGACATGTGATCGAGTATCACTGTGAATAAATGCTTGTTTTACCTATGTCCTCTCACTGTGTCTGACTCAGGTACTATAATGATGGTTGAAAAAACCACACAGCGAAATCAACATTATTCTGAGAAAGAGGCCCACTTACCCCTCCCCCATCCCTCCTCATGCTTCAGCCTGATTTGATGTTTGCTAAGGTCAATGGCAAAGCACTGTTGACTTATGGCTGAAAATCATGATCCAAAACAATGTTTTGTCCCTGGTCCTTTTCCTCCTTTCTCCTTCCTTCTTTCCTACTACCATATCCTCTGGTATTCCATGATAATAGCCACCGAGACTATCTCCATTTTACTGTTCATTGAGTATCCCTTATTCCTCAAACATGAATTTATACCAAGGAAGGAGATTACTTACATGAAAAACGTACAACTGTGTACAGTATCTGTGCCACATAATGTAAGCTTAATTCATACAAATGGTTCCATTGATTTTATCTGGTTGTGCAAGCATTTGCAGTCCAGGCTTTTCAGTGCTAACGTAATAAGGGCTGTATGGCCAATAAACCTCTGGGTTTCCTTCTCTTTCTTTCAACTTCTTTTCTTCTTTCAAATCTCTCCTTAAAACTTTCCCTAGCCTGATGGCCATCAAATGCCCCCTGACAGAAACTGATGTTGTCACATTGGTTCCATCTTTCCATCCCATTTGTCTGATAAAAAGTGAAATACCTGTTCTGGCTGC
The DNA here is from genome assembly GCA_013401275.1 of Pandion haliaetus. Lineage (NCBI taxonomy): Eukaryota > Metazoa > Chordata > Aves > Accipitriformes > Pandionidae > Pandion > Pandion haliaetus. The sequence goes on along the minus strand of VYZV01011230.1, from coordinate 143,712 downwards.
ATAAATAACATGAAAGGACCATGATGTTAGTAAACAAATAGAAAAATAAGGAGGTTTGTATTCTTATCCTACCTTTATTTGTTTCCTTCTCCAAATAAAATAGCTTGATGTACGATTTGGTAAAAGTGTTAAAGGGCAAATTACCAACCCTATAGGTAATACTAAGAATAAAGAATAAATATCAATAACAAACAATCATGTTCCCTTGAGCAAGCATTCTAAAATTAAATCCTTAGCATGTCTGCCTTTCTGCTTTCCTCTTCTCACTGAGGAAAGTTAAACACCGTGTTGTTTAGTTAAATCATTTTAGTGAGGTCATTACTGCAGGCTACGTAGGTTAGAAGGTTATGAGTTTCCTTTTGTAGATTTGCTGTTCCTTTTTAGTTACTACTGACAGTTTCCCCATTACCACAGGGCACATTCTCATTGGAAGGTTGTTTGTGCAGCGGATTTTATTAACGGTCTTAATCTGCTGTCGTGTCAGTTAATGCATTTGCCAAGTGGTGTGACAAGGATTGACTGAATCTTACAATGAATATGAGAGTGAGAAATGTGTCTGTGAGGTAACCACCCCCCATAAAGACTGTGTTTTGGAGAGAAATATTAGGAAAATCCCACAAATAATTTAGAGCAGTGGAAGCCTATATAAACTCCCCTTAACTCTTTAAATCTGTGAACTTTGAGAGCCTCTTTCAGTTAATATTGTTGTTAATAAGCTGCTTCCCATAAATTTTATTATCCTTGTTTTAAAGGTAACCTAAGACAGAAGAGGCCTAATCCAGCAGAGCAGGTACTTTGTTTTATGAAAAGTTAACAGGAGAGAGACTAAAAATTAACGAGATACCTAACTTGGCATTAGTTGACTAATACCTCTTAAAATACCTTATATACAACTTCCCAGAGAGTTCCTATGAAATAGCAAGTTTTGGACTTTGAATTCCTAAGGGCCAAGGCAGTTCTCTAGCTTTGAGACCATCCTGTGCTGATTTTTCTATTTAGATAAAACATCAATTCTGACTGTTAAAAGGGAAAGTGCTGGTCAGATTATGTTACTGTGCCTCAGAAACACTGTACACAGCCTGATCTTCTCACATATGTAGTTCTATTGACTTCAAGGTTTCAAAGGCCAAAAAGAACTGCCTGTTTGAAAAAGGTAGGACATGGGGCAGGTAATTCTAGGGCAGGCCCGTGTGATTTTTTGGAAGACAGTGTGAAGAATATTTGAGGCTATAAAGCAAATTCTGAACTGGAAGTTGTCTACGTCTGTAGAGCTGTGCTTGGCTAGGAAGTTCTTAACATGCATCCTCATAAAGCTTTGCTACAAAAGACTGGTTGCCCTCGATTTCCTCAAAGGAATTGTATTTTATCCAAAATATTTGGTCAACTTCTTTGTCAAAAAAAAGTACTCCTTATGTAACTCCAAACAAAGCAATGGGTCACAAATGAATTGCAGTGTTTTAGACTGAAGGTAGGAGCTATTTATGTGTCTTTCAGATGAGGAGATTTACAGTAGAAGGGGCTTGACATAAGACAAAAAAAAAAAAAATCTGGAATTGGAGTAGCAAATAATATCAACCCTCCTATTATAAAAACAGAGCATGAGTATTTAAAAGCAAGATTATGAATTCTTAAAGTCCAGAAAATTCCTGATTTGGGGGACTGGGATCTTTCTCATCTAAGTGAAAGCAGTTATTTTATACTCAGTTAGTTGTTGACATCTACTGAAACATCAAAAAAGAGGATGCAATATAACTGTGAACGTAGTTGTTTCAACAGGGACACCTGTCTTGCATGAACTGATGCCAAGACACCGAATTCATCTCTGGATGGCCACTCTGACAGTAACAAAATACTTTCTTTGTCAGCAAACGCTAACGCTTACTGCTGTATGCAGCAGGGTCCTCAAGATATTTTTAAAGCAATATCTGGTCACTTAGTGTGTTATTGTTCTTCATAATTGTTTAAATTCCATTGTTTTTGAGTCCTTGTTGTTCCTTTGCCAGAGAGTCTCCCTTGCTGCTCTGCCAAAGACTCAAGAGGTTTCTGGACTGTTGTACAGCAGGCATGACAGAAGGTTAATAATAAAAATAACCCACCTTGGCAAAGCATCAAATTAGATGAAAGGAACCGCCTAAGTCCACGCATTTGCCAAGTGACCTGGCGCAGAACCAGGATGAATGGTTACAATTTGTATTAGTGTTTCTTGAAGAAAATGGCCCAGCTGAAGATTCAGAGCTGCTTTGTGCCTTGGGAAGACTTATTTAGGATTTAAAATCTTTTCAAAAGGGAACTGAAGGAGAATTCACTGATTATGAAAAGAATTAAAACAGCAGATCTGGGACACTGATGAGTTTACCAAGTCCTGCTTCCTTGCACCAAAGATACTGCAAGTTGTTGTGACTGCTCAAGTAGATGTTCCTCCACCATCCCTTTCAAAGCCTAGGACAAAGGGCAAGCTTGCTTTGTCTCCTTTTGGCACTGGTGTCAGCAGTCACAGTGTGATACTAGTATCAGAGAGGTCTGAACCAGAGCCCAAGGCTCCAATACCTCTCACACTTGACGCTATTCACATTTTATGTTGGACCTTGTTTTTCACTAGAAGCCAGAGAATGTTCGCTTACAATCTGCAAAGTTTCTGGGTTCAAGCCACCCAGCATTTACTACAGAGATTCTGAGTAGAAATAGCCAGTGGCCACACCTTAGGCAATGTCAGTATTCATGTAAATTATAGCAGCCTCTGAAGGCTATCAGTGGATTATTATGCTCCCCATCATCTAAATAATCATTCCTACATGGCCCTACACCAGGGTTTGTAAAGGCAGCATTTTCTGGTAGTCTTGGGGTTTTCCCTAAATACCTTCTCCAAGAAGGGAGAGGAGAGTAGATTAGATACTGGGTGTTTGGACTCACTCTCTGAAGGATTTCTTCAATGTGGTGTGAAAAGCTGAGTGGCAGTTTAAGTTTTACTTAGCCCTATCCTATGCATACCTCTAAAATTAAGTCAGTGGGTGGGAGTTTATTCCCATTTTTCACTGAAAATCAACCAATTTTTAATTAGAGATTAGATCAGTTAATGAAAAAATAATTTGGTGCAAAGCAGGAGCACTGACATCAGTCAGCAAAGGATACACATCTTGACTAAAATCATGGGAATACACAACCAGCTTCATCATATAATTCACTCTGGATAAGCAGAATGGGGTAAGATACTGACAGTGCTCACACAACTTGCAGAGAAGCTTCTAAAAATCAGTGGTGAATTACTCACAGACTGTCTTCTTCTGTGCTCCAGAGCTGTGGTCAGTAACAGGCCTGGGGTTGGATTGTTCTTTCTAGGAAAGTATTGCTTCTCCTTTCTGCCACGTAGTACGTATTACATGGTCTCAGAGAAGATCAAATGTACTGAGTTCATCACCACCCTGATATTAAAAACACATTTATTTCACTTTGCTGTTATTCATTAAAAACTGCCTATTTTTGCTGATTGTTTACCAACACAGGGCAATGTGAATGCATTCTATGTCACATGGCTATTTTGAACTAACAAAAATGTCTAGTAACTTTCTTCTAAATCTGATACAGCCCATTAAGCATGAGGCAATATGCTCTATTTTTATATCAGTGACACTATTCAGTAAGCATTAGATTTGTTTCACCACTTAACACGTGGTGTGTATTTATGAATTTAACCTCCTTTTAAGGACAACTTGCTTTTTGGCTGAGCTTCTTTCCTTCTTCTATTATTATTACTGGCTTTACATTGCTTTCATCTACATGTTTTACTGTTAGAAACACTGTACGAAAACAGCAAGAAAGTAAAAATCAAGTTGTGAAAAGCTATTTAGTGTTGACTTGGAGTTATCCTTGTTTGGCTGAGCTAAATAAGTCAAGCTTCCTCACTTGTATATGTTGTTGCCATACCATAGTCCACTAGGTGCTGCTCACATGTGAAATTGGGAGTTTTTGTAGTTTCTACTGCCAATTTTTTTTTTTTTTTTTTTTTCTCCTGGGACAGACTGGGAGGTGTGGGCAGCTGGGAGAGGAGGTGAGGCAGTCTGGACAAGAAAACTGTGGTATCTTCCATGGAACACATAACACCGTTTAACATCTTCATCAGTGACCTCAACAATGGGACAAAGCATAGTTTTCAGCTGGCACCAAAGCAGGGAGATGAGTTGATAGTACAGCAAAAGGTTCTCAACGAGTAGGAGAAACGGGTAAACAGAAAATTCATAAAGTCCAACAAACAACAGTGCAAAGCCCTGCACATGGGATGGAGCAACCCCATGTAGCAGTGCAGCCTGGGGACCAACTGTCCAGGTGGCAACTGTGCATTGCAAAAAGGGCCTGGGAGTCCTCATAAACAACCACCTGGACATGAATTAGCAGCGTGCCCTTGCAGCCATGAAGGCTTACAGAGTGCTGGGCTGTATTAGCAAAAGAGTAGCCATCAGGCTGAAGGAAAAGGGATTTTTTCCTCTACACAACACTTGGAAGGCCACCTCAGGAGCAGGGTGCTGTGTTGAAATGAGTTCAGCAGAGGTCCACCACAATGGACCAGGGGTTGGAGCACTTGCTGTGCAGAGGGGCCAAGGAGTGCAGTTTATTCAGGCTGGAGAAGGAAAAGCTGTAATTGCTGTCTTCAACTATCCAAGTGGGTGGTTATATGCAAGACAGAGCCTCACTCTTTGCAGAGGTATATAGCAAAAGGACAAGGGGCAATGGTCACACAAAGAAATTCTGACCAGGCATAGAGAAAAGAACGTAAGAGTGAGAGTGGTTAAGCACTGGAAGCATATTGGTCAGACAGGTTGTGAGATGTCCATCTTCAGAGAGGTTAAAAACTCAGCTGGACATGGCCTTTAGAAGCCTCCGCTAACTTTTAAGTTAACTCTGCTTTGAGTACAAGGCTGGACCAGGTGACCTTCAGAGGTGCCTACCAACGTAAATTATTCTGCTGTCTGTGACTTTACATTATTGCATGAGATTAAGGAAAAGTCTGGTTAAGTCCAGTACATAGTGGCAAAAAGACCACTTCTGGAAGGAGGATATTCATCTATTATTAACAGAAACTGCTATTTCAGTATTAATGACTGATAGAACAGGCATTTCCTGGCATTTAATGACCTGATGAGTGCCTGAGAAGTAGCTGAGAGACCTTTGCTCAGCCTGTCATTAGTTGACAGAAAGTGACCAACTTGGAGAGCACTAGTGCTATTGTAGAGACAGAACATTTGAAAGAAAAAAATACATTAATTGGACTAAATTCTTTTCTCAGATAATGTCAAGAGGGTTGAATGTGTGTTACTAAGAGCAGATTTGGGGCCACAATGCTTTTTCAAATATTTTTTATTTGTTGAATAACTGAAAGTAGATCCTCACATTGCTATGGCTACTGTGTTTACAAGACAGCCACATTCCTTCCTGATGAAAATCTATTGAATATGTCCTATAATTGCTAAGGGCTGATGCTGTAAGGAGCAGGATGGCAGGATTCCATTTGCATTATCACACCTCTTGTACATCTTACTTTCTCTTCAACCACCCATTGCATGTCTCATTCTTCCGTTCTACATATAAAAGGTATAGCTATCCCATGATATAATTACTTGATTATTGAGTGCATAATCAGTGCAGCTCACAAACGTTCATTGCTTGCTTTCTTTATTTTCACTAAGAAAAGCAGTAGTCTAGCATGCAGCTGTAGGCAATTGTCTTTTGCTGGGGCTTGAGCTCTGTGCTTTGAGCACGTTGTTTGTTTTGAGTGTCACCAGGAGAGGATCGGAAAAAGTGAGAGGACTGTAGGTGTGGTCCTCAGATGCAAAGCATAAAGACACTGATCTATATTCAGGGGACAGTACACTCTTCTGAAAACATTTTTACAGGCATTGCTGCTATTTAAGAAAAAAACCCCAACAACAAAACCACAAACTATGATGCTTAGATCTTTTTGCTAGTACTAGATACACAGGAGCATGCAAATGTAAATTACTGTATTAAAATACAGCCATTTACAACACACCTTAAAAAAAATACTCAGAATAAGAAGTGTACCTTAGCACACTGAGAAGCTGGTAGCAGGCCTTATTCTCTGCCCTGTTAGAAAGAAACATTAGTTTCAAAGGAGTTGAACCCGCCTACATGTGACATATATAGCTCATGTCCCTAACACAGCATTAGCAGGTAAGAATCAGTGTTTTTACGACATGGCTATTCAGATTGAATAGTTGTTTATAATGAAGGGTCAAACTCAGGCTTGACTGGTCTTCTAAGAGGAAGGTAATAAAGCAAACAGGGAGACACCTGGGAGCTTTGTTGCATGAGAGATGTCCAAGGGAAGGGCAGTTCTGGCTGTCCCCGTGGCACTTCAAGCCAAGACAAATGGTTGAGATGTCTGAAGTGACCTGCATCGAAGGGTGCAGAGAGAACTAGCTAATTTCCATGCAAGGCTGCTCTCTTCTATCTAGGAAAGGTCATGGAGAGTGGGCAGATGTCCACAAGGATTGGAGGAAGGCAAATATTGCAACTATCTTGAAAAAAGACTAAGAGGACATTCCAGGGAACTACAGGTTGGTCAGACAGAAAATCATGAAGCAAGTTCTCTTGGAGCAGATTTATGGGAACATGAAGGAGAAGGTGGTGAAAGGGAACAGTCAGCATGGCTTTTCCAAGGTTAAATCATGCCAGACCAACCTGATGGCCTTCTAAGACAAAATGACTGGATTTACTTGACTTTAAGAAGGTTGCTGTCACTCTCCCACAGTATTCTTGTACTCAGGTAGGGAAGTTTTGGTCTTGATCAGTGGGCAACCAGATAGGTAAAAAACTGACTGGATGGGCTATACTGTGCCTGGAAGCCCATAACAAATTGGATACCGTACCCCTACAAGTTGTGGCTGGAGCACTTGCCCTGTGCTGAGGCTGAGGGAGCTGGGCCTGGTCAGCCTGGAGATGGGACCTTTAGGGGAGGAGGAGACTTTGGGGGGCCCAACATTAGCTCCCCAATACCTAGGACAGGCCTTTGAGGAGATATAGTTGGGCTCGGCACAGTGGTGCATGATGGGCTGAAGAGAGCCTATGGGCATAAGATGAGAAAAGAGACATTCTGGGTACAAGGAAAACCTTTTCCCCATGAGGACAGTCAGGCAGTGAAGCAGATAGCCCAGTGTGCAGTCTCAACCCTTGTAGGTTTTCAAGACCTGACTGGATAAAGCCCAAAACAACCTGGTCTGACTTTGTAGTTGACTCTGCTTTGTGGAGGAGGTTAGACTGGAGGTCTTCAGAGGTCCCTTCCAGCCTGAATTATCCTACGATCCTCCAATTCCTATGAATGTTGCGGGCCTGATAATTTCAAAGTTGTGAAGCTCTTATCAAAATGTCATTGCCTCTCACTCTGTTCATGTGTTTGGATAAATGTGCAGGTATGTTGAGCTGGGCAATTCTTGTGAAGTTAAAGCCCATGACTTGGGCAAAGTCACATGTCAGGGTAGATTTTATCTACCAGGATATTGTATTCAGCTGTGAGGCGCATATTCTATCTGTTAACTCAGAGCCACCCAGCAGCACAATGAACCAGGATTTAGTCTAACCACAACTACTTCAGCATGCTGACAACACACGCCACTGTGTGAATCCATCTATGTCTGGCATAAAACATGCAGCAAATCAAAAAGGCTGTGGGTCAACTTCAGAAAGGGCTATACAGATCATCATAAGTGTGAAATGGCTTCCCTGTGAGGAGCGGCTGTGACTCTTCAGTCTGCAAAGGAGATGACTGAGGTGGGTATGATAAAGGCCTGTGATATAGCATGGACAGGACAAACAGATATCAGTTGTTTACTGTTTTCTTAAAGAACTGGGTGGCATGGAGTGAAACCAGCATGTATGAGGTTCAAAACAAGGAAAATGATCCTTCATACAGATACAGCTAAGCTGTGAAATTCCTGGCAACAGAATGATGTGGATGCTAAAAGCTTTCATAGGCTGCAAGGGTAAGTGGATGAGCTAATGGAAAAGAAAATAATCTGGGACTACTGGACACAAAGCTGAAGAGTTCCATGATCTGTGCTCAGCTGGTGCCCAGGAGAGCCTTCTGGGAATGTGAAGAGTCTGCACTTCCACTAGGACTGTATGATTGCCTGGATATCTGCTTTTGAGAACGAGCAGAGACAACTAGGATCAGTGTACCTTTTGTCTGACACAGTATTCCCACTCATGTATAGCTGTGTGCTGGAAGCAGAATATTGCATATAAAAGGGAAGACTGTTTACTTAGAAGGTTTACCTGAGTCATGTCAGATTAATGGCTTGTATTTGGAAACAATTAAAAAGACAGAAATCTCAGTCAGAACTGTGAGCAAGCAGAGCTCATTCTGGAGAAATGGTATGGCCCATGGTAAAATTAAACAAAAGGCTGCATTCATCTGTGATACTCATGCAGAATTCTCTCTGAAGTCACAGGATCCATGCATGCATCAAATACAAGGCAAAAATAGATAGGTAGCATGACCAGATCCAAAGGTACCTATGTGAGGGGAATAATCTTATTCGTGGGAAAAGCTGCAGTGTTTCTTGCCTGTTCAATCCTTTGTCAGAGATTCCTGAAGGACTGATGGGTACAACCCCATATCTAGTCAGAAATGAAAGGTAATAATGGATACTTTTGTCTTTAGACATGCTCCAAATTATTTACATTCAGAATGATAAAAAAAAATTACTTCTCTGAAGATGACCTGTTGAAGATGATCCCACCTAGGGGTGCATAGCTGGACTGATAACTTTTATTTCAACTCCAGGGAATGCCTTGGTTTCCATGCCAGCTTGACAAAGCAGTGCTCAATAGAAGCTCAAATACTTAGCATCATTTTAGGGTTTTTAGACTAATTTGAGGAAAAGTTTGATTTTGTATATATTTGGTAGGTTTATATTTATATTTAACTAGGTCTGAGAATGGAAAAGACATTTAATTAGGGTGTAACTATTAATTTATGTTGGAGCTCTAAATAGCAAATGGTGCAAACACAAATCAGACTGAGTCTTCTGACTTCCAGAGAGGTGTGTTAAACTAATCTGTAGATGCAAAAGCAATTTCTTACCTCTCAGCTGCTGATTATGTACAGAGTTCATCTGCCACTGGTGCTGAAAACGTATGATATGTAGCATAAAATATTACAATACTAAGAATTTCCTGAAGTGAACTTTATGGGTACAGGTGCAGAGTGGAAAGAATGTGGCTCTAGTAATTTTTACTTGCTTGAGGTGTTTCTTTCTGATGTTCAGGTAGTTCCATGTTAAAGTTTCAAAGCATGTTTCAAGCCACGCCACAGCATTCTTTATAGAGTTTTTGCAGATGAATTCCTCGTCCTTGTGGCAGTCCACTGTATAATCCCTGTGCTCCCTTTTCTGCTCTAATGTGCAATCTTTCCTGACTTCCATTACCAGGAAGGAATTGTGATATAAAAATTAATTCCTAGGCCCCTGACAGGAAAAGGACCAAAAGTATTAACCTCCAGAACAGCTCATCGAGGTCATTTATTTTCACATTCTTTGGAGAGTGAGTGGAGACCAGCAGGTAGCTTAGCTTTTGGAGGGATATAGGACTTTAATTTTGTAGCTGGTGGTGCTGATGATTTACCTGCTATGTTTGTGGATCAGGTTTTACCAGGCTCAGTTTATATAGGAATTGCATTAGACACTCTGGAGGGTATAAATTAAGATGAATGCAAAGAAATACAAAATGCTGGAAGGCCATGGGGAGAAAGTACACAGGCAGATGAAATGGAAAATGTCAAATTAAATATTTGATTTTTTGGGGTTCATTTTATTAGTCTTCTACATTATTAATAACATGAGTAAAAGACTCTAGTTTTAGACAACTTAGATTTGCCGTGTACAGGTATTTGAAGATCATTATTTTCAACACTGCATTCTTTCTTAGATACAGTTTTTTATATTTTACACCACTCAAATCCCTAAGCCACTATAATCTGTAACTCATTTTCCATCTATACCTAAAAAGCTTCTGACATCTGTTTAAGCACCAATATCTTCACAACAACATAGAAATTTTACTCCTGCTGGGTATCAAGTGAAAGTATCTGAAGTTTAAAATGACACTAAGCTTAAAAAGCAGCTCCTAGTGATTTTCTGCTGATGTTGGTATTTAAATGGGTATTTCCTTCAATATTTCCTGTTTTGTCAGTGGCCTTAGATTCTTACTGGGTTCTTTCAAATCGACATACAATCTTTTGACTGAACATTGAGAGAATTTGTTTAAACTTTTCAGCCTTTTTCCTTGTAGTTTGTTATCATAGGCACGTGGGGTTCTTTTTCAATGATTCATCAGCTCTCATGAACAAACAGCACCAGCAAGGCAGAAAAGCTGAACTCTGAGACTAATAAATGGACTGATCCAATTGAATATTACAAATGCAACTTCTTCCTCCCTCTTTGGCACTTGTGCCTTTTCTTTTATGTGTACAGTTTGTATTTATTTCCTTGATTTGTGGGCAAGGATGCAGTAGAAATAAACAAACACATACCTATGATAATGTCAGGTAATTAAACAAATAATATAAATTAATCACAGCTGCAATTCTGTGTCCTGACTATGAATTTACCCTCTACCTGAGAGGTACATATGGTTTACAGTGGTTACAGTGTCCATTTTACCATGAATCCAGGAATTGTAGAGCCTGCCTTGTAAGCCATAACATTTGATCTTAAAGGTCAATCTGTTGGGCTGTATGAGTATGCCAACTATGAGCCAGCTTGCTGATTTCTTTTTTCTTTTTAAATTATTTTAGGAACCCAGAAAGGAGCTGTGGGGATTAAATTTGGACCAGATAAAAGAGTCAGTGAGGAAATGACCTAACATGTCACCTGTTTTCAGGTGTTTATCCAGTTAATAATTCTATTTTGCTAATGACTTTAGTCATTAATTTATTAATCTATCTCAAAAGTTACTTGTCTTAACATGCCTATGCTTAGAGTCAGATGTCAGATCTGCTTTTCAGTATAGAGCTGATAACTGGTTGTTAGGTGAAGGTCAAGATTATCCTTGTCATAGTCTGCATATTATTTCATTGTGGTCAAAATCAAAGGTGAGAGATTAGTGGAAGCATGGCATTTTAAAGCTCCCTGACAACTGCTCTTTCTGCATGAGATATTATTATCATTGTTTTCCATGACTATTGTTAGGATGTCACCATATCATGTTCACTTTGTCCACTTTGTCAGCTTGACATGCGTTAGGCTCTAATTCTGCTTGATCCCAACCTGGAAAGACTGCATTTTTATGTTGTGCAGGAAATAAGAAAAATATTATGTCTTCTACAGTCACATTTGTAAAGATTTGTTGTTGTACTGTGGCCAGTTCGACTTTGCTTGGAGAAAAAGTTGACAGCAAGGCCATTATAACTTGCTTCCCAGACCGACTAGATTGTATCCAGACAGGTCTATTTCTTTGCCTCTGAAAGCAGATGCATCTGAAAAAAGCAAAACTTTGCTTTTCTCTAGCTGAGCTTTTTCTGGGGTCCTGAACTGGTGATCTGCAAGGATTGTGTGGAACTCCAGGTTGTAAATCTGAGCCCTTCGCCAGGGCTCCTCCTCTCCCAGCCTCAAGGCTGCAATTGCTCAGTCTGCACGTTAGGAAGGCAAAGCTCAGTTTACCCCACAGTTAGTGGTTTCATGTCTGAGTTCTGAAAAACTGAAGTCATGCACTAAAATCCCTGTCATCACCCTCCTTGAGGGGTAGCTGCACTTAAATGTTCTTCTTGATGTGTTTCAGAGAATACAAATTTTCCATGGGATTCCCTATTCTGTTTTTCCTCTTTCTCACATTATGTTTAGATCTCATCACAGCAGCTTTCAGCTTGACTGGAAGATAAGGACCTGAAGTTTTCTGAGCCTGCAAGTGGCATGCTGAACTGAGCTGTGGAGAAGAAAGTCAGCCTCTGTCCCCGGGGTTTTATTTTGCCATGCCCATATTAACTTTTCTGTTGGCTTAAAGAGAAAACTTGGCACCTGGACTGCCTCTCTAGCTCAGCAGAACAAAACGCTGCTTTCTTGTCTAGCTTGAACGTGTCCTTGGTTGTTTCTTTATATGGAAAATTCTCACTACTGCTAACAAAAAAGAATACTGATCCCTAGCCTTTATATAGCACATATTAGCTCAAGCTCACAGTACCTTTTACAAAAAAACTCCATAAGCATGAATGCTTTTTCCCCTTTTTTTACTGTTGGGAAAATTGGGGGAGAAAATGTGGAAAGGATTTACCCAGTGTTATCCAGAAAGTCAGGGATGCAGCTAGGGCAGAATCTGATCCCTCGAGACCCAGTGCCTCAGACACCAGGGCTGCAGTAAGCATGTAACTGAGAAGCTGCACAGTGAAGAGACCACAGCAAGAGCTGCCTCTCAGCCTGTTTCACCAGTTTCATTTGTTTCCATTGTTTCAATCTTTCCATATCATCCTTCCTTTTGGGTGGTGAGGAATTTGGTGGCAAAGCATTTGAAAACATGGAAGGCTCTGTTAAGAGTGAGGGGGAGATGACCTTCCAGGTTCAGAAGAAACTGCAAGTTTAGACATGGCAGAGCAGCCTCGCACACCCTCTGCTGATTCTGTTCCACTTTTCTTGCTCAGGTAATGATGCAATTGTTGTGGAGCTATCAATATAGTTATTTATCCCACTCTGTTTTCAGGGATGAAGGATAAAACTAAGTTGGCTCATCAGAATTCATTCATTCCTTCAGAAGTTCAAAGCTGGGTCAGTACAAAACAGATCTTTGGCTTGGAAGCATTTAGGCTTTTTTTTTTTCCTTTTTTTTTAAAATCTTGTATTAGTGACATATTTAACTATGTCCCCACATAAAAGCTTTTTGGCACAGAAGTCCTCCATTCAAGTAATTCTCCTTCATGTCACCAATTAATTCAGACCATTAACTAAGAAGCGAACTAGGTAATCATTTGTCCGTATGTGGCCTGCATATGTAGCAAGCTTGTAGGCTTGTAAGTGCAGTTGGCTAGCAAAGAAACCACTGGCATTTCATTACATTTTTGTTTGTCTCAGCACTTTCTGCCCCTGCCCAAAAAAATGAAAAGCCAAAGCACAGCCTGTACAGTAATTCCTACCAATGCAATCAGAAACAGAAAAGCTCATAATCTGACATTTCTAGTTCAACTTCCAGAGCTCAGATATTTTTACTAAATGGACAGTCACCTGGTCCAAACTTTGGTTAATTTCTTGCAATCTGCTGTTGGCAAAACTCTGTGATGATATCTAAGTTTATATTGTGAATAAAATCAAAGGGAATTTGGATAAGTAAAAAAATCAGTGATAGCTGAAAGTTAGAAGTTAAGTCTCCTGTTTTAATCTCAGTCTGTGGCTTTCAGATTTCATTACAGGCTATGTTTTTCTGAAGTCTCTGAGATCTTTCCCATCAAGTCCCAATTTAATCAAGACTTATTTTGGCTGATTCTCTTTCAGTATTTTCGTAGTTCAAGTATATAATCACTATTCAATAGTTTTAATTATAGCTACTGCTCAAGAGACCTGAAACATAGCTTTTCAGATCTTTATGAGATACTTGTATGGAGTTTTGAAGCTCTTGTAAGTTAAGTGCTATTAGAAAAGCCTTACATGAAGTGGAAGTGAGATCTGGACCATAGCGAACACCCATGAATGGCTTCAGGATTTTATTAATTGTTTTGTGCTTTGTTCCTATAGCCATCACGGACTTAACAGGTGTAAGGTGCATGTGCATACTACAGAACTTTGTGTGGGGCTTCAGAACACAACTCTTTAGTTTAATGAGAAATGCCCAAGCCTCTGCAGCTTATTTAGAAAAAAAAATAAAAAATCACAAATTCACTGCCTTCCCTCCCCACAAAAAATCCTTGTGTGTCTGTATAAGCTGAAGGAAAACAAGTTGTTTTCTACAAGGATACCCTCAGGTCAAGGTGGTGAGAAACAGACTGTGCAGGCAAACATCTGCTGTGCTTTACCTTTTCTATCACGAAATTTGGCCAGCCTATGGAGGTCACCAGTGATCCCATGGGAATACTACCATGCTCTATGCTTCGTTGTGTTTCTTCAAGGTTTCACCCTGTTTTGGTGATTTTTTGCACTCTTTGGCAGGTATCACAAAGCTCACACAGAGTACCCATCACTGTGCCTCAAGCTGCCCTCTTCCACAGGATTTTGGCTGCAGACACAAACAATGCTTATTCTGTTTCCCTGGAAGCAACAGGCAATCAGCTTATCCTAAGCCTAGCTTTGAACGGTCAAATCTTCTGAGATAGCCCAGGTATATTTTTTCCTAGCAGTGCTTTTCAAAATCTCCACAATCAGATGTTCAAGCTCAGAGTTATTAAGGGTGTATAATACCTGGGACTACACACAAGGCAATAAAATTGCTCATAGACACTTTTAGTGACAACTCTTTTATATTCTTTTTTATTTATATATAGAAAATGTGATGAAGTCTATTATCTGTCTGCCTTCATGTGTCCTCCTGGGTTGGCTTCATCACTTCATTTGAAGGTGACAATTTTTTGTTTTGTCTTCTCTCTTTTTATCTCTCTTTTGTTTTCCTTTCAGTGCTATTCTAACTCCAGACTAGTGGAGGTCAGCATCATATCTAATCCTCTAAAACTGAATTGTCCATGGTTTTGGTTTTTATTATCATCTTCCAAGGGAAAGTAGTGTCTATAATCTCTGCTGGAATGAAAGCAGTGGAAACTGAAAACAGTATTTGTCTAGTTAGAGACAACAGAATCACAAAGTTTTCCATAATGCAGTTGGCATGAAGCTTCTGTATTTTCATCTGTGGATAATTGTTTCTGTGATCAACAAGGAAAGGTTGCTAAACAGTTGTAGACTACAGAGGGAACTAAGAACTGTTCTGTCTGAAAACATTAAACTAATTTAACATCAGGCTGTGGGAAAAGTGATCAGAAAAAAAAAGCACACAATCAGTTAATAGAAATTTCTCTAGCAAGGGAATCTGTAAAAATCCTGTTTTCATCTTTAGTGGGTTGCAAGCCTCATTTTGTCTGATGTAATATCTGACTGAGGGTATGCATGACAGAGGAAAGATTACTCATCGTTCTTCTTTGGTGCTAATAAGAAGTTGCTATACTCCACTTTCAGAGAACAGCTGGCTTGGGCTGACCTAGTGTAGCTGTTCTTGAGGATAGTATGTCCTTAAGAGGAAAAGGGGGGACTGAAAGCAATAGAGAGCGGAGCTGTGTCAGAATTAGCAAAGCTATGGGAGAAAAATTAGATCAATCAGCCCTCTGTTGTATTGCTCTGAAGATATGTTTCCTCAGAAACAGTTTTGTTCTTGGTAAATAATGCTATGCTCTAAGGAGGCTTTTGCCAAAAGGGACCAGAACTGCAAGACTTGGACTAAAGTCAGACCTTCTGCAGTAAATCTTATTTGCGGTGTTGGGGCTGTGTTGGATACCCAGGCTGAGAATGGGAAAATTGTCTGACTCGATCTTAAGAGGCAAATGATGGTTAAAGACATGAGCAGCAGAGGGAGTGTGGTCAGAGAGATAAGAAAACGTCAGAGGTAGTTTTCTGAGACACTGTAAGAATCAGTGATAAACATAAGAAGGCACTACACACACAGATCCTTAAATTACCTTAAAGAATCTGGGTCTTAGTCCCCAGGATTATCCAGGCTTTTGATTCTGATAAGATGATTTATGAAGGTGCCAATAAGTACTGCTTACAGAGATGCTATTTATGATGTTCACATTCAAAGCCATGAGTTCAGAATGTGGGACATGCTAGGGAGATAATTGAGATAATTTGAAATTGCATAATCTATTTGTGAAAACTCCATGCATGTAAATTTGATGTGAACTTAAGTCTCTCTGGAAGTCCCTGTTATTTACCTACTGCTTATTCCATGTCTTTTTTTGGACTGGCAGGTACAAAACAATACATCTTCAAAAATTCTTGGCTTTAGCAATTTCCTGTTACAGCTATGCCTCTGTTAAGAGGATGCACCTCTGCCTGGTGGTCAGAAAAGAGATGCTGCCTTCAGCCATGGTGTCTCTTACCGTAGTATCCTCTCTGACCTGTTCTCTTACTGCACCATTGTCATCATACCATCTCCTATATAAATACAAAATATAAGAACAAAGATATTTGGATTATACCCATCTAACTCTGCATCTGAGAGTGGCAAGCAGCATGTGACATGGAAAAGTGCAGGCGTTTAGAGGGCCCAGAAGAGCGATGTGTAGTGAGTTTTGTACCTCAGAGTTTCCATCAGTTTATCTCTAGCCATGCTGCCAGTATTAGGTCTGAGCCCTTTTAATACCCAGCAAAGCCCTTTTTACCAATGCTATACTGTTTCTTACCTCGGTGCCAAACCAGGAGTTTTTATTTAGAGCCCTGCAGTAATGAGTGGAGATCTCCTTGTGCTAGAACCAGGTCTTTAGCCAGGTAATGTTTTATGGAAATAAACAACTCTTAAATAGAAACTTTACCAAAAAAAAAAGAATCATGTTTCCCTTTTCCTTTTTGTTTCAGTTTCAATCAGTTCAATCAGTTTCAATCAGTTCCAAACTTCATCACCTAAAACTTCATATTAGTTATGCTGAGCAGAAACTCAGGTCATACTGAATGTATTTCTATTACGTTTAGTTACACAGCAAGGTTAAGTGTAATAGTTGTATTTGTTCATTTTCATTATAGTGGATGATATTTTCCACACAGAAAACATTTTTAATCTGGCCTAGTGTGCATGCAAAACCAGTCTAGTTCTATTATTCTTTTGATTCATCAAAGAATAATAGCGAGGAGCTTCCCCTAGCTCCACATCACAGGCTTACAAATGCTTGATAAAAGGGTGAGTCCTGTTGCAGAAGGGATTTCCTGGCCTGAAGTAGAGGAGAGAAGAATTTTCAGCTTTGTTTTGCTTCTTTTTGATAAGGCATATTTAAATACTGATCTCTTCCTTTCCGCAGTGTCATAAAGTTGCTGAACCACAATGGAGAGAACAGTGCTCCTGTTGCTGAAGCAGAACATAGTAATATATGTGCTTGCCATGTGTCATTATCAAAGAAGTACTGCAGTCAGGTTAGGTAGAACATTTTGAAACTCACAACCATTTAAAGTCTCAGTCCAAGCTAATGAAAGGTTATAACACAAGTAGAACAGTATGCCCATATCATAATCTATTGTCTACTCGTTTTACAAAATATATTCTTTCTTTTTTTCTGTTTCTTTTACTACTTCCATTATCATTGTAAGGTAATTGGGAGACAGGTTACTCATAGAAGAACATTTTCTTTCAGTTGCACAGTCATTTCTGTAAATCCTGTCTTCCTAGATTTCTGCAGTACATAAGCACACTTAAACACACCCATGATAGTAGAGTTTTGCTCCAGCCTACGGCATGGACCCAACCCTCTACTTCCCTCCCTTTCCTCTACTTGTCCACCTCTGGGTTCTGCACTACCCTTCCAGATGTCATCATCACATTTCATTCAAGTCCCTTCTGCTCTATTGCTAACATGCCTTAAAAGAGATATTCCTGTCCTTTCTTATTAAAGCCAAGGCTAATCTGAAAATATTTTTACTCTCCAATTATATGATTAGTAACGGGAGTTGCATACAATGGATCTCACTTTACTCCTACTCATAGCTCCATTTCACTGTAATATAATCCTGTCAACTAAAGTAGCATTTTTATATTAGTGTCACCAAGCGAAGGGAAAGGATCAGAAATCTCTGTAAACCAAGTTCCCTTTAAGATTGCCATTTAGAGTATCTCTTTGTGGAGAGCCTCTTTGAACACGGATGGTCAGATTTCAAGGAAAAAAAACCCAACCTCACAGCTGATTTCTTTGCTTAAAAATAATGATAATAATAAAAATAATTCTGGAAAATTGCTTTTCAGTGAGCTGTGTTTTGGGGGAGGGGGGAAAACTCTGGAGCAGAGCGGTGTGAGGCACACGGAGGGTGGGAAGGAGAGTGGTAGGGCTGCTGCCCCCCCCATCCTCGCAGAGCCTGCCGGGCTGGGGAATCAGTGTGGGGGGAGCAAGCAGTGCCAAAATGCTCCTCACAGCACTGTCTGACAAGGGAACTCAGACAAAAGCTGTGCTATTTTAGTAAAAGACTTTGGATAAAAATAATACCATAATACACAGCAGTGATCTAATCGTTTGTAACAGGTTTATCCACAAGTACTCATTTAGTGTCCACTTAGGTAAAACTCCAGTTGATTTATCAGCTAGTCAATCAAACAGCAAAATATTTTGTCAAATGTTTAAAAATAAGTAGCTATTTGACTTCAACAAAGGAACTTTTGCCCCATCCAGCTGGGTTTTTTTATAGAGTTTTCTATAGCCATTTATGGTGCTTCTTTTCTCTTCTGCTCCTATGGTTTGCTTCTCTTATGCAATGAATTGTGAGAGTAAGACAAACTAGGAAAAGCGATAAAGGCACCATGTGATTTTTCTTTATTTGTTCTGTAAAGCATGTAGCTCATTTTATACAATTGCATAAATGGCAGTAAAATAATTGGCTCCAGTAGGAGCTTTATTTGGGTAATTTCTACATAAGGATTGCAGTCTTGGGCTCCCACTGTTTTAAGCAGTTCCAAACTACTGAGATATCTTTTTTCGCATCTGTACAATACCTAATATTTATTTCACATCTCTACAGAGTTGGCATATCTGGGCAAAAAAGGGAAGCAAAAGGAAAACACCAAGCGAATGCATTTTAGGAATGTGTAGTGTTGGATGGTGTCTCTTCAGAGCTTTGTTTGTGATTTCCATTTAAAATAATGTGTGAAAGTACATAGTAGTTCTGATATTTCTATTTTTAGTCCCTAAACAAAAATACCTTAAAGTGACCTTTCATTCTGAGAGAGAATAACAAACATTTTAAAATACCTTAACCTAGGTACACAAAACTATTCATACATAAAAATCTTATCCCTGTCCCAGAGGAGGACATGGGGAGAGGCGAGGTGACACAGACTACAACAGCTCTATGTTGTAATGGCACAGAACACAATATTTTGCAACAGCTGCTCTAGAATGGACATGCAGAAGCCTGTGCTCTGTTGGTGTTGAGGGATACAGCAGACTGGCATGTCCTCTAGCACAGGGGTCAGCTCTCGGCCGGGTATAGGACTTTACATGAATTTCTGGTTGCTTTTGTAGAGGAACAAACAAGCCGGATAAGGATTTCACCAAGGAGCCAAAATGTGATGTGAAGCCTTTTTATCTGTCTGAGTCAGAGAAGCGCAAAATCTAAGAGGCTGCTGACTCTCGCAGTTTGAGAATTGATTTTTTTGTAGAGTCTACTCCTTTATGTAAATAATAAGCTTTCCAAGAATAACACTGATTCTTCTTTTAAATATTTAAACTCTGAAAGAGATTTGGCTTAATCACTAGAAGAAATATTGGACTGACTATGCATCAACCCCACATAGTTTGCACCATAGTCCCCTATTCCCTCAGTCTAAACCAAGTAATTTTGCATAAATATGAATAATTATGTTGTTGTAAATTACCTGATTCTGCACAGTAAAGTAGAACTGAGGAAGTGGCTAAAGAGGCTAATAAAGAGCAATCAGGAGAAACAATTAAATATTTGGAGACATGAATGATATGAAATGGGGATGCCATGTGGCATTAATTTGAAATGACAATGACTTTCTAATGGCTGTTCTCCTGCCGTTGAACTGTTTTGCTAAGATATATATTTGCTATTTAAGTGGGTGATCATGTCTCAGAGGTTCCCCTTGTACATCTTTGGTGAGAGTCCATTACAATTTACTTGCCTTGAAATTAAATATCTCCTTCTCGCTACTGCGACTGCTTTTCTAACAAGTGTAGGGATTAAGTGTGAAAGGAGCACAAACCCAGAGGAAAGGAAGATGTTAAAGACTAAGTAGTCCTGTAAAACTTTTTGTGCCCTTCTTCCAGCTCTCACATTAAGAGGCTCTCAGGTCCCAACTGCAGCAATTGTTATAAAAGCCAGTCAGAAAAGTACATGTTCTCTTCTGCAAAAAGTGATACTGAAGTGTGATTATGGGGACCTAGCTTTTACCTAAAGACCTCATAACAGGATAAACAAATTCCCCTTGGGCAGTTAAGTCAGTGTGAAGGGCGTCCATCTTGCAACAAGGAAGACTGAAGTTTTGATAGTGGATATTTATATGCCTAAGGTACAAGCATCTGAAGTATGAGCACCTAAGCAACAAAGTTACAACTTTTGTGACGAAGAATGGAAGTGTTGTGCAGGAGGAAAGGCTGAACAGTGATGCAGCTATTTTCTTACTCACTGAAAGCACACAGACTGGTGAAGACAAAGGAAGGAGCAGCAGTTTTCTTGGATGTCCAGTAAATCTGCCCCATGTATAAGCAGCTAGAAGTGATACTGAAACAAGCAGTATGCTTTATAGAGGTTGAAAATTGTATCCACTGAAGGCCTCTAGTTAGCTGACAGCTTGGAATTAAACCCATGCCTCCAAAAGGCCAGCTGAGACTACTGGATTTCTAGGACCTTCAGTGTATTGGCGAGAGATGTATAAGCTCTAATATAATCCTTTATATTTTCTTAAAAGTAGAGTATAATGTGCAAGGTAGCCCATGTACAGGATAGACATTCCACTGTAATTTAGAGAGAATAAATTATTGCAGTACTATAAAATAAAAACAGGTTATAAAACATGCAGGAAAATGGAGAAGAACAAGTTGTACTGCCAGCTCAAGCACAGATGCATATGCACAACACTGAGAAAATAAGCCGTCTTTCCCAGCCTCAGTGATAGTAAATAAAGAACGATGGCTAACAAAAACAATGTGATAAAGGCTGGGTTGTGTGAGTTGCTCTTTTGCAGGAAACCCCTAGTACACCATATTCATTTGTCATATTATTGCTAACTGGGTTTTACGTATAGCTCCCTGTCCACCGAACTTAAAGCACAGTATGTACTATATAATTCCTCTGATACACTGGTAGTGACGAAATCTAAATTGGCTCTAATGTAAGCCAGAAAAGAAAATAAAAGCAGCAGTTCTTAGAAGGGGACGAAAAGGAAAGCAAAGGAACAGTAAGGACACATTCATTTAAAGTGATGTGAAAAACTGAGAGCATGTACCACATCAGAGAAGAAAAATAGTATGGGAAATGGCATTCCATAAGTACTAGACAAAATCTATAGCAATTGGCAGTGCTTTACATTCATGCATTATGTTCCTTGGCTCAGGTGCTGCCAGTGGTGGTGTTTATTAGAATACTTCCTGTACTACAAAGGACCAAAAAGAGCTGCCAACCTACAGTTAGTGTTGCACTTTATGTCAAAGGTAAAGGTAGAAGGACTGACACAGACAACAGACCAACAATTTTCTCATTGGAACAAAAGGACTCTTGATGGTTTTAATCCAGAAGGAAGATGGCAGCTGGCTGATCAGCCTGGTGTGCTTTCTGGTCTTCTGATCATCTGAAGAAGTCATTACTGAAAGACCTTGGAGGGTGTGAGGGCATCCGGCTACTCAGTGTTTGCTCATTAGCTCCAGCAAGAGGAGTCAGAAGGCTTAATTTTGAATTTCTAGTAACAGTAAATCCTCAGTCCCATTAAGATATTCCCTAATTTCCCAACTTGCTCTTTCAGGCTTGAGAGCTGAAGAGACAGACACTGATGAGGTGGAGTCAGATGTTCAGTCAGGTGACCTCAAAGTAACGTTATCATGCAACAAAGCCATGGCAAATGTTCTTGTGAGTGCTCTGAGCCAAAGGCTTATGTCAGATGAGTTGAGACAATTGTGTCCACAGTGGAAAGGATTTGAGCTAAGTGCATCTAAGCTGCCACGAACACTGCTTCGGAGCCAACATTATCTCACTTGTCAGTACTGCTCCAACACGTGAATGTCGTCACACACAGAAGGAGAAACATTTGCCATTCTGTACTTGTACCTCATGTCACTTCCAGGATTGTGTATAAACCATATTCCTATG
This sequence comes from Pandion haliaetus, assembly GCA_013401275.1. Taxonomy (NCBI): domain Eukaryota; kingdom Metazoa; phylum Chordata; class Aves; order Accipitriformes; family Pandionidae; genus Pandion; species Pandion haliaetus. The sequence continues at coordinate 121,723 of VYZV01011230.1, read as the reverse complement.
TGAAGAGAGATTGTCAAAGCAGTCTAAGGAGGTAAAAATGTCTGAAGTCCACTGAAATTCAGTGCAAATTGAGTGTTTAACAGATTAAGACCCCACTAAGATTATCAGGGACTCACAAAAAATCAGATATTGCTGGTGTAAATTAAAATAATTGAACAGTACCAGTTCCCAGTTTAACCTCATCCATAATCTCATTTTATTCAGTAAAACCCATAGTTTACCTAAGATTTGAAAAGCAATTAATTTCTCTTGACAGATAAGACGTTATATTATTTTCTTACATTTGGATTGTCATCAGTCATCAAGTCAGAGTTAACCCAAAGTCATTATACCAAGAACTTATAATTTTTCCCCTTGGAAAAAAAGCACTGAATCCTCACTACAGTTCACTTTTCTCTAGGTATAGGAATAAAAAAACCCGAACAGAGTGAAACCCAGCGTTTGCACTGACAGCACACAGGGCTCAGTTTTATCCTAATTGACTATGACTTCTCCAAAAAGATGAATTCAGACATTCACTGCGTGCTCACTAGGATTTTGAAGGAAGGCTCACTGGGAAGTCTTGTGATGGTCTACAGTGACTTTCTGCAGAGTACCCCCTTAAACCAGTGGTTGGCACTGGAGACATGCCACATTATTAATTAAGCCCTTGGTGCTTCCACAGCACTTAGCATCTAGTAAATTGTTATGCAAAATGTGAATAATCCTGACATTGTATTTTGGCCTTACTGATTTGTGTGGTGACATGGCTCCAAGCAGCATGTGAAATTTTGTAGTCTTCTTTGCTCTGGGGTCCAGGGAAGTCAGTGCTGATACACACACTTTGATGGAGGCTTACACTATCTATCAGACGCCTTATTGGCCAAAGGAGAGTCAAGGATTAGAGGCTTAATCCTTGAAGCAAATTTTATTTCCTAACCTTGATTTTGCCCACAAAACAAAGTCCCTATAAACTCAGCCACAGGATTTACTGGTTGCATTTTTCCAACTTGAAAGCAAATCTTTAATTCTTTATCCTGCATTTTATGAGACAATGTGAGCTCATCAGAGTCCTTCAGTACAGGTCTGAGCCTCAGCTTCTTTTGCAGTTGAGCTGCCTTGGCCAAAGTGTCCCATGAGCGTAGGCAGCACCTCAGGAATTGTGGGACTGAGAGTGGCAAAGAACTGGATTGCAAATTGTTATGGGTTTGTGTGGCGTGGTTTTCTTTGGTAGTGGGGGAGGGGGCTGCAGAGGTGGCTCCTTTAAGAAGCTTCTGGAAGCTTCCCTGGTGCCAAAGAGTCGGACCCGCCTCTGCAGCCCAGACAGGGAGTGGTGGTGGGAGTGCCTCTGGGAGAACATATTTAAGAAGGGGAACCGGTAGTGTGGGGGTTGGGGGGAACGTGAGAGGAACACCTCTGCAGATAACGAGGTCAGTGAAGAAGGAGGGGGAGGAGGGGC
>VYZV01011230.1:107156-120136 GCA_013401275.1 Pandion haliaetus | reverse complement strand
GTGAAGGACTGTCTCCCATGGGAGGGACCTCACGGTGGAGCAGGGGACGAGTGAGGAATCTTCCCCCTGAGGAAGGAAGCAGCAGAGACAAGGTGTGGCGAGCTGACTCAACCCCCGTTCCCTGTTCCCCTGCGCCACCGGGGGGAGGAGGGAGAAAGCACCGGGAATGGAGCTGAGCCGGGAAGGCGGGAGGGGTGGGGGGAGGTGTTCTGATGTTTGGCTTCCCTTCCTAATACCCTTGTGTGTTTGATTTGATTTCATTTGTAGTCAATTAAATTGATTTTGTTTCTTCCCCAAGTTGAGCCTGTCTTTTGCCCGTGACCATAAGTGGGGAGTGATCCCTCCCAGTCCTTGTCTCGACCCACGAGCCTGCCTTTGTATTTTCTCCTCATCCCAACGTGGCCAGGTGCAGGGGTGGGGAGTGAGCGAGAGGCTTCATGGTGCTTTGTTACCGGCTGGGCTGAAACCGAAACCATGACACAAATATAATTAGATCAGAAATAGGAGTCTTTGGCTGCCTGCTATTATTTTCAATCAAACTTGTCAAGTATTCTAGCTTAAGCTACAGTGGGACACTGAAGAACTGGTTTTGGACATTAACTGTTGCCAACTGCCCTGCCTGTTGTGGTTTTTGCGATATATAGTTTTGTACACTGAATAAAGTTTACAAACCAGCAACCCTTTGAGGATAAGAGAAGGTGGCACTTCATCCTATCTTTGAGGTACCCATGTGATGGATTTGGGAGGGTTGACGAGGGAGGACAACCGAGCAACCTGAGCAGTAGGAAATGGCACATTCCTACTGCCAGGGCTGCCCAGGAGCCAGACCCTGATTTTGCAAGAGGGGACCATTTTTCTGGAAAAACAGCACAGGAGACCAGAGGTAACACTGTAATCGAACCTGCTTTCTGAAGGCCTGGGATCCATATGCTAACAGAGCCAGATTTAAATACTCAGGTAACACAATGAAACTGAAATATATAATGCCTCCAGCCCTACAGCTTAGGTGGCAACCTGCTTTATAACATGGAAATGAGTGTTCGCTTCAGGTAGAGCATGAAAGGCAGCATCAGGAGAGACAGTAAAGTTAAATAAGGTAAAAAATAGACAAAACAAATGTACTATACCAATATGGTAATTAACTAGCCAAAGAGTAGGGCAAGGGGAATATAAGGTCATGCTTCAGTTAATTCACATAGTGATGCATCACAATATTTGGAAGTGTTGCAATGGCGCTTCATTCTTTACACATGCAAAGAGATGTTGGTAGGCAAAAATTTAGGGAAAACCCAGTTTGTTGGCTGAATCCAATTTAAGATCAATGGAGCTTTTATGCACTATAACTACTGGCAACAGGAATGCTCCTGAAATTAAATATTTGATAGCAAACAGGATCTTCAGAAAATAGTGTAATCAAGTGTTTTTCTTAAGAAAAAAATAAGGGAAGGAAAAGAATCTAGATAGTTGCAATGTAATTTTTGCAGTAGTTCCTACCAAGTCTTCTAAAACGAAACTTTTAGAAATAAAAAAGTGTATTTTTGAATGGATAGGTGGAGGGGAGTCAATAAGAAAAAAGGAGAGAAATCATGTAGTCTTCCAGGAGAAAATTCTGCCTGCTCTCCATGGCTACCCACAGGAAATACAAGTACAGCAGGGGAGAACGTGCTTTTGTAGTCACTGAGGTTTTTGATGTGGGACTGACTGCAAAGGCATGTCCCATACCAGCTAGCACAAACTGTACTGTAAACTGGAAATGACAGGAGAGCACTTTCACCCCGTCTATAGCACATCATGGGAACAGCAGCAAAAGCCCAGGGTTGCCTTGACCTAAAGAAAAGCCAAATAGTTTGGCAGAACGTACTGTAGGTTCTTCCAAATATGGAATTTTCTTCTGATGTCTGGGCATATTTCAGCAGAACTATTTTTAAACATGATGTTCACGCTTTTCAAGTACTTTTCTTTGATTGGGAAGCAGAAAATATGGAAAGAGTGGAGTAACTCCCATTGTTTTGTTCCATTTTTTAAACAGTATGTTCCTGGTGTCAGGAATATCAAATAACACTAGTGCATGTATATAACTGAGACAGATAACAACCATATTTCTTAGCTCACTACAGATGCTGAATTTTGAAAAAAAGAAGGAAAACAAAAATCTAGGATTCTTTATCTTCCCTCCTCCAACTCAATAATAGAAACTATCATAATCTAGCTGGCAAAAACAGCAGACATTATAGAGAATTACTATTCTTCACTGTTCTTCAGCTCTCCGGGAACTCACACACAAGTTTCTGTAGCAAGACATTAATTCCAGCACCTGGAGCACCGCAGTGGTATTAGAACAGTATTTTGTCATCTTTTTGTATATACAAGGATCTGAATGCATCTTCTGAGTGCTCCTGTGTAATAGAAGTAACTGCGACTATGAAAGATGTAACTGGGCATTGTTACTAACTGACACTGGTTAATTATCACCATGAACACGGTTCCAGGATTGCCAACAGTCCAGGGCCAATAATATGAGCCATGACAAGCATTTGCTAGATAGGAGACTTCGTTTATTCTGCAAAAAAAAAAATCCCATGTCCAGAAACACTGAAATTTTCAGAGTCCATTGGTTAAAAAGGTACCTGATGCAGAAAAGATTTTTTTTTTTCTCTGTTTTTCTTCATAGCCAGGTGCTGGTAATGGACATAAGAGATCAGGCTTTTCTTAGCTTTATGATCACTCTCAAGAATTGGCATGGGCCAGGGAACATTCCCAATGGCCAGTCTGGATGTGGTTTCAGCAGGCAAAAGAGTTCAGCTGTATGGACAATGGCCCTGTCACGCCACTTGGCTTCAGGGCCAAAGAACTTTGTCTGTTCACTTTTATTTACTAGAGCAGATGCAGCTGTTGATGGCGTACAGCCGTTATGGAAGACTTGATTCCAGTTCTTTTGCTGGCCTATGACGCAGATTGATTCAAATTTCCTTTGTGTCCTTGATTTGCTTATTTAATGTAACATAAGAATATAAAAAGTCTTTTCTGGGTCATGCTAAAAGTTTATTTGCCCAAAATCTTTCTCTGACAATGAGAAAAAGCCTACAAATGAGTTTAAAAACAGGACAAATATAGCAGAACGTGCCAAGAATTCTCTCTTCAGTTCCAGTGATTTCAAGTTCAGGGCTGCCAAAGGCAGAAGCACTATCTTAGTATTCAATCACCCCCTGGTAGATTTCTCTTTTGTCAGTGTGAAGCTGGGTAAACCTTTGGATCCCCTCAGTGTATTGCAGCATTGAGGTCCGCATCTTACCTTCACTTTGTGTGAGAACCGAGTCTTTTTGTTTGCCTTCAGTCAGCGAACTGCTAGTTTGATTTGATGTCATTATACTGTAACAGTGAACAGGGATTGATCATTCTGTGTTTATCCTCTCCATGTAACTCATGATTTTATAGATCACTTTCCTTTGGGGCATCTTAATTGATTTCTTTTCTAGGACGGAGCGTGTATTTGGTGGTTCTCCCTTCAGATGCCATTTCATAATTCTGTCACCCATGTGCTCCTTCTCTGAGGCTTTTCCAGTTCTTTTTTATCCTTTTTTTTCTTTCTTTTTTTCTTCTTCATACAGATAGAAAAGGTCTTTTAAGCTATTCAGGATGGGAGAGATCTTTTACTGAATTTGTATGGTGCCTTCAGCATGGGTGAGTAGGTGCTGCTGTAATACAATATGAAGGAAGAGCTGTAGATCAAAAGCAAGATTTACGTAGCTACTGAGGTACCTTAGAAGGCAGAAGGTGACAAACAAGATTTACAGAAGCATCTCTGCAGATTAGATGCCTAACTTCTCTTGATAGCCTTACCAGCACAGCAGAACCCTTCTCATGTTGCTGATCTTCTGGTTAACAGACCATAGGTCAGTGATTAAAAGCAATCAGTGATGCCATATGCACACAGAAAACAGCACTCTTACTTCCCAGGCCCAATCAGCACCCAGGCATGACATATCTGTAGAAATAGAGGGAGTCTGGCAAATATAAATAATGTGAATTTTGATGATTCACAGGGGAAACCCATTCTGTGAATATAAAATAGGTAATAAAATCACAAGGAAAGGAGATTCAGCAACACTGGATTAATAAGCTGTAAGAAATGAGCTTGGGAAATTAATGAAGTCCTAAGAATTCTTAGAAAGAAAGATATATTGCTCTTCCTTGACATGTACTATATTTCATCCATAGAGATGTTGTTCTTTCTTTCACTTAATGTTTTGCTAAAGAGTGAGCTTGAAAATCAGTTTAAAATTTTTCAATTATTTCCCCTGATTTCATTATACAAAGAAGGGAACACAGTGAATCAGACCAGTAAAATTTTCAGAAGATTCAAACCTGTATAAGTACCACTGCCTTTATTATGGGGAGATGGGGAAAGAAAAGATGGCCATCATAAGACAAAGACACAGTTGCAGATACTTGAGTTACAAGCTCAAACACTCAATTACTGAGAGTTTTTCTGGTGTCTTTAACCTTTGGACAACTAAGTTACTACTTTGATATATAAACTAATTACAATCAAGCCAGCAAACATATCTGCACATTTTTTTGAATTTTGTGAAGACAATTCATCTGACCTCACCAATTATTATTTTTTATGCTTACAAGACTGAGAAGAAAAAATAGCTGAAAAGGATTCTCAAGGCATGATCCTTTCCATCTGTAGACCTGACAAGTGCTACATGTTTGTCTGGTTAAGTTAATTGGAAGTCAGGGATGACCAGCTGTGATGCTGGTACACAAAAAAATGATGTTCTTGACCAGGGTTTCCCAGTGCATGACCAAGTCTTGGAACAGATCTCCATTTGGATTTGATGCATTTATTTCTCATGAAAAGATTTCTGAATTTCATACACTTTTCAGCATATTGTGTACAGGCGCACATAGAGCAGAGTAAACTATTCTCAGCAAACAGCTTGTTCATCAAATATAGCTGTTTTATGTTTTTAAAAAATCATTTGTATACAAACTTCACTTTTTTTTAATCTGGGACTACTCTGGAGTAAATTTATGCTTAGAGTGAATACAGCTGTCAAAACCAGGCATTAGTTAACTGGTTTATACAAACATACTGTAGTCTGTGGATTCCTTGCGAGCTATTTCCTGTCTTAACTGTGTACTGTGTTTATTGTTGGGAATTTATTTTCATGCTGCTCAGTTGTACGAATTCACCTGGATCACAGCGTTACACACATTTCCTAAGTGGGAAGGGTACACCTCTCCACCACTACACTGTGCTCTCAGTCTGTCTGAGCCCTGAGCAACTATGCACCAACATTTGGCTTCCTTCTCTTCCTATGGATAAGTTGTCCTAAGAAGAATTTTATTGCCTGAAAGTTTAGATAAAATATCAGCCACCGATTTGACCGGGGAAAGGGCAAGGAAAAGGAGGGGAAAAAAGGAGAATTAATTGTGTAGGAGTGCTTCCATTACTCCTGTATGGTGCACACACCGCCAATCAGGGGGTGCAGTAGGGCCTCCTTGTCCATGTTACAGCTGCATTTGGCCTTGATTTGAGAAAAGGGTCTATTGGATTCAGTACCGAGGTAACTGCATCAACTCTATGGTCTGTGTAACACAGAATGTCAGGCTAAATGATGGAAAAGTCATCACTGGTCTTCAAATCAGTAAATTCCAATGGGTGATTTTTTGAATCATAGTGAAATGAATGTTTATGACTAGTTTTCCTAGCTGTTGCTATAATATAATGCCTGTGGACTGTTGAACCACATGCTTTATTTCAGGCAGAGTTTATGTACCTCCAAGAGAGGATTATATAATCCCCTTTCAGATCAGATGGTCTGTGAAAGTGCAGATGAATGCAGAGTACATACTGGAGAAAACCTGGAGATCAATAAGGTTACTTGGTTTAATGTCAGTGTTACTGTCTTTGGCTTATAATAAATGAGCATTAGAAAGGGCTTCACTCACAACAAACACTTCTGATAGTATAATAGACTGAAAAAATGAATTTTTACAGGCCCTTACTCATGTAAACTATAACAGCAACTGGATACAATGTCAGGTGAATGGCTTATGCATTATATGAGTGCGTGAACCAAACACTTCTGTTGACATTGTGTAGAAGTCATTACACTTTCAATTGACTTATTTTGCCATTGCAAACACTGTTATCTTGTCAGTGGAAGATTTTTTTCCTCTGTATTTTTCAGAGGAAGATTTTATGTTGTCTAAAGAAGTGTTGCTGTTAAAAAGATTTTAAAATAATTCTTTTATATAGTCACATTGTTGAACCCTTTCAGTTAAAAGCTGAACAGAATGATAATTATTGAGGGGCCACTTCCACACTCAGCTGATAGTCAAGGATTTCTGCGTGATATAGCAGCCCCCTTTCTGTGTGACATAGTGCATGTACTACACCTGCTGTGGGGACTGCAAACCCACTGTCTTCTTCTATTTTTCCCTTATCCTCCCATACCCTAACAAGTATTTTCCATATATTCACTATTTTGCACATTTATCCCACTTGTTGGCTTTAAAAATTACAGCCCTTTAGTGTACACCAGTGCTAGAGTGCACAGAAAAATACATAGTTCTGAAACATATTTGACTGGATAAACAATGAAGTTTAATTTTCCCTCTTTTCATCTACCTAAATGAACTAAATATGTGAACTGTCAAATGTTTTGATTTTTTTTTTTTTTTACTTTGTTGGTTACCCTAATATCAGAATTACTATGAAGAATTTTTGAAATTCTGTTTTTCTGCCATGATTCACAGCCCCAAATATGTATAAGTTAGGAGACATGTTTATATTTATTCTTTATTGTAGACACGTGCTTAAATGCGTTTCTGAATTGGGGCTTTTGGCAAGCAGAGCAAAGAATATACAAGGCATGTTGCATTTGCTGCCATGTAACTTTCTGCTATAATAGGGGTTTTTTGGTGTTCACACCCATATTTGGCTCAAAGCCCAGAACAGAGCTGTGACAACTAATTTAGCAACCAGATGCTTGGCTTTGAGGACCTGATGGCCATAGCCCAGGTTGTCATACTGGTGTTCAGCAACAGGTAGAGCACAGGAACTGACTCACTTGTGCGGCTGCACAAACTAGCCTGAAACCAGAGGAGGCTGCAACAATGTGTGAAGGCCCTTTGGTCCAGCAAGACATTACAAATGTTCTTACAGTAGAAGTCATAGGCCAGCTACAGCCACCTGGTTAGCAATACATACTTATGGACTTGCCTACGTACTGACTGCAATGCAGAACATGTGATCCATTTACTCCCTTCCCTGGGGGGCGATGCTAGATGTAACACAAAGATGCTCTTTACTAGTTCCACCTGCTCAGGATTAAGGATGGTCTAATTTGATGACTTCCAAAGTTTTGATGTTATAATTCTTTAACCAATTTCTGGGTTTTGAGAAAATACCATTCCATGGGTCTAATATGTTCCAAAAATTGCTCGTATAATGATGCTTTTCATTTTGTACAGAGACAGAAATAATAACATGCATTCATTTCAGGAAACTTAAACTTCAGCATTGTGCATAAAGCAAAAAATAACATTTCAAGGTTTGCAGCTTGACAGGGAAAATGTCTTCTTGACCCTTTTATAGTTAAAAAGAGAGGACAAGAAAGGTCTATTTGTAACTCTTGCATCTTCTCCATTAATCTTTGCTTTAGACTTTGACTCATAAACAAGCACGATAGGGTCCTGAACCAGGATTAAAATGGAAGGACTTTTTCAAAGCTGGTAAAGAAAAGCACTTTTTCATTTTTTGTGTGTGTAAATGCCTTTAAAAAATGAATAGAGTCATTCATCTAAAAAAAAAAAAAGTATTGACATTTTTATGGAGTTGTTTTTGGAAAGATCCAACGTTTAATATTAAATTCAACATATGGTTGTGGTCAAATTGTGCTCCTACTGTGTAAAATGTATGAATAACAACTTACTGCATTCTCCTGGCCAATATATGGAGAGAAGGTTGATTAATTTAACTAGTATCCCTTAATCTCCTGCCTTGGCTTCCATCCCATTCTGCAAGGGTTGATAAATCTTACATCCCCTGAGGAGTATTACAATTCCTAATAGTCTTATGCTATTAGGAAGAAGCAAGGCTCAACTGTACCAAAACATCCAGCACATGAAATTGTATAAATAATTTAGCTTTTCCAATTTAATTTTTTTTTACAGTTTTTCTTTGCAGACCATGATAAGAGATGTTAGTTCAGTCAACTGTAAGTAAAAAAAAAAAAAAAAGGAAAATACTGTTCAGGGGAATTATATGCAAAGATAGGGCTGTTCTTGTCACACTTTACAGCACTGTGTTAGGCTGTTGAACCAAGGTCATTCATATATTTGCCTCCCTTTTAAAAGAAAAATGTATTTTGCTTAAAGTAAGTGTTCTCTTAGGATCACCAGCTACTTTCACCATGCTATTGCATGGCCTAGAAGAGGAAAGTTACCCACTGATTTCGGCATGAAGCAGGATTCCCTGTCCTGTCACAGATTTTCTGTGTGACTTCAGGCAAATCACTCTATGCTTTCTGGCAGGGCTCAGATACACAGACAAGCTACTTATGTTGTACAAGTTCCTCTGCATCAGACGAGCCATAACAGTTGCCTGTGCTCATATTCGTAGCCCACAGCAAATTCAGCTTGACTTAGCTTACAATGAAGGAAATTTAAGATAAATAGCATAACCTTGCATTTGCTATAGGCTGAGTTAGCACAAGGACAGCCACCATGTCTCAGATAATGCATATTGAATTGTTCAGCTGCAATATCTTGGTCATGTGACTGAGATTTATACCTCATCTGTAAACTATCTTAAAGGAGAGTGAGAGCTGAAAGGATAAATACTTTTTTAAAAAAGCGATGAAAAGGACTGTAAAATTCTCAAAACCTGGGACTATAAGAACCATATGAGTATAAAAGATTTCTCATACACAGGAAGAGACAATATTAGTCAGTTCTGAGTAGGGAAAATTCTTTTTCAGAGTACAGTAAAACCTGACAAATCAGCTGATTGTTTTCCAATTAACTAATATGAGTGATGAGTATTTTGCTTTGGCAAATATAAACATCTTTTGCATAACATTGAACCACCTGCAACAGGCTGAACCCTATTGTCTTCATTCTAGCAAAACTTCGGCTGCAATTAGTAAGATTTTTGAAGGACTTGGAGCTTGCAGTACATGTTTCCGCAAAATAATGCTCTGACTTCAGTAACACGTTGGACTGACTAAGAATATGAAAAAAGGGCTTGATTCATGATTTATAGTAATAATAATACTTTGAATTCTTATCTATTATTCAGAAATCTTTCTTCATACATAGTAAAGTAAGTCCTATTACATCTGTGGTAAGTAAGTAGCATTATACCTGTGGGCAAAAAAGGGACTTACAGAATTCAGGATGGGCATTTGTAGGAGTAAATCTCCTAGTAAGTGACCATTCTGTGGTGTTTGGTGCGGAAGTCCTCTTTGGAGTGGTTTTTGGAGGATTTGGGCTGGCTCTCTGCAATAAGATGTGGATGCTGTGCGCCCATGGGCTGTCAAGATTTGGGTACGTGTCTTATCAGGTCCCCTCTTGCACTGTAAAGCTTCAACCAGGGGATGGGAAAAAGGGAAGAAGGGCTGAGCCTCAGGCCAGAAGCAATTGTGTCCCACGAGACCCTGCCGTGACAACGCTATAGCAAGGTGTGTAGGTGCAAGGCTGCAAGAACAAGAAGCTTCGTCGTGAGGTTTGTTTTGTTTTGGGATAAACTTTCTTGTGGGTGATGTTTGGTTAAAACTATGGCACTTTTCAATCACACGAGGAGCAGCCAATTGTGTTGAATGTCTTGTGAAAGACATGCTTTGAAAGTTCAGCCTTATGCAGTTTTACAGGTTTTAAGTGCAAAAAGCCCTCTGTGGGAAGAAAGAAATGGACCAAAGCCATTGGCAAAAATTTGCTGAGGCTCTCAACATCCAGGAACAGACTGGGGTATTGCAGTATAAAGTGGGAAACTTCAGTCCATCCTGTCACATTTGTTTTCAGAGAGACCCAGAGGATTTTGTTGTAACGTTTGTAGAGCCTGAGGTCATGGGGACAGTTTCTGGTCAGGAATGACACAATCCAGTTGGCCTGCCCTTTGGGTCCACCTTTTACAACCATTCTGACCAGCCCCCCAGGCAATTCAAAATTCCTCTGGACACACCTCCATATGCATTTATTCCTAATGCCGTAGGCTTGGCTCAAATCCCTGTGATTTCCCAGAGCCGTGTGACTGGATATACAGGGTCCACTGGGGGACCGCAGAATTAACTCCGGCCAAAAGCCTCAAAACCCCTATCTTTTTAAAAGAAATTTTACTTCCATGTGGTTTTCAGGTTTGTGCTTTCACAGCCATAAAACAGAACACAACATTCCCAATCCAAAGTGTGGGATAAAACCTGAATATCAGCCTCTTGTTCCTTTAAAAAATACAGATGTATTTATTTCCCTATTCCTAGTTTCATGTACATTGTATTTCATATGCTTGCTGTAATAACACCACAAAAGACTTCATAAATGCACTAGTCAGTGGGGAATACTATGCCTGCTTGTGATTTTACACATCTTTCCTCTAAGCCAGAAAATCTAAATGTAAAATGTAGTATTCAGAGATACTGAGTGGGGTTTTGTGGTGCTCTCTGGAGGATGCTGGATTCATAAAACAATGAATGGAGTGCAGTCATCGATAGAGGTAGTTCTTCCATCTGTGGCAAACATACAGTATACTCTTGCTAAGGTGCTTCATATTAATAAACCACCTAAGTATTATTCATTGCAGGTTGCAGCTATAAATCAGAAATAGCCTTCGTTTTGTTCGGCTGTCATGACTGAGAGAGCATCAGGGGGTGGGGGCTGTTTGTAAAGAGGCTAGAGGAGCTGTAGCACTTTGACCTCTCCCTGGAGCGTAAAGCATGTCATGCCACGGCTGTCCACGGAGACGCGTCGCATGGCTCAATGCCCTGTCACGAGCAAAAAACCACATTGTCACCTGCCATCATTTTTTTGTCTTGCTGTGTTCTGCTGGGAAGGAGATGCAAAGAAATGCTGCAGAAATGGTGCAATGCAAACGCAAGCACACTTGCCAGCAGCAGAATCCCGCAGGCACCGATGCTGCTGTTATGCTGCTGGGAGCTCTGGGACTGCACGTGTCTGACCTGGGCACAAACCGACCCAGAGATAGAATAGAATAGAATAGAATAGAATAGAATGTTTTCAGCTGGAAGGGACCTACCATGATCATCTAGTCCAACTGCCTGACCAATTCAGGGCTGACCAAAAGATCAGACTCAGTCCCAGAAATTCTCAGCTATAGGTAACTTTCTTCCAATCCTGACGTTTTGGTGGCATTAGACAAATCACTTTAGACCTGATTCAAGTCCCATTAAAGCTGATGAGTTTTTCTCTTTTCCTCTGATTTCGGTGGAAACTCTTGCAGTCACTTAATCTCTCAGCTTCCCTGTCTCTGCCTAAGAAATTGGGGTAAGCATGCCTAACTCAAAGAGGTGTTCTGAGGATTAATTAGTTAACATTTGTAGGGCATTTTGAGGATAAAAAATGCTGAACAACAGTATTATCACGCCTCGCGGTGTGAGTGTGTGTCTCTGTGTGTGTTTGGGCACAATGAATACCATACTTCCATGGGTAAAACTTGCATATCAGATAAGCTGCATGCCTATGCAAATAAATTCTCAAGGAAATAAAAGTGCTCAAATAGTCCTCAGGCAACATGCAGGAAAGCAGAGGCAAAGGCAGAGGGCAGCAGAAGCAGGGGGAGATGTTGTGAAGAGGGAAAAGAGGGAAAAAGAGAAGTGTGTGAGGGGGGAAATCTGGGAGAGGGGAAACCTCTTTTTCTAGAAATGAATATGAATAAGCTTTACTGGATCACAGGCTGTGCATGTGAAAATACAGTATTTCAAAATTCTTTTTGCATTATGATTTAGCCATGCATTATGTTTTATAGTGACATGACCTCATTGTTTAGAGATTTTTTGGTGTACACTATAACAGCCTTTGTATGGCAATAATTGTAACTCATATGTTAATTTTTGGCATTCCTCATATATTCATTCAGTCACTGGAATGTGCGTAGCTTAAAACTAGCACATTGTAACTGAACAAACAGTGGATTAAATGTGCCTGTTTTGTCTTCTTTACTAAGCTAGGTGGGATCAAAGCTATCTGCTTCTGTGCCATAGTTTAATTATATTTTTATTCTGAGTGCCAACATTTTACAATATGAAATGAAGCGACGACAGGAGAAAATACAGGATCATTCAAATAGGCTTTAATCAGGTCTTGGAAGGATAATAGAAAGCAACTGAAGCAGGTTTGTTAATTCAGTTGGTTTCAGCCCATTGTAAAACCAATACACATAGCTGTTATTTCAGACATGATCAGCAGTGGTCTGTCTGGACCTGCAACTGCAGAGTGGATAGCAGGATAACAGCATGTTTAGATGCCCACACAGAGGTAATTGCCACACTGTTAGTGACAGACAATTGACATAATGACAAGGAAGTGGCTGCTGTGTAGGAATGAATCGCGCATAGGCATAGCAGTAAATGGTGGTCCCTATCTATGCAATTAACTGTGAGCTACAAGCAGGCAGTGAACAATGGCAATACACATTACAGTTATTGCCTTTGTATTCTGTAATCTCGTGTACAGACACATTTCCCTACATTTCCTTGTCACCTACATCATTCTAAATGTTTAGAAGGTGTGGACTGGATTTAATTGTGAGAGGATTTCCGTGTCTGTAATGGGAAAGGGTTAACCCATGCCTCTTTTGAAATGACACTGTGAATACGACTTACAGGAATATGCACACTGGAATGATAGCCCTTAGCAACGTGTTGAATCCTCAGGGTAAAAGCTTATTCAGGGACTACAGGCAAAGGCTGTAAGAGAGTGAGGGGAAAAAAAAGCACAACAACAAATACAAC
>VYZV01011230.1:53054-107110 GCA_013401275.1 Pandion haliaetus | reverse complement strand
GGTAGCTTCTGCTCCTCCTCTCTAAAATCTGAAGTGCTAGCAGGAAGTGCTGTAATAATTATTTCTCCTAACAGCTGGCACTTCAACCTTCTTTCACACCAGGGGAAGTCAGTACACAAGAGCTGGAAAGTGAGGTGGAGTCTCAGGAGAGTTTTTGTTGCTGAGGATAGCACTTTCATGCCACGTTTGTGAAAGAAAAAAGATTAAAATGCAAACTGCTTTCTGCATGAACCACCTGTCTTTCTCAGGGGCTTTTTTAAAGATGGACCTTGATTGGAGGGGTGTCTGGTTGCAGTGCTTTTTCATGGGCTTTTCTCTCCCCGCTGGCTTATGTGGCTCCCCTTCTCCTTGTGCTCCCACCCTCCTGGATGCTCCTTCTCACCCCATGGATGGTCCTTCTCACCCCATATCTCCTGTCCAGTTCTGCCAGCACTACGGTTTGTAGGTGATTGTGTTAAACCAGACTAGAGGCTAGCCTGAGATAAAGTAAGCCTGAAAGTAGCATAAAAAGGAAAAGTGGAGAGGAAAGGTGGTTTCTGACATAAATCTGGATCCTAGCAAGGACCTGCTGGTTCCTGAAGTGGTTCCATGGGCACAGTCTTGTAGCAGCAAGAAGTGTCCAGCAGCCAAAGGTGGAATAGCTGCTAAAGAAAATGTCTTTACAGCCATAGCCTAAAACGTGAAAGAGAAGGGAATGAACTGAACAGAGGAGGGAATATGATCCCCACAGAGTAAAGGAAATGACAATTATGGTGGCTGAGTACAGATACAGAGGTGATAAAGAAGGGGTATTAAGCACCTTTATGTCTCTTTAGTGAGTTTGCACAAGGCTGTGTGATGGTAAGGTGACTTACCACCCTTGCCTTCTTCCCTGAAATATAATTTTTCAACTGTACTTAGAGATTTTTTTACGTTTTCATTTTCCTGGCATTGCTCTGTAAATGTTGGAAATTTCATTTGCCACCTTCATTTAGCCCCCTGTGCATGTGTATTTTGACACAGACTTTAATTACATGGTCATCTATTATTTTTATTTCTCTGTATGGATAATTATTAAATAGTTCTTTTTTATCTCCTTTATTCAATGTATGGCTCCAGGACCTATTAATCACAATCTAAAGCCTCAGCTGAATACAATGTTATTAAGTTCCTTGTGTTTTTTATGGTATTCTTTCTGTAATTTGTCAGTTCTTCACAAACATTGTGAATTTATATTCACAGCAGCCCTAGCAATTAGGTGTATTATTACCATCATTTTACAGATGGAGAACTGAAGAAAAGATAAATTATAGACAAAGCTGTCAAAACCCTATACGAATTTTCGATGACCAACTTTAGACACCTAGCCTATAATTTCTCAGGGGCAATAGTATTAAATAGATAATCTACATTCCAGTCATCTATCCATGTGCTTCAGCCTTCCAAATTTCTGCAAATCACACCCAGAAAGCAGGAAATAAAAGATATTAACAACTGAGAGCTAAATATGAATGGTTGGCTCTAATCCAAAATGAACACTGTGGCAGAGGTAGGGAGATGATGTAACTGCCTTACTTGCTGTTAAGGGTTAAGTTGAGCTTTGTAGTGAAACAGCTAAAATCAGAAGTTTATACTGTGAGTGTGTGCAGCTGAGTTAGGCATCTAAGTTCCCACTGGTGTCAACAGAGCCTGGGAAGCTGCCTGTTCACCCTCCCCAGGAGACACCTATTTCTGATCAGCCCAGCCCTCTGCTATGCTCTACCAAATGCGTTGACTACGTCTCAGCTGACTCTACTGGGAACAGAGATGCTCAGCTGACGTGCAGACTCCTACCTTGTAGACAACCAATTTATTTGCCTGAATCTGCAGCCAAGCCTCTCCTCAGTGTATTTAGTAATGAAATGCTATACTTTCTACAGTATTTTTCCTTTATCCTTTCTTTGATACCTTCCATTTTCTGCAGCAAATTGAAGCTAGGATACCACATTTTCATTCATCATGTAGTCCTTATTCACATATCATTGCCCATACTTGCTGAGTTTTTAGTATTTATCCACATCTAGTGGAAATGGATCTCCTGCTGTACACAGAAACTTGTTTCTCTTTGCATTTCTCATGACTGGGCTATAATGCATGATGCTGTGTCTTCTTTGCCCTGGTGCTCCTTTTTGACAAGCCCAGCTCTGGCACTATAACTGCATAACTGCATCTCTGGTTTTGCAGCTGAATAAAAAATTTTAAGTATTAATCCATTGTGATGTTGACCAGTGAGAATGCAACTGAAACCCTAGAGAGGATTTTAATTATACTAAAATTAGGTTTCCTATTTTTAATATGTTAGTTTTTGATACCAGCCAACTGCTTAGTTACCTGACTAGTTCATTAAATAAACTTTACTTTAGATGATAATGGAACAATCCCTAAATATCATACAGCATAATTGCAAATGTCTCTGTTACTAGAACAGGCAACAAAGTGGTGGTATGATGTACAGAATAGTGTACAGATCTGGGAATAAAGGAAATGTACTATTCCCAGCTTCTTCACTGACTTTGCAGGTGGAATTATATTGACTAAATGCAGATGTCTGTACTGAAGACACCTGCATCTGGCTTCTGGCTCAGCTGATAGTCAGTGAAGAACTAGTCAATAGAATCCAAGGGGCAATTCATCGTCTCCTAAATTAGACATCTGAAATAGGGCAAATGATTGGCACCCTAAAAGGGCATATTTATCTCCAGTGACTATAAATGGAGCCCCAGGGGCTAGCTTTGTTTTAAATGTCTACATTGTTGATGTCTAAAGTCAGGTGAGATGAATCCCACCCTCTGTATCCCCAGGCCAGTTATTTCATCTCAGTTTGCCTTTTATTTGTCTCTGAAAGAGCTAGTGCAATACCAGAAGCAGTAGAGTAGAATTAACACAGAGCTCTGCCTTGACTAATTAGTTTCTCAGTAGGGCCTTTTTATAGATCACTGGGGTACCTCTATGTGGCATGATGTTGTGCAATGTAGAAATACCCTAAGTGCTATTATAATAAGTTGTATGGTAAAGCTCGATTAAATACCAACATCTTCCACGTAGCATGGGAGTTCCTGCTGCCTTGGAGGTTCTTTTCCTCTGAAAAAAGAAATTTAAATTATATCAGTGCAATATCGATATCAGAACTTTTGTGATACCAATGTTTTCATAGGAATCATAGTGAATTTTTCTTAGCAGTAAACCACTGTTCTTATCTTAACTTTCTTCTGTCTCCAACTTATTTCTTTGTCTGGAAGACACTGGAGCAGGAAGTTTCAGAAGCAGAAGCCTTGTGGCAAGCCAGAATGAATAATAAAGCTGAATTCTGGGGATATTGCCAGGGAATGTCATACAGGATGCTCTGCAGCAACAGCTCAGGAACTACAGGTGGAATTACATGATTATATGTTGCCAAGTTCTAAGGCAAGCTGGGGAAGCAAAACAGAGTCAGCAAGGAAGCAGAGAGGAGCTCCAGGTAGCTACAATTTACCCCTTTCTGGAAACCTAGAAAGTTGTAATGAGTTTGACGTTAAGTATACCCATGTAGTAAGCCTGTACAACTGTAACTCCCTATGGAATTTCTTCTTTGAACTTGATTAAAGACCAGTAGTGGATATATTTTTAATTGTTTATGTTATTCCATCTATGGAGATTGCAATCTTTCCTTCTCTTCTTATTTCTGGGTAAGACCTATTCACTTCTGTCTCCAGCACTTCTGTCCAAGGTGTGCTGCATGTGGTATACTGTCAGCAGCCATGAGCTCATCACCCTGTTTGGAAATTCAGGGTAGACCTTTTCCTTCTTCTTCTCAGAATATCCTCATATATTCAGACTCTAGACTGATCATTTCTATATGTCAGTCTCCTGCACCTCTGCTCATAGTTTTCAGCACTTGCTAAATAGTGCTATTGCAATCAGTGGGAATATCCTCGGCTGACATCTCCAAATTTGGCTATGAGAGGGATTGTTTTGGAAAGTTGGAAGCAAAATCCTCAGCTTGACCTGAGTGTCAGCTCAGAGATAAATAAAATAAAGACTTATTTTGTTCCCTATAAAGTATCAGGATTATCTAGAGATAGCTGTATCATTGTATCTTCAGAAAGGAACATCTGTATGTTAACAGCAGACACCCATTAGACCTTTTTTTCATGTCTACCTTCACGAACTGTAAACAATCTAATATAAGACTTGTTGCAAATTAAAACATAAAAACCAAATAATAAGTAAGCAGACTCAAACCCAAGGTAATAAAAAAATCGTTCAAGAGCAATAGAAGTTGACCTTACCCTTACATGAACTCTGTATGTTGTTTTATCACCTTGCAGCAAATATTTGCCATGACACTTGTGTGTATGTTTGTGGGATAAAGGAGGCAGTCTTTCACTTTTGTTTACAGAGAAACAATGAAACACTGCATTTTATATTTTCTTTTAGGAGAAGTGGAAGATAAATTCACTGGCCTGTGCTCTTGTGTTGTGTTCAATCAAGGCATAGATTGTGGACCTGTTCATGGAGAAACAGTCAGACACTTCTTCAGAAAAGCACCTGTCCTTGGAGTTCTCCAGCTGAATTAGAAAATAGACATAATTTGTAATATCCTATTTGAGGTTTGGCATATTTCTCTTATGCAGCCAGCCAGCTCTGGTGGCCAGGATTTGACAGGCAGAGACATGCTTACTACTGCACCCTCTTCTCCAGCTGCTTCACCAGACACGATGGTTCCTGCTCTCCTTAGTCAATTGGGAGGGGGGGCCTCATTCCTCATGCTTCCGAGTAACCACTAAATTTCATTTAGCTTCATTATCTTTGCCCCTTTTCTGTCAGCAGACAGGAGGTAGTCCCTCTGTGTAAGATAGCTGGTTTTAATGCTTCTTCCAATCTCTTGTAATGGACAATTTGGTGACACTTCATTCGTTAAAGGGAACCTAAATGATTGACTTAAGCACTAAATTAGATTCTAATTTCTAGATGGTGAAATTTAGTTGAAGCACAGTCCATTTATAGGGCCTTGCACAATAAGCCTGACTATAATCTTTAAATACTGCCACAGCGAGAAGTATATTACAATAACAACAGTGATGTGAGTTGATAAAATGGCCCACAGTTATGTGAATCCAACCATACACTCACATTTCCTGGAAGAAATGTTGCCACACTTGCACAAATCTACTTTTTTTTTTTTTTTTTCCTAACGTTTGACTGGTATCCACAAGAGACAGCAGGTAAAAGTAAATGTTTACTTTTAACTCTCTCCTGAGATGAACAAGACTGACAATATGGAGGACTAGAAAAATGTAACATGTCAGTGGCCTCAAACAGAAAAGATTTAATAGGCTCAGAAAGAGCTTGTTTTTGTCACAGAAAAGCCTGAAATGAAAAGTAGATATTTCCAGAATGTCCTGTCAGAAAGCAAAAAGATTTTCCCTGTGCATGAGCCAGGAGCTGGCCCACTCCTACGGCTTCTTTCTTTTTGTTAAGTGCTGATACTCCCATGCTGTTTGTATTGGAGAGGGAGAGATGCAGGAGGAGGGAGAAGTGAAAACCAATATGTTCCTATGTAAACTCAGCCAGGCAGGAGCATAATACAGGAACTAGCCAAAAATACCAATGAGGATTCCAGGCTTATGTTCAAAGAGTAATATGACATTTTTCAGGGTTGAAATTCAGGCCTGACAGAAATAGGGTTTTTTCTCCTTTATTTAAGCCCAGATGTGCAAAGGTATTTAGTTCCTAATTTTATTTTTGCTACCTCACTCTACTGATTCTAATGGGACTTAAGAACAGTAATATCTAATTCTAATTCTTCTTACGCACTTTTCATCCCAAAGCACTCCAGAAAAGAAATTGCAACAGTTATTCCTAGTTTGCAGTGGAATATAGAGGCACATGTGATAGAGATGACAGAGAATTTTCTATTTTAAAAAAATGTTCTACCAGTGTAGATTTCTGTAAATGAAATTTGTCTATTGGTTGCAAGAGACACATCCCAGAACAATGATTACCAAAGGATCAGGGCTTTTGTCAGAGCAGCCGATGATCTATGTTGTTTCTTAAACTGACTGATTCACGTAAGAAGCTCGGACTTCAATCACTAATATCTCAAGGAATTCTAACTTGAGACGTCTCTGATATGAACACACATAATTAAGCAAGCCATCCTCAAGTGTCCTTTGAAAACAGTAGAGCAAAGTGGATATTTATAGGGATTTTTAATTGTGATGAGTCAGCCTTTGACTCCGCTGACTCAGTCTCCATTGGTTGTAAAGGCATCCCAGAATGAGTAGTTCAGTTGATTAGATGTTTCAGTGGAGGCATCTGCATTTAGAAAAGATGAATCCCAGCCTAAATTTTTAAAAATTCACAATTGATTTCAGTTTCCTTTGCTGGAGGTTTGCTTAAGTGATTAAAATGAGTCTTGGATTTGTGTTTATTGCAACTTAATGCCCTTCACGTCAGAGTATTGTGATCAATTTATAAATATTTGGGGTTAGCAGCACAACATTGAAAGGCATTGATTTCACCATTTTGTGGGAAGGACAAGTTTTTCGCATTGCCCAAGGTTCAATGGGGTGGGAACATTTTCTCAAGTGTCTGTGTTAGAAAGGTGAGCTAACTTTTCCAAGTCGGGCAGCAGTAAACCAGCAGAATTTGTATTTCTTCAGATTCTTTGTTACATTCTTTGCTTTAGGGTAGACTGCTTCCTCTGCTAATTGGATACACAATACAGATATTTTACATTATAGCCCATGGTAACAGTGAGATCTAAGAGTATTTAGGAATACTCCAGGCCAATATCAAGAGTATTTAGGGATGTTCACCTTAAGGTTATCGGAAGAGCTGCAAAGTCAGAAGCAATATGATCATCCTACTGACATAATAATAAATTAAGGTTGTTCTTTTTCTTTTCCTGTCTACAGAAAAGGAAAGCATCCACCATTGACCACTGCTAGAGACTCGACACTTCACTTGAGAGACCTTTGGCTTGACATCTCTTTGAAGTCTATGGCAAAATCAGCGGTTTCTCTATGACCAGGATTTCAACCAGTATCAAATTCTATAATCTCTCATACCTGTGGATGCATTTTAATTTGTTGAGCTGATAACAGTAATCAATGAATATTGAAAGAATGCCAAACACATTTGAAATGCATATTACTAGGTATCAAGTAATTGCTATTTCTAGTCAAATACAGGCATTTGGGAATTTACTTCTGCTTGTTCATTCCCAATCAGTGAAGATTAACCACAAAGAGAAAGAGAACCTGCTTGCAATAACTTTGATAAAATGATAATGACTGAAAGCATTTTGAAATTCTACAGCTGCTTTGCTATTTCAATTACATTCAGATTAGAAATAATATTAATAATAACAATAAATTCACAATCACTAGCAGAGTTGAAACAAGTTTAAAAAGCTGGGCTTAGGTTCAAGATTTCTTTAAAAATGAACACATTTACAGTAATGTTGGCTTTTTACCTATTTATGAAGTTTTGTTTTGGGGGCAAAGTCTTTAGAAATCAAGATTGTTTCTTTTTAAAAAAATGTCTGTTTGTCAGATATTCCTGAAACCACTAAACCACTCTGAATGTAGTATCTTAAACAGTTGAGAATACTCAGGAACAGCTTCTTCCTCCATAGTAGGTATGCCCATCAAAACCTACAAGGAAGACCTCTACTTGTAAAGACTGCCTTTCTATTACAGAGTGAATTCAGCCCAGAATGATGTATTGAGACTCACAGCACCCACGTCTACTTCAGAGCAGGGATCAGCCCCATCAGCCTACGCCCTGAGACAGCACTGCAATTAGACAGTATCATTACTGTGAGATTATTCATGCACATCTGTTGTATGCGGACCCTGAGAGTCAACAACTGGTTGAGCAGCTGGTGTTGGTGACAGAGATTTGCTTTATGAAACTACAGTCCTCTTTGAGGACTGAGAACTGCTAGAAAGAGGTAGGATCTACCTGATCAAGTGGGGCAAAAATATCATTGCCAACAGGCTGGCCAGGCCAACCTGCTGAGGAAAGCCTTCAGCTAGAAATGATGGGGGAAGGAGATGATAACCCACAACCAAGTGGGGAAGTGGTAGACTGGCTAATGTGGAAGGAGAGACTGCAAAAAAACAGAATAGGATAAAAGGCAGCCCACTGCCACTGTATACACACAAATGAAGAAGTGCCAGGAGCAAAATATTATGGGCAGGATGCTCATTCTTTTTCTGGGAAATCAGTGTGCAGCAAAGAAGAACAAACAGAGGCAGTGAGAGGTCGGTATGCAGTTGCAGGGCTATGACCTCATCAAGATGACAGAGGGATGGATGATGGGATAGAGCACACCTTCAGCAAAATTATCCAGATGATACCCAGCTAGAAGTGGCTGGTATACCAGATAGCTGTGCTGCCATTCAGACAGACCTGGACAGGCTAGACAAACAGGACGACAGGAACCTCATGAAGTTCAGCAAAGGGAAATGCCGAAGGCCTGACACAGGAGAGGAAAAACCCTATGCACCTGGACAGGCTGGGCGCCAACTGGCTGGAAAGCAGCTATGAAAGCAAGACCCTGCAGGCCCTGGTGGACACCAAGTTGAAAATGAGCCAGCAACATGCCCTTACAGCAGAGCAGGTCAACAGCCTCCTGGGCTGTATTGGGAAGAGCACTGCCAGGAGGTTGAGGAAGATGATCTTTCTCTTGTGCTCAGCACTGGTGGAATAAATCTGGAGTGCTTGGGCCAGTGCAGGGTTCCCCAGTACAAGAGAGACCTGGACATACTGGAGTGAGTCCAGTACAGGCCCACAAAGATGTTTAAGGGACTGGATGGATCATCTGTCTCAGCCTTGAGAGGCTGAGAGAGCCAGGACTATTCAGCCTGGAGAAGAAAAGGCTCAGGGGGATCTTATCCATGTGTGTTAATACCTGATGGGAGGATGTAAAGAAGATGGAGCCAGAATTTTCCCAGGGGTTCCCAGTGGCAGAAAAGGCAATGGTTACCAACTGAAATAGAAGAAACTCCATGTAAACATAAGAAGAACGTTTTACTGTAGGGGCACGTGTGTGTGTGTGAAACACTTCTAGAGCCAGTTACCCAGAAAGGTTGTGGAGTCTCCATCCTTGGAGATTTTAAAAATCCAACTGATCCTGAGCAACCTGCTGTAGCGGATCCTTCTTGGAGCAGGGGGTTGGACTAGATGATCTGCAGAGGTCCCTGCCAACCCCAACTATTCTGTGTTTCTGTGACTCTCTGCATTATTAAAGTTGGTTAAAAAACCAAACATGAATTCAAAATGCTTAAAAGAAATGATTGAAGTTAGACCTATGCATTCATGCTGGAATATCAAAACTGTACATGTTTGTTTTCATGAATTTAAGTAGTGGATGTTCACCAGTTTGGAAAAGTAACTAATTTTTGGAGTGAAGAAGCCACATTTCTGAACATTTTTAGTTGCTGAATTCCATTTATTTCAGGGAGAGTAAGGTACATAAATACCTCTGAAGGGAAAATTCCCAAGTGCCTAAATTTGAAGTTGGCTTTTTCAGTTCAGGCCTCCAAATCAGACTAAATTGCGATGTAGTTTTGACTAACAGGAGCAAACAGAGCTGATACAGTAGTATGCAAATGAAGCTGAAAGAATCATAAATAAGTTCCCTAATTTTAGGTGTATTCCCTCAATGGTGCTGTCTTTATGGAAATGAAACTGCCATTGAAAGTCAAATTTATTCCTACATATTTTACTTTAGGTCTATTTTTAGTAATTGATGCATCTTCCCAGAACTCAGTCAATAATTATAAAAAATAAACCTGCATTTAAGTATTTAAGAGCATGTTCTGTCTGGATAATTTTCTCCTGGTTTAATTTTTTCTAAATATAGAAATTATGAAGTCTCTTAAATATTAAGAATGCTTTTTTTAAGGAGTTTGAAATAATTCCCACATATTTGTTAGTTTAAGAACCAGGGAGAACCCATTGACTTCACTGGAATTACAGGTCTAAAATTATGGGCACTGTTAAATGCTATTGTGTCTGGTTTTCGCCACCTAACAGAAACAATATAAATACATATGTATTTCTGGGTTACAAATAACTATATTTACTAAGAATGTACAAACATTCAGTCCTAGCTATGTGCCCTGATTAGTTTCTAGTGAATTCTAAAGCAAAACACTGCAAATACCATTAGAGAGCTGACAAAATGTTTAAAAGGGTGCTATTCTCGTTTTGTGTAACATAAACTTCTTCCTGGCTATGTCTTGAGTGAAGAGGGAATGCAGGCAGAGATCAGGCCCCACCATATTCTATGCATGGAAACTTCACTGCAAAATTATATGTTGAAATATCAAATTTGGCTAGTTTAAAAAGATGTGTCATTCACTGATACTATATTTTATAAATGAAGTCAACCACAAATTACATTCTAGAGAAGTAAAATATGCCTAACACACAGTTGTAAAAATAGCCAACTTCTAGTGAAAGCTACAATGTCAAAGGTACATTGTTTGTCTATAACAAAGCTAGTGGATTTTAATGATACAGTAAAGGCAATCTGGTGTATCATTTAGAAATTAATTCTGCGTATATAGATAATCAAAACCTGAAAAATGAGGTACCTTTCCTTGTTTGAAGTGGCATTGGGTTTATAAGCAGTAATTACTTAATACCAATTTGTTTAAAATAGGTTTGATTTATTTAAACTTTTATCATTTAATTAATGGAGTGTTTATCAATTATATTTTAATTTTCATTCTTAGCTCAAAGTAATATCTTAGTTTTCTTGAATTTGGCACTAGCTCAAACAGCCCTTGAAGAATCTGCCTCCCACACCCTTCAGAATCTCCCTTCCTTGAGGAAATCCTCTTTCTGAAATTCCCTTTTCATTTCCTGTTTTCCAAATAATACAACACCAGACTCAGCATCCTGACTGCCAGAATGTGGCCTGAGACTGAGCCGAGGCTATTCGGTAGCTTGCAAGTTCACAAGCACCGACTGTTGCATTAGAACTGATTCTGTTGGTTTCAGAGAATTAATCCAAATTTACACTAGAGTCAGAAATGTTGGTCAATTGCCAGGGCTTTATGAGCATTTGGTATCCATTTTGTCTCCTTTTCAACTTGTTTAACATAATGCCTGCAAAGTACTGCAGAACCACAGAAATGAGCAGGAATGTCTCCAGCTGCCAAAACTTCTGTTCTGGTAGACCTGAGGCTTGAACATCTCTTCCTCCACTGCTTCTCCAGACCAGACAGGATGTATCATAGCCTAAGGGACTACCGGAGATCTCAACTCCCTCTTTAGATTGCCTAGAGCTGATCAGCCAGCATGCTAGGAGGCAGATAACCCAAAATTTGTTCCCTAGAAGGACAGTCAAAAAAATCACCGCGCCTTCTATCTCTTGCTGTCTTCTGGTCCTTCTCCTATGTACCTACCTGAGAATGTCTGCTTATTCTGTTCAAAGATTGAAATTGAAGTGTTCAACTTGAAAGAGCAAAACTATTGAAATCAAAGCAGAGCTGAAGTTTTCAACGGTAACTGCTTATACATGGCTTACTGAATCCCTACTGAAGCTATGAAGTAGACTTGGCTTGATTTTCATATGGGACCTGACAGAACTCCACATTTTTGGAAAACAGGCTACACATATTGCAGAACCTATATTTAGGCTACTGTTTTTGAAACCTTGGATGAGATTTTCATTCCAGCTGTGGCAAACTTCAAATTCACTCAGTCCTTTGATGAATTTTGTCTTGTAGTGACCAGGCACAGAGGGAGAGGCAGCTTTTCATAGGGCAACAATAATCTGGCATTTCTCTTGCATTGTGTCTAATTGATTCAACTTGTCTCACAAGAGGATCAGGCCAGTTCAACAGAAAAGGGTTTCATTTGCCTTTCAGAGATGCTGGATTGTAACTGACTTTTCTTGTACATCTGGAAAGTCATAACCTTCTTCCCTTTTCCCTTTTCCTTCTAAGACCAGTAGTATTTCTTCTCTGTTTATGTGATTTTTTTGACTCTGGTAAAGTTTCCCGTATTTTATTTTCCTTGTCTACTGGAAGCAGCCTTGTGATAACTTTATGAGAATTTGTTTCGTCCCACCAGTCTATGTTTTGGAGGAAAGTATTTGCCTAGTCTTAGACTTCTCTTACTGAATCAGAAGAAAGATCTGGCTTCTACTTCTGCGTGTCTGGCAAAGGTCTATCCACGTCCTGCAAATTTCTCAGCTACTGGGCAAAGTCCTACTGTTTATTTTATTTATTCTTCAGCTCACAGTGGGCAGTAATGTGGCATGAAGCCATCACTAGTGTTTGGGCATTCAAGAGGAGGAAAAAAGGCAGGGCTGTGAGTTTAGACTTAGTCCCTTACAGGCAGGGGTGTGCATGGCTGGCAGCCCTGCTGCTGCCTATCCCACAGAGCTGCCCCCTTCCCTGCAGCTGCTGGACCCCTCACAGTGGAGGGGGAATGGAGAGTCTTCTTTCATTCCCCTTCTCACCACCTCATTCTCTCATTGTTTTGGATCCCCGTTTCCCCAAATGGGTCTTTTTGCCATATGTGAAAACCCAAATAATCGCCTTGCTTTGTTGAAAGAGGACTGATATGAGCTAAGCAAAATGTCCAGCAAGATGTATATCCTGCTTTCGTGGAAAGAACTTTGTGTGTGCATTCTTCAACCTGTAAAGCCAATTGATCCAGTAGTCTCAGAAACCTTCTGATTAACCAAAGCTACCTCCCTCATCTTTGCTACATGAACCTATTTTACTCCTAGTCTCTGTTGTGTACTCTGTAACTATCTTTCCACAAAATGGAGACATTTAACAAACAATTATATTGGCTCATTACATTCTCAGCCTTTTATTCGTTAATTCTGGTGCTAATAAACACCAAAATTTATATCCCTCCTGCCAAACACTGCATGCCTTCAGGCGCTGGTATAGTTTATATGCACATTGTCTCTAAATCATAGTAAGTAGACTGCATATTGCCTGTTAGGTGAAGTCTAATGAGCAGTGTTATTTTTAGAAGCAGAACTATATCCTTTGATTTCTATTGTATTTTTTTATTGCCGGAATAATTTTTGTTTGTCTTGTGTTCTGCAGCTGCATATCAAGCTGAATGCTTTGGGGATTTGTTATTCTCTGCAACAAAGCCTAATATTCCTTCCTGGTCAGTATGAGACTGCACCTGGATCATCTACTGCATTTCTAATGTCTGTAACAGATATTTCCTGTTTTGGGATTCTTTCCATTGTTCTCTGCTTTGAACTTCACTTAACTTCTTTAGGCAAGATGTTTAAATGATTGAAGACTTAGACATCCATTCCTGCATTAGTGACCCATTACTTGCTCTTCCTTTACTGTATGCAATGTACAGTCGTGGAGTTTTTCAGGAGCCTTATCTTGTGTGATTATATCTTATTTTTAAACACAAGCTGTATCAGTGCCACCACATTACTTTTTAAACACATGAAGTTAAAATGATGCAAAGCCTTGGTGGATTCAGATAAATTATTTTACAATGATTTCTTCTTGATTTAATTTAATTAATTAACTACACATAACTGTGATTACAAGTGCTTTGGAGTAATTGCTGTCTCTTCCTAAGTGTGCAGAAGCTAAAACAATGAAGACGGTCCTATGAATAGTAATAAATTTAAGGAAGAAGGTTCAATTGTGTATTTTAATGAAATTTGTGTGATACATTGTTTATCTTTTCCCTTGACTATAAAATGTGTAAATACATTAATAAAGACAGACAACATATACTGTTGTACATAGCACAGTGATTTAAAATGACAAACTGAGAAACTTAGTTTCTTTGTTCGCACAGCAAACAAGTGACAGAGCTTAAAATTTGAAGTTGCTGAGTATTTTCTATTATCTCACCTAATGTTAACTTAGTAAATAAGAATACATCTAACATTAGAGAAGAGTCTTGCAGTGAAGTGTTGAAATTCTGTTCAGACTAACACTTGCTAGCTCCGATTAACAGCAAAAGAGAAGAAAAAGATAAAATGTGCTAGAATAGTTGTGAAGAGAGGAAGTGTTTAGGTGATGAAATAGTCAGAATTAAAAAGGAAGAATATAGCTATATATAGATGTGATAAGTTGAAACCACAAAGAGAATTGAAGTTTCCCTAGGTATAATCACACAAGCTGAATTCTGACAGAGGTATGTGAGATGTTAAGAAGATATAATGAATTATGAGCAGTCAGGACTAAAATATTACATTTCTCCAAAAATGGAATTCTTCCCAGTGCAGAAGTAAAAATGCTTTTAAGGGCCAGGGTCTGAGTCATCCTTTTTTCCTTCCTTTTTTTTTTTTTTTTTTTCCCCCTCACACAGCTGTCAGGGACTTAAGTGGGATTTACTTGTGTGAGAAAAGATAAAAGTAGCAAGATCTAGTATTCTTAACAATGCTCCATCCAGCTGACTTTGCCACACTCAATTTATGAAACTTCACAAAGTTGGGAAAAATGAAAGAATGGAGTTGTGTTTGTTCAGGCTAAACATACCTAATAAAACACTCTGGCTGGTAAGTGCTTTACTTTTTGATTAGCTGTATTAGTCTAATACAGTGGAGTGAAATACACAGAAAAATGATTGCACCAAAGATTTTTAAGACTGTGTTGTAGTCTGTTTGCAGACCATTAAAAGATAAAAAGGTATTCCAAACTGAACATCTGTATACATACAATTACCAGTGATTCTTTTAGTTTTCTTTGATGCATACAGAAAGAAAATCTTCAGAGGTGAGGGAAGGAAACTATGAATGAAATTTGTTCCAACTCTAGATGTATTGTTCAAAAGCTAAACAGAACCAATGAGTGATGAACACTTGTCATGTGGCCATTGATGTATGTGGCCATTTACTACTAGAACTGACACTGTCAGCCCATTTCAAGTTTCAGATGCACCTTCTGTGTTTTGTACTCAGCAATATGCTTAGCTTTGCCTGCCCTGGGGAGTGGAACGCATGAGATAATTATGTTGTTTTATTAGCTCATTTTAATCACAGGTTAACACTATAGACTTAAAGATTTCAAACTTTTCCATGCTGCCTCTTGGCACAACACGAGGAATGCCCTCTTCATTGAAGGCTGGGTGACCCACATTTCAGATCTTACTTGCAGCACCTCTCTGATAGGCAATCTGAAAAAACAGCTCAGGTATCACATCCATATAGTTGTGTCCTGGAATAATTTATCTTTAAAATGAAGAGAAAAATATAGGAGGACAGAGGTCAGTGAGATGCCAGTAGCATTACAGGCCTTTGCAATTTTGCAGTTCAACTGAATGGTGCCTTTCACCATATGTATTTTCATTAATGTCTATCCCTTATGCTCTGTAGGGCTGCAATCTCAGCCAGACCCTTGCAGAGCAGTGCACAGAGAGTAGGAAAGATGGAGCATGGACAACCCAGGAAGCAGCAAGCAACAGATTTGTCTGCACAAATTATCCCTTCTCATTCATGCACGGTTGTCTTAAGTACACATAAATAGATTTCTTTTCCTCTCCAGCCTTCTGTCAGACTCACTTTCACTGTGACCCAGCATCTAAGGTGCTAGAGAAAAGAAGCTCCTGTTTGTCACACCACATGATGGATTTATGGCATAAAATAGCATCTGGGGAGGGTGTGCTTGTTAAATCAGATGCTGATTGTGGGTCATGCTAACCCATGAATGCAGGGACTGCAAGCACTATTCTGCAGAAGAGTGAGATGGAATGCAAAGAGCGACTCTCAGGCATAATATATGAAACCTGACATGGTGATATTCCCCCATGTGTTTGCCTAATAGCTGGTCTATTTATTTAGGCTTACTGTTAAAGTTTTATTTTGTTAATATATACACATTTCAGATGAAAAGAAGCATGAAGCCATTGGCTTCAGAGAAACCATGAATGTAAATGACTTAGTCATGAAACAGCTAGGGCAGGTATCAGATGCTCTGGCTCACTGCAGAGACAAATGCTTCTGACAATATTTAGCTGGTGCAGACCATCAGTTCTCAAAGACCAGGATTTTTTCAACAACACTGAACCAGTTGAAGCATCAGTTAAGGAAATTTTTCCAAGTACACCTGGAATATACAGCCCTTGTGACATAACCAACAGCACCGATAGTGTTTACAGGCATTGCACTGTAAACAAGTTCCAACACTGTAAAGCGTGAAATGTATGTGTCAAATTTATTATGCTTCCCTTGCCTTGAGCTGATTAGTGCAAATTAATATTTCACACTAATCAGCATGAGCAGTTAGCACACAATTTGGATTTACGGAATTCGGCTGATTGCATTAAAAATGTATTTAGGCTATTTTTGCATTGTGCAAATAGAGCAAAAATATCTGAACTGCTTCCAATAAGGTTTTTTTTGTATTAGTTCTAGTGTTAATGTCACACTTCATATAACAATATACTGTTGACATGGTAGTCGTTTTATGGATATCCAATATTTATAAAATCTGTAGTTCATACTGAATGAAAAATTCATGCTTAACACTTTTTTTTATAGGCAATGACTATAGTCAAATTTTAAGTAATTAAAAATATTTTTTAAACATACTTTAAAAACATGCAAACAATTAATAGGTAGTCTGAAATTTGATCCTTAAACTACCTAAGAACCTCACTTCTCAGGTAAAATAGTTATTCTGGATATTATGAACATAAATCAGTATTTTCATGTAGCTGGATCAAACAACACTTACATCAGTTTCCTGCTGTGAAGAAGAAACAAGAAAGACCACTTGCCACACTAAAGACTAAATGCAAAACCCACCTGTTTACTCAGGCTTTCCCAAAACAGCACACTTATTCTCACAGATCCTTTCAAAAACCAAACAAAGCCTCGTGCAGATGTCCCCATCAATTTTTGAGAACATCTAACACAGTATCATTTCTGGGAAAGTTACTAAGGAAGTTGTCACTGACTTCTGTGGAAGCTGGCTCAGGCGCAACATTTTCAGAATTTAATTTAGCTCATAGCTCTTGCAGTTGTCTAGAAAATCTTTGCAACATTGATTTCAAACACCAATTGGATGGCACAGGAACTGTTAGATCAATTTTTTAGATACTGTATTGGATTTCCAACAAGAAGACTTCTGAGTACTTTGCACTAATTAAAAACACACACATATGCACACGTGCGCACACACACATACACACCAACTTTATTCCAAATTAGGAATTAACATTCGCAAATTAAACTCAACATTTATTTGGTCCAGTCTCCCATCATGACTATGGCAAATTATGTTGGCATAGCAAGAGGTTATATTGCCTTCTGTAGAAGGTCTGGCCAGCAGTGACCCCATGTTTTACTCAGTGCCAGACTCCAGAGCTGTTTTCTTGACTCACTGACATGTATCTGAACTCCTTGAGACCATTGGAGTAGCTCTGGGTTCATAGTGGCATAACCAATAACAGAACCTGAATCTCAGTTGATGTGGTGACACACATTGCTCACCCAATGTTTAGTGTACAGCTTCTGAGTTTGGTGGTGTTTCTGGGATAGCCTCAGGAAATAAAGGCCTCTGAGTTTTTTCTAAGGGCAGTATCTCCATAGGCCATAACAATATACTGTGTGGGTTGTTTTTAAATCCAGACATGAAGCCTTTCTTCTTTGATTCGGCTTTGGGTTATGAAAGCCAGTTCTTAATATCTTCTTGCTGAAGTGCAAAAACCTCAAGACAGTAAGTGGAGGATTATATAAAAGAACTATTGTAGCTCTCTTCCTTCAGACAAATAAAAGATACCAGTATTGGGCTTGTTGGATGCCAACCCTGAATCCTGCAAGGCTCCTCCCCTAATGTGGATAGCTGTTGTATATTGTGAAATGCCCCTGAGCCATCTGCATCTCAGTATGAAGTCTGCTTAGTACCACAAAAATCAAATAAATATATTTCATTACCTAAGAGTTATTCATAATGCACATTTTACCATTATCATTTAAATGAGGTCTCTTTGATTTTTCTTATTTGTTGATCCAAATCCACCATTGCTGTTCCCTCTGATTTGCTCAGTAATACATATAAAAAAATTATGTAATTAGGCTTGTCAGCACAAAGAACTTGTAATGTTCTTACACATACTATAATTGCGGCCCATTTGTCAACAAATGACAACTTTAATAAAAGAAGTACTCCCATCATATGGAATGTCCACACAGTCCTCTAATAAACACTGATTGAAAAATTTACTGCCGCAGCAAGATGTTTTAGGACTTTAGTATGCGGAGGAGAGAAGTTCAACTATAACTGAAAACATATGTCCAGAAGAAAGATCCCAGCTCTCCACACTGTCAAGTCTTATTGCTGATTTAAATTTAGACAACTACATATAGTATAGTACGTTAAACCTGGAAACCTGACCTCCTACATGGCCAGCAAACCCAATTAGAGCTGCTTGAACTAAAGCAGTGATAGGGTGCTGTGTCTCCTCTAGATCCAAGCCAAATTAATATTATTTGTGCTTTTTTGGACTGCTGGCATGTATGCAGCTCTCATGCTCCTTTGAAACACTTCTTTGCTTAATGTGTGTATGCTAGAGAAAAAGAGACAAAGTGCCTTCCTGTTGTGGGTTCCTCTTCATGTTTGGCAAAGTCAAGCATGGACTGCTGTGGAGAGCTTTTGATTCACCTTTTGGCTGAAGTTTCCTGTTTCATATCTCGACATGTTGATCCAGATAGTCACAAGCTAAGCTGTGTTTAAAATGGCAGGCTTGCAGAATGTTATCCTGTGCAGCAAGGCCTCCTATTTAGAAAATCAGACTTCAAGATTTTAGCCAAGACTAGAAGAGTTAGACAGCCAACTCATCTTGGTTTTCCTAGGAATGCAACACCCACCTCCCTTAGGTGCTTTGAGAATCGTGGCATAATTTATTTGTCTAATTTGTTTATTGAATTCTCTGTTAGAGCAGGGTAAGAATAATTTACAAAAGAAGAATGTGAACTATGAGATTCATATGTTTCCAAATAGAAGGAAAAACATAGCAGCAAACTAAAGCTTTAATGAGAAGACAATGAACGATTAATTAGTTTCCAGTAAATAACAGTATATTTGGTGACCAGTTAATGCAATAATAGAATAAAAATGTATGTACAAAAAGTGTCCATCATATTTAACCTTAGCAAAGTTAGAGTAAAAAAGGTTAAATTGTATTGATTAATCAATTTTATTTATTTTTCTTTTACAAATGGGATAGAAGAAACTCAAACCCAATAAAATTCCTTATCTTTCGCTGGATTGTGTTGGTAGCTCATCTCAAGTGTTGGAGTCCTTCGGGTATCCTTCAGACAACTATTTGAGAATTTTCTAGTTTTAAACATATAATAACATGTCCTTTGGTCACTGTGAAAGTTGCACTGTGCTGTAAAACTCATTCTGAGTTTATCTATCCCCATGTAATTGAATAAGTAAAAAGAAAATATTGAGCAGCCCTCAGAGTCTCTTCACTGCTTTGGATGCTGGCAGACCCAGCTGGTTGTTGTGGAAAGGGGCACAGGAATCATTATTTAAAGTTACTTTGGTTGTGGTCATGCCATGGATGTTTATCAGGATGGTGGCCCAGCATTAACGTGATCACTCCCGGAGCTAAAAGCCTACTCTGCATCGTGTGTTCATCCATTTGAACAGGATCCTGAAAGGTCAGGGTTACCAATACATATATCACATGTATGACACACGGGGGTACATTCAGTTCTCTTCTAAGCACATTTGCTGCAAATACATGAGTTGTGCTCCTTTTCAAATGGAAACAAGGATGTCATGTTTGTGCTTGGTCTTCTGAGCATCATGAGAAATAATTTAAAAGCAGATATACTTGATGGACAGATGTTCATTTCTGCGTGTAATATCTGAGTGGAAAAACAGGTAAATATGTGGCAGGTCTCAATAGGTATCCTATTAATGTATGTAGAAAACATGAATCACATATATAAAGCCCCAGTCTAAGGCTTATGAGTGATGTATTCAAGTTTCAGAGCCTAGTGTCAGAAGGCTTACGCTTTCATAGGCTTCTACTGGAACAGAAACAGATTGCTAAACAGATGCCAAAAAACACCTTGACTCATCCCAACTGTACATTTCTCATAGCAAGCAAGTCATGAACAACGTATAGAATACAGGCAAGCAATACCACATCTATAACTTATGATTTATTCAGCACTTCCTGAAAATCAGAAGCCTTGGAGAAATCTCTAAATGAACTTGGTATGCTGGGACATCCAAAATCACTAAACATTCAAAAAAATAATGACCAAACTGAATAAATTAAGAAACAACTAATACAGGTCGGAAAAATCAGTCAGATCAGGAATATTTATTGAGAAAAAAAAAAAATATTAGTAAGTGTGCAGGTCATTTTCAGTCATTGGAATTACCTCTATCCCAAGAAAGTTAGAGAAATGTGGCCATAAATAATGTATAATGATCAACTGTATGGTATTTGAAGACTTCTCTGTAGCAAAGTATCTTATTCTGGAAGCAAGTAATCTGAGTTAATTTGTGCTTGAAAGGTATGTTTTAGCTCTTCTATTTATAGGGAACACATGGAAACTGATGAAAACCTGTCTCAGCTGTGCTCTAAAAAGTTAGAAATGTTTGTAAACTATGATACTGGAAAATTTCCATCTTGACTTTTGAACTCTTGGTATAATAGTTTGCTAGTTAGTTACTACGGTGATAGTGCCCAAAGCATCAGCAGCTGCAGCATCAAAAAAACTGTGAAACACGAGATTACCTAAAAGGAACAGAAAACCTTGTATAAAGGAAATATTTATTTTTCATTTATATGTCTATCATCTCATTGTTATAGTGTCATTGTTGTCAGTGTTAATTCTCTCAGCTAAATTCAGCTACCTACAAGTTAATCCACAGATAGCAAAGTTACAAAGGAAAGCTCTTCACCCCACCTACTTTTCATGTGTCTTTTTGGCTGATATGAATAATTTTCTGGAAAGACCTCTCTTTCTCCCCTCCACCCCCCACCCCCCAAAGTATGGTGTGAACTCATATAACCTATTTAACTAGCTGAAATGGATAAAATGAATTGAACATAAGTCAACATTTGCTGTAGGCTTATAGATATTTTTTTACCAAGAGGCTGGAGTTAACAACAATAGATTATAAAAATTGCTGTAAATATGATGATACTGTTACAGTTTATATGAAATTATGTAGTAACTGTATATATTCACACACATACTCTTTTTCTAGAGAAATAGATTGCATAATGTAAGTTTATGACCATGTGTGTGCAGTAGTTATAGTTTACTATCCATTACATATTATCAATGCAAAATCAGTTCCAATAAGTAATTTGAATTACTTGATTTTCTCCTCCTTGCTCTCATTTTTGTTCTCTTATTTTACTTCTATTGACAAGTCTGTCTCTCTGGATTTCAGTAGTACTGGTTATGACTAAGAGCATATATGAAGGAAAAGCATGATTACCTCTCTGCTTATTAGTACACAGTATTTAACAATAGTTCAATGTAAAAAAAAATCAAACTGAGCAGAATATGTACATATGTATAGAAAATATTTTCGTGATAATAAAACTGTATTTTGAGGGCACATTTTTTTCTTTTTCTTTCTTTATTATGTACAAAGCATTTTTATAAAAAATATTGTGAAAAGGGTGAAGTGAGGATAAAAAATTACTTAAAATGAATTTATACATTGGTTAGGTAGTTCTGTGCCGTGAGCAGAAGGCATAGCCTCATAGCAGTAGGAAAGACCTAATATTTAATATATTTGAGGAAGTTAAAGCAAAGAGAAAATGAAAGAGATGTGAAGATATCAGCTTTTTGAAAACAGCTTTAGTATATTATTATTTGGCACATAATGTTCTGGCTGTATTATTTGATGCCCTGAAAACTGCTCCCACTCTTTTTAATCACTGCAGTGTTCAGCATCTCTGACAGTCTGCCCATTAGAAGTCTAACTGCAAACCTTCTGAAATCAACTGAAGGAGTAAAGGCACAGACCTTGATTAGTGTGAGAGATTTGGTACTTAATTCTGAAAGTACCTGAAACCCCCATTGACATCTGAAAATTGTCAGAATAATACGTCCCTGAAAAAATACAGATCAAACCCAGTGAAAAGAATAAATGTCTTCTGAGTTTTTTATGAGAATAACCTCAGTCTGGGAATAAAGTTTTTTTTTATATGAAAACAGAAATCTTCATGCTTTTGCCAAATAAATGTGATTTTCATAAATGATGTGCAAGGAATTTGACACTGTCCCTCACATGATCCTTGTCTCTAAATTAGAGAGACATAGTTTAGATGGGCGGACAACTCAGTGGATAAGGAATTGGCTGGATGGTCACACTCAAAGAGTTGCTATCAACGGCTCAAAGTCCAAGTGGAGACCAGTGACGAGTGGTGCTCCTCAGGGGTCAGTATTGGGACCAGTGCTGTTTCACATCTTTGTCGGTGACATGGACAGTGGGATTGAGTGCACCCTCAGCAAGTTTTCTGATGACACCAAGCTGTGTGGTGTGGAAGGGTTACCATCCAGAGGGACCTTGACAGGCTTGAGAGATGGGCCCGTGCAAACCTCGTGAAGTTCAACAAGGCCAAGTGCAAGGTCCTACACATGGGTCAGGGCAATCCGAAGCACAAATACAGGCTGGGCCATGAGTGGATTGAGAGCAGCCCTGAGGACAAGGACTTGGGAGTGTTGGTTGATGAGAAGCTCAACATGACCTGGCAATGTGCACTCACAGCCCAGAAAGCCAACTGTATCCTGGGCTGCTTCAAAAGAAGCGTGACCAGCAGGTCGAGGGAGGTGATTCTGCCCCTCTACTCCACTCTCATGAGACCTCACATGGAGTACTGTGTTCAGCTCTGGGGCCCCCAACATAAGAAGGACATGGACATGTTGGAGCAAGTCCAGAGGAGGGCCACGAAGATGATGAGAGGGCTGGAGCAAGTCTCCTATGAAGTCAGGCTGAGAGTTGGGGTTCAGCCTGGAGAAGAGAAGGCTCCAGGCATGACCTTATAGCAGCCTTCCAGTACCTAAAGGGGACTAATAAGATAGCTGGGGAGGGACTTTTTACAAGGGCATGTAGTGATAGGACAAGGGGTAATGGCTGTAAACTGAAAGAGGGTAGATTTAGATTAGATGTGAGGAAGAAGTTCTTCGCTGTGAGGGTGGTGAGGCACTGGAAGAGGTTGCCCAGAGAGGTTGTGGATGCCCCATCCCTGGGAGTGTTCAAGGCCAGGTTGGATGGGGCTTTGAGCAACCTGGTCTAGTGGAAATTGTCCCTGCCCATGGCAGTGGGGTTGAAACTAGATGATCTTTAAGGTCCCTTCCAACCCAAATTATTCTATGATTCTATGATTTTTTTTTTTTAATTTCTGTAAAATAAGGCTGTTATACACACAGTCAAGTCTATTCTACAATGTAAATATCCTTTTTACACAAGAAAAGTTTCAGGTTCTGATTCTATGAGGTGTAGAATTTTCTCATGCTGTGGAAGGGATTCATCTGACCAGGCGTAGAGTTCCACAGTGGCAACATCCATGTCTGAGCTAGTCACATTAGCTTCCTTTGTAACTGAGAAAAAGCAGGTATATTTATGGCATAATAAAAGTTAGTTAGATGTCTGTATTTTCAGATGACTCATGCCCTAAAATGCTTTTCACTCACCAACTACGGTAAGAGAGATCCCAATAAGTCTTGCAAAATATTGATGACTAAGGTTAGCTCAGGTGAATCATATCCTGAGTGAAGAATCTTGATTTTATGATGTGAAGCACCTCATGCCTTTATGCTCTATTTCCTATTCTTTTACTTTCCCTAAACTACTTGCTTCTCTTTCAAACCAGTTCTGAAGAGGACAGAAGGTGCAATGATTTCATCCACAATAATCCTGTTTCTAAACCTTATTGCTTTAGGAAACAGAGCTGCACAGCAAGACAGATGTGACTGAAGCAATGAGCTACTCATGTCAGACAGCTTCAACGATCTGTCAATGAACACAATGAATACTAAGATAAACCTGATTATCAGAATTTCAGGTATTTCATTCCAGTTCAGAAATTCATCCGGCCTTGAGACAGGAGTTGCCTTGGAGAGGTTTTCTGTGTCTGTTTCCAAAGGGTGAAGGTTGAGCCAAGACTTTTGATCTCACCAACTTATGACTGATGAGGTGAGCCTTTTGGCCAGTCACCTTAGGCCAGTAGAGATGGAGATACCATCTTGAAGCAGAGTTCGTTCTCCCTGTCCATAGGACCCAAACAAAGCCAGGAAATGAGGAAAGAGGACTCTGCCTCTCCTCAGGGGCAAGCAGCACATAGGACAAGCAGGCCACTATGCAGACTGCTCTTCTTCTTGCTTCAAGGTATGGAGGGCCTCAGTTGAATTCCTTGTCACTTAACTGACATACCACCTACTTGCCTCTGATTTCCTTCTAGGAAATGACAAAAAGTAGTTGCTATAAGAAAGAATATGGATGATTATTTTTTTCCCCAATTCTGCCAACATCTATGGAAATTGGACTATAGATGCTTGAAGAATTCATTACTGTTCCATAAGGTAGAAGAACTGGACCTTGTAGCTCTCTGTTGAAGAAATAGGGTCCACGAGATTTAAAATACATTTTAGACCTTCAAAATACCTAGTTGTAAATAATAGATGATTCAGCCCTAGGTCTTTTTCACTAGTCTAGGGTTAGTGTTATTCTTCATTCTGCTTTATTTCCTACTTCTATTTCACTACTTCTTAGATGTGTTCTCCAAAAACTATGGTGATACAGTAGTCTGGCAAAGATATGTACAAAAAAAGTTTAAAAGTATTTTGAAGCAAGCAGTACACAATGCTGGAGAAAGCAATGACTGAAAAGTTATAGATGAATCTGGAAGCCCAACTTAGAATGGCAATATGCAATATGATGCAACATCACAGCACAATACAAAACAGCACAAAGATGTTATTTTGGTTCCTAAATCTTAGTGAAGATTCTCCAGGATAAGAATTACTTAGTTGCACAGAAAATACTCTTCAGTCAAGAAAAAGGTCGTGAAAACTGTCATAATAAATCA
This sequence comes from Pandion haliaetus, assembly GCA_013401275.1. NCBI lineage: Eukaryota > Metazoa > Chordata > Aves > Accipitriformes > Pandionidae > Pandion > Pandion haliaetus. The sequence goes on along the minus strand of VYZV01011230.1, from coordinate 82,063 downwards.
ACCTTTTTTTAAAGAAAAGCAGGCTCTATTCACACAATAATGTTTTTTCCTCTAGCATTTTTGCTGGTGTGGAAATGAACCAGTACCCATGCCTACAGATGTCATTAAGAAATTTTCCAGGCAAGTGGATTTTGCAGGGACAAGGTATGTAACTCACACAGTGTTCATTTTTATTCACTCAATTACCATTTACAACCTGGCCTTAAGCTCATCAGATGAAACTTCTGCTGAAGTGAAAACTTGTACTTATTTTCAATGGGTGCAGGATGTGATCCAGATGGGTAATAAACTCGTGATTTACAGGCATGAGATATACTGCTCTATAGAAGTATGCATGAAGAAAAACCATAATGTGTGAGGATATTCCTTTTATTTCAGCATTTCTAAAGGAACACATGTGCTGCCTTATTCATTCTTAGCAGCAAGGTCATTTCCCAAAGGACATGGAACAAAAAAAATTGATCTACAAACAGCTCTTATAGCAGTTACTAAATATCTAGCCTTGAAAATCACTTCTAAGAGCAGAGGACGTATTGTGTTATTGTATATTGTATTTTCATCTTTCACTACCAGAGTCAATATTTCGACTACCATCAGTCAAAGAATTGCACTGAGTCCAGCTGTGTACATTCAATTGCATAAAAGATACTCAGGTGTTACTAGGAGATCCATTATCTGTGTTTGAGCCTTTGTCTAGGGAAAAAATAGGGAAAAAACCCTTTTCAGTTAATTAGGAAATTTAATACTAGAGGGTTTAGTGATTTAAAATTGTTTCAAATGTATTTTAGGACAGATTCTGCCATCCACCAAGAAACTGCAAAGATAGGCTGAAAGCACAGGCTGCCCATTTAGTAACTGTAGCCACAACTGGATGAAGATTTGCTTGGCTGTTGAACTAAAGTAAAAGGATAGGCAGGAATTAAACTATGGTGTATATTGATAGGGTGAGGAGCTTAAATGTGATGCAGAAAGCAAGTGGAACTGAATGTAAAGGAGAATTTAGAAAAATATTTACATAAAAATGTGGGAATAGAAGCAGAATGGAAGGAAGCAGATCCTTCCTGACTGCCAGAGGAACAAGCACGTAAACTGAAGTAGAATTAGCCACTGTATCTCTGTGAATGTGTGCGTATATGTGTGTGTATGCACATGTGGTGGAGGAGGAGTTTTCACTCTTCAAGAGAAAAACGTCTGAAATTTCATGGGAAACATTCCATAACCCCAACTGCAAATGCTTTCATTTTCTATTTAGAGGCAGAAATAATGCAAGATCTGGAGAGGGAAAAAGGTGTCCTAGGAGGTTTCAGTTTGTGCTTTATGCTTCCTGTATTCCCTGTAGCTATGGATTCTGCCTTGTAATCTGGCTGAACCACGTTTCTTTTGTTGGTCCTTTCTCCTCAAAAAGTAGTAAAATACTCTCTTTAAAGGAGAGAAGATTCAGTTTTCGGACAATTCTGACAACTAAATATTTGGGGTTTTATCTAGGTTAGTTTGGGGCATTTGGGGAGGGGTGGGGGGGAAGCAAACCATTTTCCATGAAGGCAAAAAAAAGAAACAAAACATTCCTATACTTTCGACATTACTATCGTCAGGCACACCAGCAAGACAAAGAAGCTTTCGTCAGCAAATTGGCTGGGTTTGTGAGCACTGGCCCTGACACTATTTGCATGAGCTGATGCAGCCATGTGGAGAATTTAGCTTTTTCCAAGGGAACTATGGGTGACCCTTCTGCTATCCCCTGTGACTTTACCACAAAGTCTCCTGGAATTTTAGCTTTTTGCTTATTGACCTAGCAACAGCAATGAGGGAGACATATCAGAATCTGCTCCTTTTCTATTTTTTTTTTCCCTTTCTTTTAGATTCTTTTTATGGGAGTTTCCAGCCTTAATGACAGTTGAAAAAATCTGGAAGCAGTGCAATGGCAAGGAAGAATCAGAATGCAAAGAAGTCCAACACTTATTACATATAAAACTTTTAATTTTTATGTCAATCTTCTGATACGGGGGTTTTAATTTTTGAATGCTTTGGATTACCAAGGAGGATTATTCCTCTCTGTTTAACTTTAATAACTGGAGAATATGAAAATGTTATTACAGCTCAGTTTCCAACAGTATATTTGACTGAAAGCAATCAGTGGGGTACTGAAGCTGCAATCCATTTCACATGGCAGCAGGGTGTACTTTTGCTTGCTCTGTGCTTGACTGCATTCTCCCTTTCATAACATGGAAATCACAGCATGCACTGCAGGGAGAAGTGAGCTCTCCAGCACCTCATCTCATAGCCATAAGTTTGAAAGCTACAAGAGTTGCTACTGGGCAGAGCTGCCTGGTCCTCCTTCCCATGGGGACTGCCCTGGCACACATGCTTGCTACAGGAAACCTCGCCTCCCTGCCTGCAAAAAAGTCCGGGGTTATTACGCTCAGTTTGGGTTAAACCCAAAGACCTGTTGTACCAGGCACGTTGAGCACGGCCTGTCCTCCGCCATGTCCCGGCATGGGGTGCCCCAGGTTGTGCGTGCTGTTACTGCTGGGTCTGCACCACAAACCAGCTGCGTGGTCTCTCATCTCAGGTATGCTCTGACCCAGCCCAGTTGCCCTCAAGCTTCACTGCAAAAGGATGAACCTAAAGAACAAGTTTCACTATTAATTGCATTTCTAGCTTTGGAGCTTCAGCTTTAGAGGACTGGAATTTCAAAAGGGCCAAATTCACTTTGAAAGCCAGCGGGATATAGATAGAGACTGACATGTAAAGGTATTTGGGTACATAAAGATGCAGGAAAACATCCATTTCAGATCCAGAACTAGTCATATATCTAAATCCTATGGAAAGCAAAGTAAACTAGGTACTCAGGCATTTCGGAAATATTCAACTGCTCCCTCAGGACTCTATCATCATTATTGTTTTCTATAGCGCCTTTGAGAAGTAAGTAAGTAGTTGTGCCCTTCTTCCCCCAAATTTAATTTAAATCAACAAAAAAAAATTACTTAATTGTAGGTTATTTGTGTTGCACTGTTGACTAGAGACAAATTGCATTGTACAAAATATAGTAGATGATCTCTGTCCATAGATTATCTCTGTCCATAGACTAACAATGAAGGCTTTTTTTTTCTTTTAAATGTAGAATAAAGAGAGCTGTACTGGGTCAGGCAGTGGCCAGAGGAATATTTAACACTGTAAAGTCGAAGGCAGTAATTTCCTGTCTGGTGGGTTGAGTGACTGGAGCACATATCACTGTGTGGATGAGCATACTTCTGATTTATAGCAGATGGCAGAAGATAAAATGTAAATATGTTTAAATCACCAGGAGTCCTGCTCCCCCCCCCAATCATTATGTTATTATATTTCCAGTTTTTCAAAAAACAGTTTACCTTTTATCAGCTCCTGTTAACTAACAACCTACATCACATCATCATGCAAATATGAGAAGACAGCTGTTTGAGTCACAAAAGATAAATATCTCCTGAAACAGCTATTGTTTTGAGTTCCTGAGTCTACTAAATAGATATTTTCAGTGCAAATAAATGATGTAACCCAAAGTGAATCCAACAATACACTGGCAAAGTAACTTGTATGGTTTTCACAGGAGAATATTCAATCTGTGCAAACAGACTACCATCTGTAAACAGCAACATAAATGGGAAGTGTACATCTGATGTGCCTGCTCACCACATCTGATCCTTCAGGGTGCTGTGTAGCCTTATATTCTTTTGATAGCCCTATAGGAGGACATTTCCAAAGCATCTAGTTTCACAATGAGACTTAGGAGCCTAGGATCATTTCCAAATGGGACAGGTTTTCAAGGTCACATAGGTGTTCTAGGGGAATCAAGCCCCTAGAATCCCTTTAAAAAAAAGAAAATTGGCTAACTGTTCACTGCCGAATTCAAAGCATTAGTCAAAAGCAAATGAATCCACTTTTTGAGTTAAAAATAACACTGCTCTTTTATTGGGCAGGTCGTTTTTTAAAAGAAAAATCTTAAACAACCACTATTACTTTAAACTTCCAAGACATAAAAAACACTTGTAAAAATTCTTTTGGTTTACAAGGAGCTCGCATTACACAAAACCGATAAAAAATAGATTAAAAATTAAACATTTATGACCCAAGGAACTGCTGAGCAGACTTTGCTCTGAAGAACATCTGTAACAATAAAACCCAGACTCACAAAATTTGAATTTGCCTGTTGTGCTTGCTTAATTACTGCACACACTAACTTTTTAGTCTCTGATAGGGTAATGGTGCAGTTGTAGAAAATATTAGTCCCTTAGGGATTTTCATATATAATTTCTAGAGGGGAACATTCCCCTCTTGACATGCACGCACAATTGCCGCTACCATTAATGGAAGTTATGTGTTCCATTCAAAGGGAGAGTACACTCTTGAGTATGTAACTAAATCAACAAAGAAACTATATTACAATAATGCTAGAGGTAGGACTTAACCTACCACAGCAAAATATTTAGAGCACAATTTCAGCCTTACCATATGTATTAATGGTGATATTATAGTCTGTCAAGGGACTCAGACTACTCTTTATACATCTAAGTTATAGAACTAAAGCACTATGGAATGAAATGCTGGTGTTACTGAGTGTATTAAGGTTGTTTCAGTTTTACTTTTGTCTTTACCTGCTGATGTAGAGCATATCAGAATCTCAACACAATAACATTACTGAAACTTTCATCCTGTTTCTAATTTACACTTTGCTCTGGCAAATTGATTTTTCACCCATGATCAGGCCATTTTTACAGTGCTGGAGTAACAAAGTGAAAATGAGAACTAGGCTCCCTTAGCACCAAGTTTTGCCTTCAGATATATTGAACCTGTGTAACTGAAAGCTTAACTGGAACCATTTAGTCTTTCTTATATATATATTTTAAGAAGAATTCCAAATTCAAATTAGGATATGGTGTCTTTCCTAATATTAATTTCAGGTATTCTTTTTCAATACCACAATTAATTTTTTACTCTATAACATAAATCCTGATTTAATGAATTGCTCCTAAATTAGCTTTTAATCCCCTTATTTGTATTAACAGCTCTTATTAAGTCATTACATTCTCACCTCTGAGTTATGCACAGTTTAGTGCATATAGATGTTTTGCATGAAAAACATACATGGATCATAACTCTACGTATACAATTATCCAATGTAAACATTTAGGAAAGGGAAAGGTAAAAGTCGTAGAGAGCAAATGGTGTTCTGGTTCAGTGTCTTCAGTTTTACTTATCAGACATCAATAACAGAGACGTAGCTTGGTGTGTTCAAGCCCAGCAATGACAGTATTTTTATTTTCTGAGTTTTAGAAGGTGACAGATAGGTAAAGGTATGTAGGTATACAAGACATTATTTTTTTAAACTGTCTCCCACACGCAAAACCAACATTCCTTATCTTTATGTGTGAACTATAAATTTAAGATACGTCTAATTAGATACTCGTTCTGGTAGCTACTTTTTAAAGCAATGCTTGGAGCAGTGAGCAATTGAAGGAAAACCTGTAAATAGAAATAGGATTTTGAAAACTCCTGAGGGAACAAACATGTTGCTGGGATATTGGGTATACACTTTCTAAGTGACTTTTGTCAGAGTAATATATCCCACTAAAGTACTGAACGAGGCACAGATGAAAAGTCATAAAATGCATCTATATGAACAACACTTCTTCATTAAGCCACAGTTAATGAGGTTACAAAGATAACAGTCCTTTTGTTATTTAGTATGGATTTCCTAATTGCAAAACACCTTATGATTTATTATAAAGACTATGATTAGATTAGGCCAAACAAATCAATATGCCTTTAATTAGTGGCATAGCTGCTACTTCACTATGCTCTGTGCTAACACCAGAGCTCAATGAGTTTAAGATCCCAGGGTTCTGTAACAATGCTCTCTAACACTGAAGCTTACACTGAAACTTAAGCTTTATTTCATATACAGAGGAAGCCACTATGCCAGCAAAAAAAATCAGAACAGTTTCTACAGAAATGCATGAGCTGCTGTGTATGTTAAAAGTAAAAATAACCATCTTTTATGTCGCATCCAATAGTTGTGGACATGCAATTGTATTTCAACAAAGTTCTAGTTTGTAGTACTGCACATTTGATAATACTTCACGTTAGTTAGTATTGCAGCCTTCTAGCCTTTTTCTAAAGATGTCATTATACGATTGGATACCACCGAGTCACCTAATCAATGAAACAAAAATTACTAACACAGAACAATTAATGGTGAGTAATCAGTCATGTTAAATTAGGAAAACAAGAGTGGTCTCAGTTAACTCAGTGTGCCCAGACAGTCACTGAACTCAAATATCTGTATTTACAGAGCTACAGAAAAGTTATGGACAGGTACTTTTCTAAATGAATATAACTAATGGTCAACACTTCCTAATTTCAGAATTTTCCTTCTTAACTAGTTAATATTATCGTGATATTAAGGAATTCCAGAACAATGGAAAATTGTGACACCAAAAAACCATGGGAATGAATGTTTTTAATAGTAAACAGCATGCATGTGTATATTTCTACAGACAATACACTTTAAAAATACATAAAACTTGGTAATAGGAAGGTCACATGAAGCTCTGCAATTACTTGACTGCACAGATCCACCAGAAAGAGATATGGCAGCTACTTGGTCATTTTGTGATAAAGCTCTTTCCTTTAGACTTGCAGAACATGTTTAATTTACTTATTAACAGATAAGAGTTAATCTCTACCAGAGATGTGTACTATTCACTCAAATAACTACAAATGTGTGTGTTTGTTTTTTCCCTCTCTGTGATGTGGGACAGACAGATGATTCTTCTATGAAAAAAAAATGAGATTAAAACTGTGCCCAAACCACAGCCATAAAAAACATTGCCAATGTTAGCAGAGAGATGTTTCAGAGACAAACAGAGCAGGAAGGTGTATTCAGAGGATACCCAGTGTCCCAAAACTTTCTCTTCTGCCCTTTTCCTCCAGAACTGAGTGTCTTCTGTCCCTGATTCATATAAATTAGGGCATCATAGCACCCCATTATAATGTCAAAAAAGTTGCAACATGTGGCAGAAACTCACTCCTTTTAGCTATTTTCCTCCTTTTGTACATCCTGAGGAATTATAGGAGTCTAAAAATGGCCAAAAAAAAACCCCTAAGAAAAATATTTTTGAGATGTTTAAAGTCTTGCTCAGTTGTGAGCAATTTGCTGTTTCCTTGCGCTTTGTCTTGTGTACAGTTCCTTCCCTGAGGGCTCATGGGATACGCTGCGCAAAATTATGTACCCCCTCCTCCCTAGCTCTGAGTTTGCTCTCTGACTCTACTGCTCACCCTCACACAAGTTTTTCTCAATCTCCTGTGTGTCTTTAAGCTTTTCTTTTTAGATTCAGGAAATTAATTATAAAAAATCCCTTTTAAAATCTAAATAATTTCTAAACCATTACTGCTTAGGTGTTTTAGGTGAAATAAGTTACGTATGCTTTTCACAAAATAATCAACAAGACATTTGACCAGCCCTAAATGATCTCTTTTAGCTTTACGTAAACAAGATAATACTCAAAGCTCTCAAAATCTGACTTGGAACATGTGACAGTCTGACAAATTATAGTCAATGTCTCAAGCATTCGTTAAAGAACTTTGGTGGAGAAGATGACCTCTGTAAAAACGCTGAGTTGTGTGAACAGGACAACGTGGCCAGAGGAGAGAGCCCCACAGAGGGTGGGACCGCAATTCTCCAAAGCCACAATTAATCTTAAATGACCATGAGAAGGAGCACAGCGTATGCGCCTGGAGGAGGGGGCCCCACAGAGGATGGGACTGTGGTTCTATCTTAAGCGGTGATGCCAGCAGGGAAAGAGAGGCAACTCACCAATACCCCCCCCCCCTCCAACCTCACCAACCGATTCCAGAGAACCCCAGGAATATGAACTGCACATGTCGAGACCACCGACTAACACACTATAAAAGAAGGGAGAACGAGTTCTCAGTGCATGCCCTCTGGAACTGGATCTCTACACTGGCTGGACCAACGGTGGACCCAGGACTGGTGAAACCCTTTTCTTCTCTCTGCTTTCTGTCTTTCTTTCTTTGCTTCTTGCTCTCTCTTTTTCCTCTCTCTTTTCCACAGTCCCTACACTTCATGCTTTGAAACATAAACCGTTGACCAAGTCTGAGACTAGGAGTGGATCTAGCTGCCCATGGGCTCCTCTTTGAGAAGGACTCCAGAAAGCAAGGGGGTCTGCTCTGAACCTCATGACTCAACGGGAGGGATCCCCTTCTGACACAGTTTCATGTTCCTTTTTCCACTTCTTTTTCTATACCTCCCTTCTCTTTTCAAACAGCAGCTTAATGACATGATGCAAGGTTTACACTGATAAGTTCACTTGTACTTGGGCAAGGTTAGCTAGGTTGAATAAATGTTGATTGTTACTTGAACTCCCCTGGTGCCGTTTCACCTTAATTCTGACAAAGGAAATCCACGAACCTGAGTCGCTCCAACTTTGGGATGTGACAGAACAAAATTCAAAATTGTTTTTAAGGTCATTTAATGACTCATTTGTTGTGTGCATCATTTCAAAAGGATAAATTTTTCTGTGCCATAAAGGCTTCTGAGACGTCTTCATTAAAGAAGACTTTATTTTAATATAGTCTTTAACTATAGTAGAAATGTTCTTTTTTTACAGAAACGTATAACTTTTAAATAAAATTCCTAAATTAAAATTTTTAAGGTTTTCTATTTCATCTTGTTGTTAAAAAATGCCTCTGTCTCACTTTTTAACCTCATCATGTAAAAGAAAGGTTTATTAGAATTTAAAAGGTGAAAGGAAGTCACCCCTTTTTAGTTTTTAGTGTGCCCTCTTTCCCCTTTGAGCAAGAGGGAAAAATATTCAAAAGTACTGATTTTTCCTTTTCTTTATGCCACATTCTCACTGCCATATTTTCTCTGTCCCCCACCCCCACTCTTTATCCCCTCTCCCCATGGTCTGAAGGGGTGTAGGAAAAATGAAAAAAAACCCAAACTGTGTAGAGGTAGGATTCTCTGAGTCTTGCTTTTTTTAAACTTGGAGAGAAAATGTCATGAAACACTTCCAAAAATATGTATTTTCTTCTAAAATGCACTGTGAAGTATAGTTGGTTTTGACAGTAATACCTAATTCCAGGTTTAACTGAAATTAGGCTGGCTCCATCTTCTTTACACCCTCCCACTAGGTATTTATACACATGGATAAGGTCCCCTTGCGCTTTCCCTTCTCCAGGCTGAACAGTCCCAGCTCGCTCAGCCTCTCCTTGTATAACAGATACTCCAAACCCTTCAGACATCTTCGTGGCCCTGCACTGGACTCACTCCACTGTGTTCAGGTCTCTGCGCTCCAGAGGAGACCAAGCTGCTCCCTCACATAACAGGCAACTCCCCCTCCCTCACTTTCCCAGCCTGTCCTTCCTAAAGAACTTGTATCCCTCCATGGCAGCTATCAGCTGTGCGAGCTGTCCCACCACATCTCTCTGATCCTAGTGGGACTGTAGCCTTGCAACTACACACTGACCTCTAATTCCCTCTGTTTGTTCCTGTGCTGCATGCATAAATGTACAGGCACTCGAGAGCCACCCAGGCACACAGGTTTCCCAGAAAATGTGTGAGAGCTTCTCCCATCATGCTGTGCTCTTGGCATACCTTTATTTGCATGCACACACTTGAGGTGGTCCACCTTCTGGGCTTGAATGAGAGCAAGTAGAAAGTCTCTGGTCAGCCCCTCCTCAGTTAATACTGAACGTGCCCTTAAGAGCACCTAATGACAGTCAGTGCTCCCCTCTTCCTTCCAGAGCACAGGTAACATTTTTTTTTTCCTTTTGGTATGAACATAGTTGTTTAGCATAAGTGATATACCATTCTGGCCGAAGGACAATAACTAGTGTGTTATGGCATCCTTTCTTCAGCTTGATGCATAAATTACAATACACATAAGCACATATGTGTGTATATATATGTATGAGAAAAAACAACTAGAAAGCCATGATGCCATTTCTCACTCAGGCTGAACACCAAGTTATCTCCTGTGTAACTGGACCCATTCCAACTCAGGAACGCTTCAAGCTTTTAATCTTAATTTCCAGACCACAGCCTGCTGTGCTAGTAATGGAAATCAGAACAGGTATGGCGTTTATTCAGTCAGTCTACACATGCATCTGGTTATCACCTCTGAAATCAAAAGGGTTTTTTTTCCTAGATGTGGTGCTCCTGGCAGAGAAGGTTTGTTTCAGTATCAGACAGGCTGCTCCAAATTTCAGGTATTTGGGAAACAGAGAGAAGGTTCAGTGTCACCAGGCAAGATCCCAGGGTCACCTAAAAGCCTCTCTGGATGGAGGTCAATGTGACAGTCAGCTCAAAGGACAGCTTGATGTTGTTTTCCATATAATCATAAAGGTCAGTACCCTTTAAAATACTACAGCTAGAGGTAGCGTCCCTGGAACAGTCTGGTGGAGAGCTGTTGTTGCCTTAAATTAATCAGCAGGCAAACTGAGATCTTTACACACAAATGAGGCAGAAGCTTGAGCAGGAGAGAGATATGTGTATCTTCTTCACTTACATATTAACCTTACAAATTACAGTTTAACTTATATGTTAACTATTATTATATAAATACTCATAAGTTCCAGTTCAGAGAAACTCTCCAGCCAGGAATACTGAAATTGCTTTTGAATAGCCTCACCATAATTACTAGAAATGATTGCTACTTGGCCTTAAAGAATATGAGGTGAATTTGAATAGCCTTTATGAAGTTTTAAAGGCAACACACACATATATCTTTCTTCATTGGGTGTGTCTGTGCTAGTGTTTATGCTTGGATCAGGAGTGAGATTTTGAATGAAACCTTCCTGTTATTCCCACTTAGTATGCTTTGGTTCACATGGAACTAAAACTTGTCTGTAATAGCAAGTAGTGCAGTCAAACAGGAATGGACCCACATAGCAAACCAGCTGGTGCTGATGTTCAGTTTCTATATGTCAGGAGTTTTACTATGCACTGTCTCCAGTAGGCTCTGCACTGAATAGGCGTGAGTGGGTATTATCAAATATAATTTTAAAAAATTGTTTAGAGCAATTTACCCTATTATTTTACAGCAGGTTTTCCTGAAGGAATTCCAGTAGGGATTTCCTGAAAAGTTTTTATTTGATCATGGATTTAATATTTTCCCTAATTTTTTTCCCTCAAAAATCATGTGCCTTATTTGTCAGGGAGATAGCATGACCACTTGCAAAATGGGGTGATGATCTCCCTGGAGCAATGTTTTACTAAAATGTACTTTGTGCTATGGGAAATTGTAAGATTCCTTCTCCCCAGAAAAACCAACTTTCAGTTACACCTTTGGCTAAAAATGGATAATATTAAATTGCACTATTAGTTGACAATTTTCTACGTATGTTAAAACCTACTGCTTTCCAAAGTGCCAGTGGATGCTCATAGCTCAGTGAAGAAAAGAAATGAGGATGGACTCTGATGGAAAGGAATTACTTTCACTGTCAATATGTAAAAGGCCTAAACACCAAAACCCACAAGTATTCTGTGCTGGTGCTGCTTTATTTAATCTCAGTGTTTTGCTCCCTGTTGATGCCTGAGGTTGGCACCTTTACTAAGTGCAGAAAATTAGTGGCTCAGACTGTGTTTAAAGAGACAATGCAACTTAGGCAATATAAAAATGGCTCAAACTCTAAAAAAAAAAAAAGCTATAGCTCTTGATTTTAACCTGGAACCTCTGTGAATATTGAGTCAGCAGTCAAGGCCAGAGTCCTGACACTCTGTGTCTGCTAGAAGGAGCCCAATGTTAACTCCAAGTATGTGTCTTGGTCATGCTGAATTAGTGCAAAAGACAGACAAGCAAAAGCCATTGCTACTCCATTTCTCATGGGCAGAGCACTAGTGCTTGCAAATGGCACTGTGCACCACCTCCACTATTTCTGCCAGTAAGAACAACACAGGCAGTAAGTCAAAGGGCTTAAAATATTTGCATGCATTTGATACTTCTCTCTTGAAAGTGCATCAAGGAGATTTGTCAGAATTTTAATGGAGACAATGGAGATGGGGCAAGTGACTTGTTAGCATTTAGGCTTTTAGCTGCAGTCTAGACAGATTTGATGCATGTGAGGTTTGGACAGTGTTTATGCTCCTCTGCTTAAAACATATGCTTGAAAGAGAAGACAAATCCCCAAAGCCACAATTCCTGTCACCCCCTAGTCTGGTGTCAGTTGCAACAACACAGGCAGCTGTCTGCAACCCCCTGCCTGTTCCTTGGGTCATGGTCTGCCCTTTTCCTCTTTGCATTGTCAGAAAAATCCCGACCTTAATTAGATCCCAGTTCCTCATCCTGAGGTGGTAAAGTTCAGGTTTGCATGAACAGGTACAGTTCCATAAGAATTAGTGACCATCCTTAGTTTCTGGTGCTATCCCCAAGCTTCATTTAGCACTGTCATTGTGTACATCTCGTCCTTGCTTTTTCAACAGCTATCATTCATATTACAAAAGACCAGTCCCTGGTCTTTCAAAGTCTTAAAAAAAGCAGTTGTCCTTACTTTGAAGTTGCAGCTTCATAGTGTGTTTTTAATCATAGTTTATAGACATATTTCTGGCAGAATCTTGGCTTTCTTCTTCCATAAAGCTCCCGCCAAATGATCCCAAAACCTTGCTGTGACTTCAGTCCTATTAGCAGAAATACGCCAGTTCTGCCAGAGCCTGCCATTCTTCATGCAGAAGCAAGTCTGTGAAATTCTGAGTTGCGTGTACAAGCTGTGTTGCTCATGCACAGAGTGACAAAATTTCACACAGTAGTTCTAGTGGCTACATTTAGATTATTCCATAAATTCATAAAACATATTAGTAAATGTAGTTTCAAACAAAAGGTGAAACACTATTGTGGAACTTTGAAGGTGATGCAGCACCACAGCGTATCAAATTAATAAGCCTTTGGAAAGAGTTAAAAAATTTGCCAGGGCAATGCATTGAAAGGCACTTCATTACATCAGCTGAGAAATATTTCTGCCTTGCAAGCAGAAGAGTAGAAACATGAGCTACTCTGTTTCCTAAAACAAAGCTATTTCCCATTACCACCATTCACAACTGTCCGTGAGACGCGTGGCTCCACAAGACACTCACTCGGCACCTTGTCATTCTCTCCAGGGCACGAGGCACCTGCGGTGCAGGGTGGCTGTGTGCTTGCAGCATGGGGCCGGCTGGGGCACCACAGCAGAGCCCCAGACCCATATCACATTTGTACCTCTGGTGGAACTAAATCCCACTGAGTCGTAAATATTGACTCAGCAGTGCGGCTGCTGCTTTCATTTTTTCACTGAACAATGCCATAGGAGATTATTAGGCTTAGCAGCTGATTTTTGCTTCTAGGATGGATCAATGATCATTGATAACAGAGTCGCTTTTTGATACGCTTATTTTAGTCAACAAACGGTTGTAGCATGGCAACCATGATTATTCAGCTGTGCTGTAAATAGACTTTCCTTCCTCATACAAATACAGGAGCATTTTCCTTCCTTTTTTACTCTGTGAGTTACAATTATTAGTCCTGTAAGATAATTCACATATTTGCCAACACTGGGAAGTGACAGGAAGAAAAGAGATGGTTCCATTACAAAAGTTCCTTTCTTCTTTGTATTATTTGTAGCATTTACCTCACATGCATCTTGCTCAGAAGTGCCAGCTAAGACAGGCGCTACGTTATGGTGCTTCTGGTTATATGGACTTCATAAAAGGAACTGGCCTTCACTCCACCTTGCTGGAGTTTCCACTCCAATGCTAGGCAAGTATTTTTTTGAACAATATTGTCTCTCTTGTCCCAGTGAATAAGTTAATTTGTTGCAGTGGTTTTGTGCCTGCTTTAAAGAACTCATTTCTTGGTTGGAGCATCTTGAGATAGTAACATGTTAGATTAATAATAAAACATTCTATCTAAGAAGACAATGTGAAAGGAATAAACATAAGCTTTCCCTTTGGAAAATAGTTGTTCCTTAAGGATGTAGAGGGTGTTTTCATGTGGTCTGTCAAATGTACCTAAGCAACACCTGGATAGTTAATATTTACCACAATGATCATAACTTGTCAGAATTGAATTTTCTGCAGAAAATATACACAAGAGTAAAAAATTGTTATTGAAAAGTGAAAAATAAATCTTTTAATTGTAAGACAAAGAACTGATTTTTGCATGAAGTATTTGGACTTTGCTTTTTGATGTGGAACATTTTTCTTCTTACAGTAGATGTTTTTTGCATAGAAAATCTAAACACTGTTTAGCAGAAAAAAAGATGAGAAAAAAAATCCGCTGGTAGTTGCAAAGGATACTTCAACCTTACTCCTCAAATTATAGACCAAGAAATAATTGCAGCATTTCTTTGATGACTAATTTTCAATAGGTTAATATGTCCATGAAAATGTCATTGACAATTCATAAATACTACAAGAAGAAAAATGCACTGAGTAAATGATTGGCTATTTATGACTTATTTTCTCAGCCTTGGTTATTACAGTTAAACGATGTAACCATTAGATATAATAACTATTCAGGCATGAAAAGAAGTTATTTATCACAACTCCATACAGAAAAAATAAATGCAAGGATGTAGCCACTGATGGCAAGAGAACTTTTTAATAGTATTCACTACAAAGACAACCACGTCCCTGCTTAAAGAGCTTCTATTTCATAATGATAAAACCCCCAAACATTAGATGTTAAAAGCACAATATGCAAGTAAATGGATGAAGTGATACTCAGATGCAGTTAGCCTATATACAGTTATAAACTAATTTTTAGTTGTTTGCAGTCAGCCAGTTAAGCCATTAACCTGCTCTGTTTACCCATATCTGCCTCAGCTTCCCCATTTCTCATAAAAATGACAATGCCTTTTTTGATAATGCCAAAAGAGACAGCTCAAGTACTCTGCACTGCTTTCATCCCCACTTAAACCCTTTTGAGATGTATGCATAAAATGAGCTGCAGGAAGGTTTTTAATGTCAGGAAAGGATATTCTGTTTTTACAGCTACTGCTTTTCTGGTTCCTGTATTTTATACGCAGTCTTGCTTCCGAGCAGCTATCTTGGATTTACTCTGGTGAAGCAAGAGTGGGCTCCAGCCCACTCTGTGCTGCATATAAATGACTGCTAGAGGTCTAAAGCATGGCAGGGTAAATACCCTGGACAGGAGGTCTCCCTGTGGTTTACCTGGTGATGACACTGCCCACTGACCACAGAGAGCTGGGAATTCCTGCTGGTTAGGATTTCACCAGCACAGCTTGTATCTCCAATCAAAGGTTGAAAGGAAAACGCTCCATACAGTGGAAAACAATTATCATGCATCTAAATATAAACAGAATGTGGAAAATACATGAGGAATCTGGGTTTAAATTTGAAAGGGGACAATAGTATCCTTGTTGCAGCACCCCTGTCTGCAATTCTCTCACGCTCACAGAATGAGTAAAATTCTGTCCTTATTTACTACCAGCTTGCCCCTGTGGACTAGTCAGGTATGAACAGATGATTTTGGAAGCTGGATCTTTCTCAGATGTGCTAGGCGGGAGAGGAAGGATTTGTTTTGTTGCTTTAGTCTGAAAAGAACCCAACTTTAACACTTCCAGTTTGTGTCAAAATGCAATGTTATCTCCTGACCCCTTGTCCTTCAGAGGAGATGTTGGAGGACTGTATTGGCAAGGGGGTTATTCATGTGCTTCTCTGCTCCGTTAACTCCTCCCCTCCTTTATTTTCTGTATTCGGTTTGTGGAATATTTGTGTTTGTTTTGTGCACAGCCTACTTTGGCACTGTCCCAGCTGGTGACCCTTATCTCTCTGCTATGCTGTATGCTGCACAGGAATCTGCAGAAGGACAGTATAGCAGCTCTCAAACCAGTGGCTTCTAGGAATGTGCTTAGGCTGAGTGGATAACTCAGGTATGGAGGGACCCCAGGTGGTCTCTAGTCCAATCCACTGCTCAAAGCAGGGTCTGCCATGAGATCAGACCAGATTACTCAGGGCCTTGAAAACACTCAAGGATGGAGACTGATCAGCCTCTCCGGGCAACATTCTTCCTCTGCTTGACTTCTATCAGTTTGTCTTGAAGTTTATCAGGACTTCTTACCAGAAGGGTGACATCCAAACTCTTCCTGGCTATGTGTTCTGAGCAGCTATTTCTTGTATGCTCAGACATCACCCCAGCTGGAACATATCTAATTTTACAAGGCCTCAGGCAATGTCTTTATTTTACTCTCACAACAACAGCCAAATTATTCCTTCTTTGGTGCTGTAAGCAAGTAATCCAGCAGATAGAAGATAACTTGCTCCATGGATATTTGCAATAAGAGAAGGAATGGCCAGCTTTAGCAACAACTGGCAAACCAAAGCGATGTGTAGAAGACTGCAGTCATTTGCAAGGAATGAACAAGGTGAATTTTACGAGAGAAAATTGATAAGTAGCACTGAAACGTCACTTTGCTCATTTTTTTTTTTTTTTTTTTTTTTTTTCCAGTGTGGCAAAGCCAACAATTTCATAGCTGGATCATTCAAGTGTCCTAGCAGTAGCCAAGCTAATGCCATTTTCTTGTCTTAATCTCATCTACTATCCTTTATCTTACTCCTCCACCTTTTTCCCACTTCCATCTCCCACTTCTCTGTCTCTAGCTTTTTGGCCATGGGAGTTAGGAAAGAGAAGAAAGACAGGTGAGAACATGTTTGAGCTGAATAAAGATAAATCCTGAAACATAAAATATTCTCACAAATTCTTTTTTCCTCCCAGAAATGGGAGTCAATGGCAAGCCTCAGGAATAGCAATACCATCAGTCCCATTCTGAGTTTTGATAAACCCAACCTAATTCTTTTTGTTTTGATCTGTATTTTGCACTGATAATGACATCCAAACAGAGGGCCAGAGGAAGACCTGGCCACTGTATATTCCAGGGTGACTATATCTAATATCAACTGCACACTGAGGAGGCTTTGAAGATTACTTTTTAATGCTAACAATGATTTTTTAGATTCTTGAATGAAAGATGTTGAAAAAAAAAAAAAAGATGCATTAGTATTAATAACATATACTGTAGAGGCATGATGCTATCAGGTGGAACCAAGAGAAAGTCCTCCCTTTGAAGGTTACCAAGCTCTGGACTGTGTGTGTATAGATAATTAGCTATCCTCCTATTTCTTTTCATCTCTTACATGTAAGGATCATCTTATATTAAGTTATTTCTTGAGGGGTATGCTGTCATTTCAGCACTATACACCTAAACAAATTGAACAAAATTGTTGATGTAAATGCCAAAGAGCAGCAATGCATCTTCATTATAGTAATTATGTGGTTTATGACTTTTTTTTCATATAGAACAGTTAGTTGAACTTTAATTTAAGTTCAAAAGACAGCCAAGTGCTTGTGGCAAAGAAATCTAAGGGAAACTCAGTTGAAATAAAGTAAGAATTGCATTTAGGCATGTTAAAACTGGAACAAATTATCTGGATCAGACCACCCTACCACAGTGAGTGTTTCCACCTGTGAAGACACATATTAAATCAGATCTATTGACTCCACTGCACAAAGTGAGGACGCAGGAGCCAAAAACCAGCCTCTGGTTCCATAAAACCAAAATAGCTTAAAGAGAAACAAACATCCTCCCCTCACAAGACACACACACACCTCTCTGATGTGTCCAATTAATTTTCATTTTATAGTCTTCAAATATCATCACTTGCAATTTACTTCTTTTGAAATGTTTCCTTAATTCTGGTGGTGCTTGATGTGTGTTGCTGTCATTAAGTCTGTCAGATTTACACTGCTAAAAAACACCTTGAGGGAGTTGTAAGATGCCCTAAAATTCACTCTGTGGAAATCCAATGAGTAAGATCTCAATGAGAGAGTGGTAGCAAATAAAAGTGACAGGGACAAAAAATATGATCAAAGAGTAGGAGAAGCAATGAGTGGATCAAAAGGATTTGAAGCAGGGGTGAGAAAGATGAAGTCAGAAATCACAAATTATTTGAAAAATATTTCACGTGCCTTTTTTGTTATCCAAACTCAGTCTATTTTTACTATCACTTTTCTGTATCTTTTTAGTGTTTAAAGCTTATAGATCAGAAATATCTTGTAAATATATTAAAGGGTAGGAGAGTTTTCGGGAGAGACATAGTAAACTCATGAAGGACCCAGGGTAATAGTATGATATTTGTGATTTATTCATAAGTATATCTGTGCCATGCTTTGCATCTACATCAAATCAGTAGAGTTAATAAGGAAAACTAACAGCATGGGTTACAAACCATACTGCCTGGTAGCTATTCTTAGGTAAATAATCTGTCATGCTGCAATGAGACTGATAAATATATACAAGAAATCTTAACAGTGAGATCAACTTACTTGTCTCCAAGAAAGAACTGTGGAAAACAATCGTTCTTAATACACTGATTTTCCACATTGGTGACAACCCTTAGTTCATCCATGTCTTCCAAGCTTTGCTTTTTTCCTTTTCTGGTGCTCCCCATGTATAGGCCATGGTTCTCAGTCATGAGAGCCATTATCCTCTGTTCATTCCAATTTACCAGAATAACTTCCTCTGTGCTTCAGAGATTAACTAACCACTATTCAGTATAGAAACTGAAAACAGTTTGTCTCTGAAAAATATTAAGACAAAGATCTTTCAAAAGATATATCTAGGGAGGAGTATCAGAGTAGATGAAGTGGAGAATTAAGTTTTAATGTAAAAGAACTCATGTGGGAACTATATAATTAAAGTAGGCAAACAATCTTGACTGTGTTTTGTAGTCATGTCAGCCAATAGCTATATGATTATGGCATTTCAGTGTCTGTGGAAAAGCATTTTACAGACTTTAAAACACATCTTAATTTGGTTTTTTTTTTTTTCATTTTTCCTTTATAGAATCAAAGAATTCTGTACTCAGGAGCCCTGAAAATCAGGTTATTCACTGGTCATTCAGATTATTTTTAACTTTTGGTTCTTGTACAGCACATATTTTCCCCTCAAGGTCAAGAGCACCTGAGAAGCAAGCTTCTCACTGGACTTGAATCTTGATTGGCTTTATCATATCACTCAATTGCTTGAGTTCATCAAATCTACAATCACGAACATTCAGTTCATCATACCCATAAAATACACTGAAAATCAGAACTGACTAAAGTGAGGTCAAGCATGAATTGCTACCCAGCAGGTCTGAGAGATGTCCTCTGTAAAAAGAATTGTCTTTATTCTCTGGAAGCCAGACAAATAGCAGTTTTGTCACAATCAAAGAGTAACAGTTCCCTGGCAGGTGGGTGAACATTTACATCAACTGCTTTTTTTTAATCACAAAAAAGGAACACAGACTGGTAAATTAATTTATTCAGAAAACATTGGCTGGATTTTGTCTCACCTGTCTTTCAACACACACAATGCAGATGTTAACATCACAACTAGTGACCTAAATCTCTCTTAATAGTCAAAGGAGAGAAATAGATGCCTTAGGGATGTGATTCATCTGACCTATTTCAGACAGATATTTACCTAGGAGATGAATTGCATCTGGGACTGCACTGAGTATATTGACTAGATCTTCACAGACTATAAAGATCATGGGCTGATCAGTTCAGAACAGCAAATTTCATCAAATGAATCCTACTTTGTGTCAAAGTACAGGGTCAGCACTCCAGGTTCTATGAGCACGGTTTAGATTGTTTCCACCAAAATGTGAAGTTCCCTTATAGGCACATTATAAGGTGACTCACAACTTTTACAGTCTACATCTCTTACTGAACTAAATTAACTCCTCATAATACCTGCTATCCTCCAAACTGTTGAGAAGGAATAGCTCCCAAAAAGGCCAGTGTTTTAAAATGTTTGACACATCTACATTCACTTTGTAGTTTTAAAGGGTGATAAATTAGAAGGGTAGTTTTAATCCAGTAGCATTTCTGCAGCTTTCAATTGTTACAATAGCTTTTCCAAAATCTCCAAGAAGTTTCAGAAAATGTCTACCTGTCTACCTGTGAAATGTCATGCATTAGTTGCAGAAACTGTGCTAAATTTAGCTAATAACTACACCTGATCAAACTTTTTTTTTTAAACCAGAAAAACTACATTGTGATAAAACTGAAATTTCTTCAGATGATAAATAAATAATCCCTTCGGAACTTTGTTTTGGTTTGGTTTGGTTTTTGGTTTACAAATTCACCAGATCTCTTAAAATATTGAGAGAAGCAAGATGTTTTTTTTTTCTCTTTTTTCATGAATTAAAATACACAGTTCTTACCAGCCCCTAAAATAAAAATAAATAAATAAATATTCAGCCATAGCTACCATGACTCCCACATCCCTATGAAAAGCACTGTTGTTCTTTTTTTTTGTTTAAGCCAAAAACCAGAGGATGAGGGCCTTGCGAGAACTCGACATGCACTTCAGTTTTCTAATGTAGCACAGCAGGAGAGAGATACAGAGGAAAAGCAAGCAGAAATAATAACCAGAAGCTATAGGATGAATGGGAACATGAACCATCGGCATGCAGGGAGATGAGAATCTGAGTATCCACTCTCTGGACCTTATTATATTGCACTGTAAGGTACCCAGTCAGCTTTACTGTCTCAGCCTTTTCCTTCAGTTGGTAGGGATGTTTGGAACTCCAGTAGTACTGGATGAGGATCTCAGCAGCTAGTTTAATTTCCAGCTCTTTGAAGAAGTTTCTCTTTCATTATCTGTCCTCTTTTCACATCTGTATAATGAAGTAAAATGATAAAAATGAAGTAAAATTGAAAGAGCTTCCTTTGGACAAGAAAACCAAATTTGAAAATAACTTCTTTTGCTTACATCAAAATGTCACGACTATTGTGCTGTAAAGTCTATACTTGCATGCATGCAATGACAATAGGAATTATTTCCTTGGGTGTGAAGATTTGGTTGCTGTGGTGATGGGGACAGCACCTTTTGACCCATGATTACTACTCATAGCAGAATACCTTCTGATTAAGTTTCAGTCTTATGCACTAAATTTTCTCAGTTTAACCTAGAGGCCAAGCTAAGGTTATATATGTACATTAATATGTGTGAATATTCAGGTTTTCTTCATATTACAGAAGATGGAACAGCCAGAACACATACCGAAACAGTGTGTTTTCAGCAGATGCTTATATATGAATGATCATAAAATATATCAGGGAGAAAAAGCTATTTCACAAAAAATATCAGTTTGGATTAACAACTGTTAAATGTAAACTATTTTCAGGTTCAGGGTTTATGTATTTTTCATACCATTTTAAATTTACTGTAGTGAACTTCTGGCAAAGTTTTACTGGACAAGATTCTACATACTGAGTGGCATTTAATCACATCAGCATCCCACCGATGTTAATTGGGATATTCAAATGAGCAATGAACACTCAGGCTAAGAATCAGTCACTCAGTTCTATCACTCTAAAATCCTTATAAATCCTATATATACTCATGATCAATAATTTTGAGTACAAAGCCATTCAAAATAAAAGAGAATGATAATTTATTGTGAAACTATTGTATGAACAGATTTGCTAAATAGATTTATTTAGTAAATAGTTAATATAACTTCATCATTCTTCATTATGTCTTTAGGGTCCGCAAGCCCAGACAAAAACCACAGGGTTCAATAATGTACTCCGCTTGATCATAATGATACAAAGCATCCCATTAACTATTAAGTTGATTTACAGGAAATGTTGGCAGCAGTCTTAGTCAAATATTCAATGCAGAACAACTTGATCCTGAATTTGTTATCTTGGTGATTTTCCTTTTAGTTTACATAAATCGTGAGTTTGATAAAACATAACATAATCTGGTTTACTATTGTATAGCATTGTTATCAAGAACAAAGAGATATAATCTAGATATGAATGAATTTATAATGGAAATTAGACAAAGATTTTTATTTGCTGAAGAAGCAAACTTCTAGAACAGCCTCACAATAGACCTAAGAAGAGAAAAAAATTAGTAGTTCTGATACAGTTAAATCAATTTATAAAGGTGTTTGTTACACTTGCACTAGTGATTGACACAATACCAAGAAACCCTCTTGAGCATGGGAACTCAGCTGTCCACACTGTAAAACTGATCCCTGGCACAGTTTTGTCCCAGACCTTCTAGCACTCTCCCAGACAATTCCCAGGAGAGTTGGAGAGTTTGCATCAGCTGAGGATCATTCCTAATAAACAGTCTACTTTGGGGAGTAAGAAAAAGCATGAAATAAGTATGAATGTTTCCTTGTCAGATGGTCTCAGAAACACAGAACAGCTATGGGCATATTTTATGTACCATTATGAACATAACTGTATAACTAGGAACTGGACTTGATAACACAGAAGATCCCATTCATTCCTACAGCCATATTGAGTTATCCTCATTTAATGTTCTCTTTCTTCTTTTTATTAAACACAAAGAAACCTAAATCATGTTATTTAATGTAAGGGGAAAGAGGGAGTGGAGGCAGAGGGTGCTGTAACAGGAATATCTCCACAGACACTATTTTCCTACATTGATGTTTTAAGGTAGCTCAAGAAAACTCAAGTCTTTCTTAAAATGGATACATCTGTCAACTTGAGTTGCAACAAATATGTCACTGGATATTTCCAAAATGTGCAATATATTGTATTCTGTAATACATATTATATCTGCAGTACGGACTCCCATCTACGTCTTCTTTTGGCTCCCTCTCTTGACAAATTATAGACATTTGGTTCCCTTTTGTCCTTAAAGTCACAACAAACAACCAATGTGTAATTTACATCGTCCAGCATTTTGAACCCATAACTTATGAAGAAACCTGAAGGGAAAATAAAAAGTCCTTTTCCCGTTGGATTTTGGTGCTCTACCAGCTCACAGTACCTTATTCCTCACCCCCCAGCTCAAAATTACCTGAGAAGAATTTTTCATGGAACTTTGTTTTGGGTTCAAATAAAACATTTATTTCAAACATATTTAATTATTTTGTTGTGCTTGAAATATGTTTCACTTGTAAATGATGTAAACTAGTAGAGTATTATAGAAAATTACTCAAAGGAGTCTGTCATGGTTTAACCCCAGCCAGGAACTAAACACCACACAGCCACTCTATCACTCCTCTCCTCAGCTAGACAGGGGAGAGAAAATATAACAAAAGGCTCATGGATCGAAATAAGGACAGGGAGAGATCACTCAACCAATTACCATCACAGGCAAAAAACAGACTCGACTTGGGGAAAATTAACTTAATTTATTGCTAATCAACCAGAGTAGGGTAAGGACAAATAAAACCAAATCTTAAAACATCTTCCCCCCTCCCTTCCCTTCTTCCTGGGCACAGTTTCACTCCCGAGTTCTCTACCTCCTCCCCCTCAGCAGTGCAGGGGGACGGGGAATGGGGGTTGGGGTCAGTTCATCACACCTTGTCTCTTCTGCTCCTTCCTCCTCAGGGCGAGACTCCTCACTCTTTCCCTGCTCCAGCGTGGGGTCCCTCCCACGGGACACAGTTCTCCATGAACTTTTCCAACGTAAGTCTTTCCCACGGGCCACAGTTTTTCACAAACTACTCCAGCGTGGGTCCCTTCCATGGGGTGCAGTCCTTCAGGCACATACTGCTCCAGCATGGTTCCTCCGTGGGGTCATAAGTCCTGCCAGAAAACCTGCTCCAGCATGGGCTCCTCTCTCCATGGGTCCACAGGTCCTGCCAGGAGCCTGCTCCAGCGTGGGCTTCCCATGGGGTAACAGCCTCCTTCGGGCACCCACCTGCACTGGCGTGGGGTCCTCCACGGGCTGCAGGTGGATATCTGCTCCACCGTGGACGTCCCAGGGCTGCAGGGGGACAGCCTGCCTCACCATGGTCTGCTCCATGGGCTGCAGGGGAATCTCTGCTCCGGCACCTGGAGCACCTCCTCCCCCTCCTTCTTCACTGACCTTGGGGTCTGCAGGGTTGTGGCTCTCACATGTTCTCACTCCTCTCACCGGCTGCAGTTTCTGTGCCAGAGCAACTCTTTTTCCCTTCTTAAATACGTTATCCCAGAGGCGCTACCACTGTCGCTGATGAGCTCAGCTTTGGCCAGCAGTGTGTTTGTCTTGTAGCTGGCTGGCATTGGCTCTGTCGGACACAGGGGAAGCTTCTAGCAGCTTCTCACAGAAGCCACCCCTGTAGCCTCCCCCATTACCAAAACCTTGCCAAGCAAACTCAATACAGTGTCAAAGAAATTTCCTGAGTAAAAATGAAAACCAAATCAGCTTTACCTTTTGAAAATGTAGGTTTTTCACTGTCGTCAGAATGTATGCACCTGTATCAGTCAAAAAGGGCAATTTCAGTAAACAATCAGATTCATTTATTTCAGAATAACATTGTCCATTATAAAATAGTATTACTGGAGTTTCCCTAGCTGTCTTTAATTAAGAATAATAGTGTCACATGAATTTAATAAGAACTAGTGTTGATGCAAGTTACACTTCCATACACTGGAAGCAATGTTGTTAAAGTCAATGGGATTCAGTTGACAGGAAACTTTCAGAAACATAAGCACAACCAAACCATATAATGAGTAATTCTTATATGTGGAGGAATAGCAAGAAAAATAAAGTGGTGTAAGTTACAAATAAAAGTGAGTGGATTGTTCCATTTTTGCATTTTTAAATTTAATGCATCTTGATAGTTCATGCTGCCCTAAATCTATCAGTATTCTGTTATTTAATTACTTCAGGTAAAATGTAGGTAATGAGGTTGTCTCTTGCAACACGTTTGCTGCCTAGGAGAACAATTTCTTTCTTTTCTTGTATAAACACGTACCAGTCAAATAAAACTGAAGTGTATGCTTGATTTATATGTTATCACCACGGCATATGGCATACTAACCGAAGATTGATAGAAGAGTGATATTTTTATCCCTTATTTCATTGTAAAATAACTGTGAGAGAATTATAATGGACATGTGAATAAGCACTAACACAAACACACACAAACACCTGAAGCCCAGGCACATAAAACATTAGAAACTACATTTTATTCCACAGATATTTCTTAATATTAATGATATTGCATGGAAGATTCACAGGTACCATGGTGACTAGCAACAGTACAAACCCATAAGCAAGTAGCAAAATTATTTTCAGTTTCATTTCTTATATATATCAACATTTTACTTCCTTTTTTTAACACCTACAGTCTATTGGCCAGAAATTTCCACTGTGATCCCCATTTTTTTTTTCCTGAGTAATTGCTTAGAGTTAATTTACAACCTAGTAATGTGTGTAAGCAGTTCAAATTATTCCTTCCTGTGTTCATTACCTTGTATTTCTCATCAGAGAATTCCATCTGCTGTTGCGAAGCCCATTCATCTAAACAGTACTAATGGCATTGGAGAGCCAGCTACTTTTGAAGCGGTGTAAAATAAACGGTGAAGTAGATGTCAAAAGCTATTTCACCTGTTTTACATTTGAATCCTTGTTTTGCTTCACTCACTTTGCTACTGAGCAGAATCAATAACAGCATTCATGATGGGATACAGACATTCAGCTCATAAGCTTTCAAGATATTAGCTTTTTTCACTTATGAAGAGTGGATGGGGAGAAAATGAAATAGTTGGCAAATGTGCTTTTCCTCCTTCTGTAATGACATCTCTCTTGTATTTATTGCAGTTTGTGCAGGTATTAAAGACATTTACTTCAAGGTAAATTTGCCAGATTTGACAGTTTGGCAAAAAATAAAGGGCAGCTTTGATAACTGTAAGAAAACTATTTTTCTACTTCTTTTTTCCTTCATTATTGGTTTGTAGGCATCAAAAATTTGTCTAGGATATGTGTTATGTTGCAGTAATAAGGCAACAAACCTTACAGCCATTAGTGGTATTCAGGCTAGCCAAGATTTTGCTGGGCTGCATAGTTATAGTGGGTGTCCCTGCCTCATTACCGAAATGCTAGTTTGCTGTAAGAGTCTGCTTATACATCAGATCATATTCTGTGTTCCTTGGGTTCCTCTCCTGCCCCAGGTGTAATCAATAGAAAATAGGAGGGACACAAGGTCTAGCTTTATTGCTAATTCTGTCTGGCCCCCACTACCTTCCAACAGCATGTGGTAGGTATGGTCCTGCAATAGATAATGGCTTTTGATTAACTTTGGTTATATATATTCTGGTATCAATCAGAAGCAACTTCACCAAAGAATCTTGAGAGGACGATCTCATCCTTTGTGTATATATACCTGTTTCTAGTGGCTCAAATCTTGATTTTCTTTTTTTATACTATTCTTGAGCAAAATCCTCTGTTCCGTATTACTCATTGAGCTGATCAGTTGTTTTCCATCTATTTCCAAGATGGCTGCAATTCCATGGCTTTCTCTATTTGTAGAAGGTAAAGCTCTTCCAGCTGATAGAATTTTTAGCAACTTAAACATATACTACGATAAATAGCACAGTCATATCTCATTACTAACAATAGGGTGGCATAGAAAAAATGAATTAATTACAGACTAAATTTTCTGTAAATTCCTGTTCCTTATTTCTTCTAATGACACCAAATGTGCTAGGTAGTCATAAATTTACCTCTCACAGAACAAGTCGAAAACAAAAAAACTTGTAGCAAGAACATATTTAGCCTATACTTTTATCCTTATAGCCCTGTTTAATACAAATTTGAGGTTAGCGCAAATGGCACCATCCTACAGATGTAGCTCTAACACAGTATGTGGTTTATGCTGAGCCATTAGAGCTATTAAAGCACATTAACATTAAGTAGTGTAATAACATGAACTGTGCCTCCTGCATTACTGAAATGCTTCTCTCCTTAATACTTTTATTACGGAATTCTGCATGATTTATTACTGTGTAGCTGAGCTAATTTCAGTATTGCATGCCCAAACCTTTTGGCCTCGTTTGGTCTAGTCATAAGTCTATGAATGAAATTTGGTTTGATTAGATAGCTGTCTTTGGCTGAACAGGTGAGTTCATCCAAATCATAAAAGCACCTGCTACCACTTTACCAGACTGTAATCTGAATAGATACTTTATTATTGCTGTAGTGAGTGCTTTTAGATTAATAATTCTGTTAAATTATTGGAATACTTGTAACTGATTAGTCACATGTTTTTTGCATTTTGCTGTCTAGTTGTTTTTTTTTAAGTGAGGCCATGACTGATACCAAGATCATGGAGTGACAGAATGAGCTTAACTAGAAAAACTGAGTTGATACAATTTCCCTAAAGAAGCTTAGCAGAGAAGTGGCAGCATCAAAATGAGAATTTCCATTTCAATTCAAGCCTTCTTCAGCGCTGTAGCTATTGTTTTCAGTGGTGTATCTGTCCCTTTTATAGTTGAGCTTTATGTTACAGTTGAAGAGCAGTAAACTTTCTATAGAGTGTTTAGTCTTTTATTGGGAACTTTAATATTGGTCATTTTTTCTGAAGTATTGTTGAACGTCTCAGATACACTACTGACAGATAACAGTGTATACACCTGACTAATGTAAAATCTTTTCATCTATAAAGGTCATGGTGTTTTCTTCTTCTGTTAAATAAAGCCTCATGTCCAGCTCTAGCAACAGTGTAGCTGATATGTTCTTATTTTATCATAGAATAATTGCATTACAAAATTGGAAAATATTCAGTTGCTTTCCATTTCAGCACTGGACTGCACTCAAAAGCCAGAGAGCAAAATGGTGCTTAGCAAACTGACATTCAGTGCCAAGGATAAAATGCCACAGTAAAGATTTCTTCTTAAAAGTATAGATACAATGCAGCTTCTAATATATCTTAGGCTATCTTGGCAAACCTTTGGGTGTATACTGTACACTATTGATTTAATTGAGACCACAAAGGGAAATTGGCCTCCCTATGTCCAGCCCTTGGTCTGTGTTGGTCTTTCACTTAAATACAGCAATACTGAAGACCGTGTTTCAAAGAATGACATAACATATAACGAGAAGGATCTATACTTTATCTACCTCTTCTGTTTATCAAGAGGGAATTTCCCCTTCTGTTTCTTAAGAGGGAATTTCCCCTCTCTTCGTAGTTTACAGGGTAACTAAAGAGAAAGTTCCTTGCAATGCCATTGTTTATGTTCAATTCAGTAAATCTTTCACAAAAATTTATATTAGAACTCTGATGTTCTAAATATATTTGATTTTATATCGTGCCTTAAAGATATAAATAGTTAAGCATAATATTAAAGGGAAAGCAAAACGCCATCCAAAAAAAGCTTACCAAAAGTACATCATGGCAGGCTTTTTCTGATCAAAAAAAACCCCAAACCCCACAGCAAAAAAACAAAAACACCCCCCAAAAAACCCTATAAAAACCTCAAAACCCAACCAAACAAAAACTCAACCTACTGCATCTTCACACAATGAATGCAGCAGTTCTCTTCTACCCAAACTTCTTTAAATGATTCAGATGTGCCACATAGCAAATTTTTAACTGATCTAAAGGCTATACGATTTAAGGAAGAATTGTAAGGTAGGTGGCGAGCTAAGAAAAAAAGAAGATGGCATTGGGGACTGTTGAAAAAAGAAGCATCAGGCTGGAGAGTAGATGCTAGCTGAGTTCCTCAGGGAACAAGTTTTTGTTTCATTAATTATTTCACATAGATATTACAAGCATCCTGAGGAAAGTCAATGGTGTCATAAGGCTAGGAGCAGTATCAGTATCAGAGAGAACTGAGATTGTATATGCAGAACATGTCAGACAACCCTGAAGACTCATGCAAAATGCTAGGTCATGCACTTGGCAGAATATTATGTTACCTCCTGTATGCTGAATATAAATTAGGAAGGGGAGGATGGGTTAATGACAAGATGTAGCCATGAAATACGATGTAGTTATGAACAAGGCAAATGCAGGATAATCTCTAGGATAACTCCAGGAAGCTTTTAAGGCATCTTTAGGGTAGGATAACTGTTCCCTTCTATGATTACAGACAGAAAAATATTAATGATAATTTTGAATGACTTTGTCAGAGTTTACCTGAATTACTGTTTTTCTGTTCTGGTTATGCATGCTTAAGAATAAAGAACTCCATCTGAAACATGCACTTATGGTC
>VYZV01011230.1:40983-53037 GCA_013401275.1 Pandion haliaetus | reverse complement strand
CCAGTTGTGGTCTACTGTTTGATCAGAGGTGAAAAACATCTACAAACTAATAAAGCCTAACCTATCTGATTATCTAAAGAAAATAAAAAAGTCTGCTGTCTTGCTGTTACTTAAAGATGCTATGCAAATAAAGGAAGAGTTCAAGTTCCTGGTGCAACAGCAAGTGGAAATAAGTATGGATATATTTTAAGGTAGAAACTAGAAGGAGTTTCATATCTGTCACAGCAATTGACTAACCTGTGTCTTTTAAGCTGCACGCAAGTAACAAGCAGTTCAAGTGCAGCCTTCTGCTGGAGCTATAACACATGACCTGCAACAAGGCTATTCTGGTGTAATGGCTGCTTAATACTCCAAATCCCCTGTTGCCCATTCCTGTAAGACAGCAGGAACCAGTGGATCCAGCACTGCAGTGATCTCACTGTGTTCCCAGCCAAGCTCCAGCTCACTAATCAAGCTGTTTTTCTCTGGCCTGTGAACAGGCTTGGAATATCTTCTCCCCAAAGGTTTCTGAGCTATGTGGGACAGGAGAGCTATGATAAAGTTACACAGTCTTAAAACCAGGAAGTCTTATGTCCTTTGGAATCTAAAGTAGCAAACTGAAACATATAAATGTTACCTGGTACCAAGCTAAGCTGCATATGTGGTTTGCTGTTCCTGAGCAGTGGTGTAACTGACTGAAAACATGACTGAAACAGGCTAATTAATAAAATAGGAAAAAAATAGTTTGGGGGGTTCTGACTTCTTTCAGTTATAAAAGGATATCATGTGATGATGATGCACATGCAGACAGGGAAAATTCCAATCTGCTATTGGAAGTTAAGTGGAGTAATGCCTAAACCAAACTATACTAATGTGAATAAGAGCTGGAGTATTAAACCAGGCTTTAGTATTTGAACAAAGTAATAAACCAATTCATAAGGAATTGATAACAACATGTGAAGGGGACTTTGCATTTTCCTTGTTTGGACTACTGAATGACTTGACCCTTCTATGTATTATGTGCTGTGTATATATTTATTATCTGTGTTCTCTTGCTTCCTGTTCTTTACTCTGTTAATAACCAAGCAAAATGACAGCTCTGGTGTACAATCAAATCTGTTGTTGATGATATCTGATTGAAAGCCCTTGTTCACGCAAGAGACCTGTAGAAGGCTGGACACCTAACTTTTAAATGCCTAAACATAACTCTGATCCTGAGTGACTGTCAGGGATGTTTGCATTCTGGAAATAACAAAGAAAACAATGAAAGAGAAAAGGAGATAAAGAGAAATACCATTTAAGCCAGTGTGCGAGCTTTTAAAAACAATGTCTATTTTCACCTTTCATTTTTCCAATATAGTCTAACTTTTAACCAGTTTTTTTATTTTTCATGGGTGCAATGGAGCACTGCATTATATTGTTATCCTCTAAGCTTCAGAAGAAGGAAAAGAGCAAAGTAATGAATATCTGACAGCAGCTACACTTACTTTTAATAAACAACCCAAAGCGTCTGAAAGTACTGAATAGCCTTCTAAAACAAACAAACAAACAGGAATCCATCTTTTAAAGTATTCTCGTTTGAGCTATTCCATATCACATTACAATGAGGCTTTTACAGTCCTGATGTCACTAGCCTGTAGACCACTGAACATAGTTCACGATAACTTTTTATACTTTTTGAAGAATTACAATTCACCATCCAGAGTTTAATGTGTTTCAGTTCCTTTGTCCATTGTAAGTTTTACTCACTCTCCAGGTTCATATTACTAACCTTTTACAGTAATCTGGCCGAATAACCTCATTGACAGCCAATCCTCTCTGCCAAGTTCAGATTCAAAGAATTAAAAGGAGAATCAGATGTTCAGTCTTTTCTGACACCACCCATTGGGACAGTATTTAATTGCCTAAACAGAGAACTCTGTCAACCCTAGTCAGATAGGAAATGAGGATTTCAGTCTATCTTTTTATTTTCTTCCACAAGTGCTAGATGTGTCAACAGTGTTACGGAGTTAAGAACTGTGAAAAATAAAGATGGTCAGTTTGGATGTGCCACTGATCAGTAACCAGGCCATTATTAACTTAAAAATTATTCTAATTCTACAATATTATAGCAAAAATGTATCTCAAGTCCTTTCTAATCAGTGACCTGAGAGGCTAAATTATGTTGTCAAAGGCAATGCACTGCCATATTATCTCCTATTAATTGATTTACTGAATCTAACTCCCTTCTAAGTTTCATAAATCATGTTTTTAATTATTTTTTTAGAAGAATATACTCTAATTTGAACACATATACCACTGGTATGATTTGTCTTTTTCTGGTTTTACCTGACAGTTTTGAACTCTGAGCCAGCATTCCTTATTTGCAGTATTCATGACAGAAGCTACAGTGAGGATATATCACCATGCGGTGGGTTGACTTTGGCTAGATGCCAGGTGCCCACCAAGCTGCTCTATCACTCCCCTCCTCAGCACAACAGGGTGAGGAGAAAATAAGATGAGAAAACCCCTCATGGATCAAGATAAAAGCAGTTTAATAAAGCAAAAGCAAAGGCTGTGTGCAGAAGGAAAGGAAAACAAAAGATTTATTCTCTACTTCCCAACAGCAGGCAATGTCCAGACATTTCCTGGGAAGTAGGGCTTCAATACATGTAGTGATTGCTCTGGAAGACAAATGTCATAATAACGAATACCCTCCCTCTTTTCTTTTAGCTTTTAGTGCTGATCAGACATCTTATGGTATGAAATATCCCTTTGGTCAGCCTGGGTCAGCTGTCCTGGCTATGTCCCCTCCCAAGATCTTGCCCAGCCCCCAGCCTACTGGTGAGGGTGGAATGTTGGAGAGACAGCCTTGATGCTGTTGCCAACACTGCTCAGCAGTAACTAAAACACTGGTGTATTGTCAACACTTTTCTAGCTACCAATGCAGAGCACAGCACTATGAGGGCTGCTATGGGGAAAATTAACTCCATCTCAGCCAGACCCAATACACACCACTTTCACCTTGTATTCTGTCCTTTTCTTCAAATCTTGTAAAGAGAAGAAAGATTATGATGTGAAGTTTAGGTGTAGAGACACAATTATAGTACCTTTGTACAGGAGTATGTATGGGGTTTTTTCCCAGATTTGGCTTGTCAGACTAAACACAAAGCAAAGGAATACTTTGCTGCACTGCATTACTGCATAGTGGAGTTTGTTGCTACAGATTATTATTGAGGACAAGAGTATAAATGAGTTCAAAAATAAACTGCACAGTTTAGTGGTGAACACATCCATTACTGGATATTAATATAAGAAGGTAGACAAAGTCTTCGGGTCAGGAAGGCACTTAGCTGCTGATTCCCAGGAACTGTGAGAATACAGCAAAAAGAGGATTACCCAGTGCTCACCTTGTTCTTAAATCCTTTCTTAAGCCTCTGTAATGGTGCATTTAGTCCAGAAAAAATTTCTCATGATGCACTTCTGATCTGTCCATTGCAAATACATTTCCTCATGCCCAGTCTTCCTTGTTCACCTCCCTCTCTCTCCCACATGTTTAGTATTTTGGGAATCTTGAAGACAAACACTGCACTTTTTGACATCAAAGAAAATATTGACAGAGACTTTGATGAGAACAGTACTGGAAAGATGTAAATATATAAAGAGCATGTATTACTTTGAGATTCTTGAAGATGAAAGACTACATTTTTTTAATTAAAATAATGTAGACCCTTAGTGACATTACTGCTCAATTTATAATTCCCTTTCTAGTATTTTTAACTATGTCAACTTCAAAACAGGCAAGGCAAGAGAAAGGGTAAACATTTGCAAAATATCCAGATGAAGATAACAAGATCACTGTTTTTTAACAAGACTAGAGGAAAATATATCATATAAATTACAATACCTTTTGCACTTATGTGTAATAAGATTGGTATATAAACCATATCTTGCATCAAATTATTGCATAAGAAATACACAATGTGTAAAAAATGAAAATACTTATTAATTCATGCTCTATAGCAACAATATCAGTAGCATCTTAAGAATTGGAATGACATCTTCTATTCTTACAATATTTTGAGAAAATATGACACTTTTCCTACAATTTTCTACTCATTTTATAGGAGTAAGAAGATCAATGTGTTAATGTCTAAAGTTTTAACGAATGTGGGTCAGGTGACCAGATAAACTATTTATTGAATCACAAAACCAAACAAAAAACCATTTAGGAACAGACTTCCTTGTGACTTCATGTTCATCTTTTGTGTCACAGTTGGAAGTACACAACACATGAAATATGGCACTTCTATTTTTACTAGAAAGAAATCCAAAAGGTAAAAGCAAAGACATAAAACACATTTGAAAACTCGGCTTGAGTTTTGCTCTGGATGAGTAAAGACCTTTGTCATTAGAATTGCTATTTATTTTGGAAACAAGCTTTCTATACCTAATTAAAACCAGAACACAAATAGACTACACACTTATTGGGTCAAACAACAATCACATGCAAATCTCCCACTCACTTCAACAGGAATTTCCCATGCACTCTCAGCTGCAAGTTTTTGTCTTGAACAGTTTAGAAATAATTGAGGAAGTCCAGTAATGAAAAACGTCCTATTTCCCTTCCACAAGTCATGCAACAGTTTACTTAATGAAGACGAACCCAAACTCTTCCTGGGTTACCACAGTTGTGTTTCTTTGGCTAATGAATACATGATCACCAGTCCAAACCAAAACTTTAAAATCCCAGGCAGGGGATGAATTGTGAGAAACAGGACGGCAGAAGGCAGGATTACTTGAAGAGCAGATTAGAGGCTGGATCAGCTGTCAAGGTGAGAAGCTGCAGTCATGCAATGTCTTACATATTCCTACAGGAGAACCCTAACCACCCCACCCTCCCCAACACATACACACTTTCCTGGTGTTTTTGGAGGCAGCCACAGCACTCTATTACAGTTTCAAGCCATGAAGTATCTTGGCATGCCTGATTGGCCTAAGAGAATTAGAGCAAAATGTTATTTCTGTTGAGTGGATTTTGATAAAAAGTATGTAGGTATCAATGAAATTTCCCAAGTAAGCTGTTCTTGCCTAGAGGCCCTAGGGCTGATGACATGATGCTTGGCTTCTCTTCACAGATCTGCCACTGACCTGTTTTGTGATCCTCTTTGGTGCCTTCTTTCTTTTCCTCCCACCCAGATGTCTGCTTAAATTGTAGATGTGTCAAGGGAGAAATTATCCCTTTCCACGCATTTTTACCAAGCAAATATTGGTTTTGGCTGCAGATGCTTGTATGCTTTTAGGAAAAGAAATCCTAGCCCTCTTGTCCCCAAAATCCCACCACCACCAAAATGACCAGAAGCTGCAATAGAGAAGATAGGTTATTCTGAAACAACTATGTAAATGTTTTAATATGGTTTTTATCTGCATCTGCATTTAACAGATATTGGGATGGGAGAAGATCATAATTTTTTTTTTTACTCTAATATAGTTTAACACACTATTCTGTTCTCTCATCAGTCATTTAAATGTATTAATAAAATCCTGTTGAAAATGTCTTCACTAGCATCTCCTTTATGTCTTCATCTCATCAGGGAGAGAAAGCCCTTGTCACTAGAGAAACCCTGACAAAACTTGTCATCTTTTTTATGGTCTTTCTTTTCAGTGTCACTGGATTCCATTGCAGATACTGATAATTTAAGAGCATGTCGTTCATACTGGGATGCATCAGATATTGTCTAGTGCTTCTGTTCTTAGACTAAAAGAAATCCCCTAAGTATAACATACAGTTATTATGATCCTATAGTGTATAAAAATGTAGGATAAAATTAAAGAGCTATCTAGCTGGTCTAGGTTTTTTTGTTTGTTTGTTTGTTTTTCCTTTTCTTTTTAATTTAATACTTGATCCAAGAAAAATAGACATAATCTGATCCGCGGAGAGAACGGAGAGCAGAAAAGAAACTTAGAACTTTAAACTCTTTGTGAAATGACCTAAGTCACTCAGGTGATATACAACTTTCCATTCACTTGGATAGTTTACTACTAATATACATACATACATACATACATCATAACTGATTGTAATCAGTTTCATGCTACAAATTTAAAAGATAATTTTAAAAATAAGATAACTACTTCCTGCCACCTCTAGGTTATTATCTGAGGTATGCCCTGAAACATAGGTAGATGGGTTTTTAATCCAATTTTACATCTTTTATGGTTGTTCATGTTACCTGTGTTAACAACTAATTGCTTTGAAATTCCATAAAATAAAGCCTGACAAAGGGTTACAATGCTTCCTCAGTAACATCCTCCAATTATTCTTTATGTACCTTTATCGTCTCTTCTTTTGTTGTTTTCTTCTTTAAATGAAACAATCTTTCCTTTCATTCTTTCTCATGTGTCTAATATTTTGTGTCATTTGTTCCCAAACTTTTAAGACACACTACAAATAAAATTAATGCAATATTCCAAATGCGAATGTCATATTGATTTAACCTGACATTAAGAGTATTTACTTCTATCCTGTCCTTTAATCAACCTCACAATTCCTTTTTACAGCAAAATTCTTGTTGAGCAAATCATTTTATTAAACTCCTTACAATGCAACTATGCCTTTTTCTTAAGTAATTGTAGAGCAAGCACAGTGCCCATCTATCTAGCTGTTTTAAGCATTTATGAAGTCCTTTAAAATATTCCTCAGTAGCAAGTGGTTTAAAATTTTTTTCGTTCACATCTCAGATGTTGCCAATCCAGTAAGTTATGGCATTGAGACAAAATGGGACAATAGCTCTTCATAAGGATAAGGTACTATTGTAAGAGCATGGCGTTAGGTACTTACAGCTTTACCATACTTCAAGCATGTGGCTTAGAGTGAGATGTGTATAAAAGATTTTTCTATTGCATTGTTTCAGAAGTAAGTGACAAAAAATATACTGTGATCTTTTCTTTGAGGAGATCTGCTTCTCTAGACAGCCTGAAAGGTTTCTACACTTGGTGAGAGAACTGATTTTCATGTAGGAATCTGACCATGACCATCACAGAAAAAATCTGCACAGATCTGGACGAGCTGAAACAATATGAAAAATAGCAGGTTACACAAGGCTCTCGTGCATGGTAGTGCAGCTTTTCTTCTGATTGTCAGGGCTGAGGGCACTGACAGGCCTCCCTGTCCTTGCCCAGTTCCCCAGGGCCTTCCCTGCCCTGCCTGTTGCCCAGGGCCCATTTCAGTGTCCCCCCCAGGGGATGTCAGTCCCTGCTGCCTGTCTCCAGCTCCCCACAGTCGCCAAGCTAAGCCCACCTCTGAGGCCAGTGGCCGTCCGGACTTGGCCCGTCCCCATCCCCAGGGAGGTGCCTGATGCCCGGGGTGGGGTCTGTCCCCAGTTCCCCAAGCCACCCTGCTCCTGGCTGGGGCTGGGACAGACCCTGCCTGCCTGGGGGTGGGGGTCCCCGTGGCCCCTGGCTCCCTGGCCCTCAGCCCACAAGATGCCCTGACACTGAGGAAGCCCCAGCTGAGGCCACCAAGGAACATAACTTGAAAATACTAGTGGTGGACCCTGGGGTGTGATGGGGAGCAGTGGAAGAGACAATGCATGTGGGTAGGATAAAACAGGAATATTTGAAACCAGACTCCCGCCACAGCCAGCAGTGTGGAGGAGCAGCCATGTCTGAGGCCCTGCTGGGTCTATTCCTTCCATATGCATCTAATCTTCCTATCTCAGAAACTTCTGCTTCTAAAAATGATATGGGAAGAGGACATTTAATTAAGACAGACCTGTCTAGATTGTGATCTGAAAGTGTTGCCAGATGAACTTCACTTTAGCAAAACAGACCAAGACTTCTTAATTATTTACCCAGAGGGCAATTAGTAAATATTTACCACTTAAAGTCTAATTAAAATAGAAGCAAGAGTACAGTAAAGTTAAGCAGCCTGTCTTGGAGGTCATTCCAGTGCTTTCTGGCAAAAGACATTTATGGGAAAGCCTTGCAGATAAACAGATCTGATCACTGACTGTTGCAGACTTTTTTTATTACAGCATGTAAATCATTTAACTCTAATCTCATTAATTGGCTTTGATCATACTTATGATTTTTTTTCTGGGAAAAAATAGTATGTTACAATACCTCAGGACAATTTAGCTTTTTTTTTGTTTTACATTGTAGATGTTGGAGAAAGCAATGCTGTCATGCTGATTTAATGTGCCAGTTGCAGTAAGCATAATAGTCATATGCTCTGCAGACTGTACATCTGAACATGGGTAAAATGCTGAGAAGCATTTTCCAAGCTCCCAAAAAGTCTTCAGAAATGTGTTGTGAGATGATACATTATTTTTAAGTGGGATGGGCTAGAGCTGGGCTTGAGCCAAAACCTTCTATTGGAGCAATTCCAAACCATGCGGAAATCAAATTAGAACCTGAGCTTACACTATGAGGACATTAGGAGTATAAGCATTGTACATCTACACATACATACAACCAAAATCTCAGTCCTAAAAACTCTATACATTGGAGAAGTAATTTGCATTAATCTTCTGTCAGACTTTTCAGCCTCTTGGACCACAGTGCTGGTTCTACAATTGAATATCAGTATGTCTGAATAGTTTTATGCCTGGAGAAGTTTTTATGTATTTAAAAAAAATGTTTTTTATGGTGATATCAGTTTACCTGTTGAAAGTTAGAGGATAGCTCGGGCTGATATATTGATTTCTGTAGCTTTCTGTCTGTTGTATTGGTCCCTATTGATGTGTTTTGCAATTAAATGTGATCTTAAATCTGTATGGGGCAATGGGAAGGTTGAGTACCTGTCTGTTCTCCCTGCAAAAAACACACTTGCTGAAACAGAATAGAAATTTGGAAATTTCTACTTCAGCAAGAACTAAAGGAAAAAAATCCTTTACTCACCTGAATAAATATCTTTAAAGTTCTGCTTTATTATTCATCAAGATGCAGGTGTTTAATTTGATTACAGGGGCACACCACTTTCTTAGTAAAAAGCTATATACCACAGCAGTAGCACTTTGGTTTACCATAACTAGCCTTTCTACTGGATATAAAACTGACTTTCATAAGTTGCACTGGGATGGGACAGTTTTATGCAAGAAATTAAGGACTAAAATCCTGTTTTCCAGCTCATGATTTGTGAAAACAAATTGTATGGATTGTCCTAATTACTGAAATACAGTAGAAGAGCAACTAGAAAAAAGCTGGTGACTTAATGAAAGAAGTTGAGTGAACAGGAATGTAAGGCATGCTTAAATTGTTAGCACAGAAGTTGCTGAGCCTGAGGCATGTTCTTGTATTAACGTATATGTAGATTTCACGAATAATGGTTGAAAAAAATAGCATTCTCTTGACCATCTTCATTGTTTCATAAACCCTGCTCAGTCTTTCAGTACCATGTGCAAAGTAAGTGACAGGTAAATGTCATCCAAATGAAAGCAATGAAGATAGCTACCCTGTCACTTTTTTTTTTTTTTTCCTTTCTTTTGTCTTGAATAGATTCATAAATTCTGCAGAGAATAGGTTGGGACACGGAGTTCCATGTAGCTTTGTTTCTCGCTTGGAATGCAATGTTCCACGTTACAGCAAGCACAGGTGTCATTTCAGTACAGCAGCACACAAAATAACAATAGCCCATTTCCATATATTTCAAGAGGGGGAGAAACTATTGTTTATTAGAAGAATTCTAAGTAATTGGCAGCCATCACCAATTCTCCAGCTGGCTCAGTGCTAATGTGTTATTAGCTGAATCTCTGAACACTTCATAAGCATTATAAGTAGGCATAGGGCAAGTTGTTGTTGTTTATAATGGAAATATTAAAATTAAGATGGATATAAAAGTATATGAATGCACACACACACATGTATACTCCAATAAACACTCTCTGCATTTGATTACAGATTTTCTCTTGTTGGATTGGGCTCTGAGCTATGTAATTGAGGATTTCAGATAAGAATTGATGTGAGACTGATAATGGATTTAACATGCTGTGACTCTGGCTTTAATGTGTGAACCAAGCTACCAATGGGGTTTCCTATGCAAAAGGAGGAACTCTCAATATTGCATCGTGGTTTCTTTCTAGAAGCTTGAAAAAAGTTGGATTGTGGTCTTTGGTGGTCAGCTAACAACAGTCTATTCATAAAGGACGTCAAAAGAGCACAGTCCTAGCTCTGATGGAACTATCAGACTACAAGTGGAAGAAATGAAATTAGGCTTTCAGTTCAGAGTAAGTACTTTTAAGGCCATTTTTCCTTGAAATGGAGTTTTAAGAGGAGGCTAAACTAATTATAGTATGATAGAACTTGTTTGACCTGAAAAGTGTCATTCTACTTAGGTAAGGTGAATAATTATAGTGCTA
Organism: Pandion haliaetus; assembly: GCA_013401275.1. Taxonomy (NCBI): domain Eukaryota; kingdom Metazoa; phylum Chordata; class Aves; order Accipitriformes; family Pandionidae; genus Pandion; species Pandion haliaetus. The sequence goes on along the minus strand of VYZV01011230.1, from coordinate 42,721 downwards.
TTATTTGAGCTTAACAAATGGGATGCCAACAACTCACTTGTAGCTTAAAAAGAGGGAGGCAAGAGATTCCTCTATGAAGTCAATTTACTACCTCCCATGTCAGAGCATTAAAAATTAGTCTCATAACTCCAATATGTTTCTTCCAAGAAAATTTTAGTAAATTAAATTATGGAATTGAATATTGCAGTTTAGATCTTCCTCTTGGGACCTACATAATGCTGGAAAGCTTATTCAGTTCAGGAGAGAATTTAAAATGTTTTCACCATTCTTGCATATCGTGTAACTGCACCATAAATATTAAATAATTTATCTGAATTTAATCAAGCTTACAGCTACGAAGTACAAAGGGACACTTCCACTACACACACACTTTTAGCCTTCCAGTTCTCCTCACAGACTGTGACTGTGATAGTCATAGTCAATTTTGCTCATATCTATTCAAACCTTGCAATTGCCTTTGATATTTTCAAGATCTAGTAACTCATGTTAATAGGATGGCAAGCTCTATCATTTCAGGCTGGCCTATAAAATCAGTTGTTTTCACAGAATATATATTGCTCCCATTCCCAAAGTTAAATAGTGGATCTGTGACTTCGAGACTGTAATATGGGGGTAAGATACATCTCACTTAACCTCAGCTTATACTAGATACCTAAATTTTACTTTGTTAATAGTCTGAACTCTCTCAATGGTCAATGGGCAGAAATTTAGAGTGTAATTTATTCTAGTTGTTTTAGGCACCTTAAGCTGGGTAACAAAATCACTTGGTCTTCATCCAATTACTCAAGACAAAAACTCTCTGACTGGACACACATCTAAAGATATGTATCCTAAGATATATATACCTAAAGATATGTAAAGACAGCTAAAGATCTGTGACACTATTTTTAGTATGTGACCCACAAAGTACCAACCCTACAAAAAATGTAAACCACGTAGATTGATTTTTGTTACGATACCTTGGTTCACATTAGTCTTAATCATAGTAATTTTATCTAAATGAAGAGTTTCTTGTGGAAACACCCTTAGGTGTATAGCCCAGATGTCATGCAGGTCCTTAAACCCAGCATTACAACACCAACTTTCAGGTGTTTGGACACCAGCTGGAATTCGCAGCCCTCAGTAACACGCGTAGTATTCACATCATCTATACTAGGTGACTAATTCAGGAAGAATCAAGAAGACAAAGGTAAGGGGTTAAACTCCTTGTATAGTCAGCAGGGAGAGGAAAAAGCCTCTTTTGTCAAAATTTGTTTCCTTTTGTATGGAGTAGTTAATTAGTTATTGGACTGAGGGAGAACCTTAGTAGCTTAGAAACTGGAGAGACTTCACCTGCAGATGAAGTCTTACATTTCAAATAAAATGGAGCATTTTCAATATCAGAGAAAGTGCTTACCTGAAAACACTTAACCTTGGCATTACAAAGCAATATGCTCTTTAGATCCAATCCTCCAAATCAGAGAACAAACTGGAGATCCAACATCATCTGGGTAACCAGAGATAACTTTGTTTCCATCTCTGGGGCTCAAGAAAAATTCTCTAACCATTAAATGCTTGGGCAGAATGAGAGGTATCTCCCTTAACATGAGCAAAGAGGAAGTGTGTTCAGAATTTACTTATCAGAGAAGGATTGCAAATTTTACTGTGACTTAGGATACGTGCCAATACATGCAGAGCCTTCAAAAACAAGGGTTCTGCTTGGGAAACAGCAAACGAACTAGAAGTCATTTCTGAAACT
>VYZV01011230.1:12468-40978 GCA_013401275.1 Pandion haliaetus | reverse complement strand
ACGAACTAGAAGTCGTTTCTGAAACTGTTAGGTGCATCATTTCAAGCAGTTTTGTGAATTCTTAGTTTTAGGTATATATAGTAGAAGTGTATTCCTAAATAAAAACATATCATATTTCAGTAGTTCCACAGTAAACAAACAAAACCTCTATTCTTACAGAATCAACACAAGGGATGAGTCACTGCTTTCAGGGAACACCCCTCTCATAGCTTTCCCACATTGCTAAATACACAAAGAAACGCCCCTTTAAAATATTTCCCACCACCTGGGAGGGTTAAAACATCCTAGTAATAATGGGAGGAGAAAAACCATAGGAGAGATTTCAACACAATTCAGAAACAAGCACTACCTTTTCTCCTCACCTCTTAAAGATTTTCTACATTTTCCCAGAAACACTCTCTTTTTTGCAGTATTAACCAACTTATGATCATTACTTTTCTGTGCAACATATTATATGAGAAGCTGAAAGAACTAATGCTGATAAGGATAAGAACAAAGTCTCAACAAGTGCTGTTCTTTTCTCCTTATATGACATGAAACCAAATCCTGCAATAGTTTGCCTAATGCATTAGACAAACATTTATAATACTGATACCAACAACACACTGTCAGAGTTTTATATTAAATATTGACTCATGTCTTGCTGAAAGGAACATGTACAGAAAGAAATAATGGTCAGATATAGAACTGAAAAAAATGACTCATAATAAAACTTTAACTTCCAGATTGCTTGTGTACAAGATAAAATATGCTCAACTTTCTGCAAGTGATAGTTTCTTTTTTTTTCCCCTTTTGTAAGAAAAATGGAAGTGGGTTTGCTTCAGCTTAGTGTTCTCAGCTGAGCTCCTAAGCCCACATTAAAAAAAAAAAAGTGTTTTCATTTATTACAAACATCTTAATCTCAGATAAACCTCCAGCTATCATTATCTAAGTATCATTTAGGTTATTTTTTACAAAAAACTTGATGTTTGCAGTGTTTGCTGATTGGCTTAACCCAGAGAATTGAACCGATCCAGCAGTCAGCTGAGCTCTGTAAGACATTATAGCACTGGCAGTACAGTTAGTTATGCTAAGTTTAATCATCTAATGTCCTTTGTGATCTTCTGAAAGGGACTTATGTCATACTAGATCCTTGGTCAAAAAGCAAGTACTGAGGAGAAGGTATATCCCTGAGTAATTTCAGTGAGATATTTAGAAAAATGGGGGATTAGAAAAATATTTTTTTTTAGTATAGTAATGCTTGGATTTAGAAAAGGACCGTTACCCAGCCCATGTCCAACTGCATTTTATAAACATCAACCTGAAAGAGCATTTTTAGGGCAAAAAACAGCACAGCTAGATCCCACATGCCTAAGCAACAAACAACTCTCTAATGTAGGACTTGAAATAACTCAGTGATAATGGCAATTTAAAAACAAAGATGACCTACTGAGAAACTTACCTCCCAGAACAGGCTAGCATTTGTGTTCATAAGAATAGAGAGTGAAGTATAGTATTCTTTCATGCTCATGGTCCTCAAACATGTCTAGTTCTTACAGGGACAAAAAGAGATTATCCAACCCGAAAAGTCAGGAACAGCTGAGTCGTGTGAGGGCTGGGTTTGCAAGAAAGGCAGAATAAGCTAAGTTTTATCAAGTAAAGTCCACGTGGGAATTATAAAGGAATTAAAGAAATGCCTCAAGTAAAAGTATTAGGATAGCTGCTCCAAAGTAAAAATATTTTTGTCAGGAGTTTTATTTCAAGCTGATCATACCGGATTCTCAAAGAGTTAGCAAACACCAAAGTGATATCAAAGCTTGTCAATAGAATGGGGCATATGAAACATTTACCTTTCTTGACAGCTCATACTGTCTTAGCAGAAAATAGTAAACCTTTGTGTAGACCCAAGATAGGGCTAATCTGTTGCTTAGATGAGTCATCTTGTATATTTTATTGAAATGACAAGAGTACACCCAGTGCCCTGACTGGTTAGACATTAACCAGAAGTTAAATGCATAATTAACTTCACTTCTATTATTGTTTAGTTCTGAAGAGATCACATTCCAATAAGTATCTGTTAATCTTTTATTTTTGCAGAGTAGACAAACTCTACTTCCTGTAAATCCAGTAGACACCCAAAGTAGGGAAGAGAACACAGGAGCTGCTGCACAGGTCAACCCAGCACACTATTTGCTTGTTTACCATGGTGACTAACTCCAATTGCTTTATCAAAAACTTAGTACAAAGAAAACTGCACCCCGAAAGTAGCCTATTCTTAGGGTTTTTGTTTCCATTTACTTAAGGAGAGGGTGGTGTAGAAGGAAAACAAATTTTTTGTATTGCTTTCGAAACACTTTTTAGTAAACCTTATCATTTCATGTCTAAATATTTTCAGCATTCATGACCATTATTTTGAAACCCAAGATTTCAGATCTGGATTTTAAGGCATGGCATATCCAAAAAAAGGGTAGGCTAAAGATGTCTAAAGAGACATCTGCTCCACTGAGGAATTCAAATGGAGATCAAAGTGAGAAAGTTGTAACCCTCCAAAGCTGCACCAGTTTCAGCTGAAAGAATTGTATAGGTCCTGTATCTAACAGAAGAAGGTTACAACTGGTTTATTTCCAAATCATGGCTTTTCTTTCTTCCTGTAGGAGTTCCTCAGGCTTTTGACCGACTGTTCCAATCAGTATTTTTCAGTGGTCAAAATCTAAAGGGAAATCTTCAATCCTTGGGCAAAAGCACTGCTGAATATAGAATACTGGACACACAATTGATGGCTTCTGCAGCAAGGCTCTTTCTATCTGCTTTGCAGTGCTACTGTATAACCCCCACATCCACAACAGGCCACTGGTATGCTCTGTAATACACATACCAAGAGCTAAAGCTATGAAGGAGAGGAGAGTCTACTGTTGGGGGGGGTTGCAACCATTATTGGAAGTTACACTCAAAACTGGTGGCCGATCTCCAAGCAGCAGCTTGGCATTGTGGGCCTCACTCTCCCATGAGGGACATTCCTCCTACACGTGCCTTGATGTGGGCAACGACTTTAGGGTGTGAGGCAATGCTTTATTCAGTCATGTGGTGAAGGGAGACAAAGTTATCTAAGATAAATTCTTTTGGGATCTGATTTCACACAAACCTATGAAGAAAGCCACACAGCAACCAAGAAAACTCTTCTTTATTGCTGTTATCTTAAGTCATAATCTAGTCATACCACTCAGCATGACAAAAAGTTTAAGTCCTTCAAATATGCTCAAGCTCAATAGCATTGTTGGGATGTGTTTAGATGGAAGAAACTATATACTGTGCTTTTTACAATTCTCAAAGGAATTCTGACAAATGAAAGTTAATTATACAATTTGAAAAATAGCAGGAGTTTAGTCACTAAAATAAGCTCAGGAGTTCATATTTTACTGAATAAAACTACAGGAAGTATCCTTAGAATAACTATGGTCAATTAGATGACTTTCGGTTACTACATGCATGTCAGGAACAAGAAATGCAGATGGAAACGCCAGATAAACTAGGAATGCAAGATAAAAAATACTTTTGCAACCTGTTAAGGTTCAAACATTTTAACTTTCCAGCATAAACATCAAATTACTAAAATTAAAGTGGAGCTAATAATGCTTACAAAACCAAAAGACAACTCTTCTCTCAAGATCTTTTTATTTAATTCCTGTCAAAGAAAGATTGGAGAGGAGGGGTTCTTCAAAAGTTGTTCCAAAACTCTCAGTTTTGAAAAAATATCAAAACCTAAGTTTTTCATATAATTATTAAATTAACATAAAGAGGTTCATGTAATGAGAATTTCCAGTATTTTTAAAATACATTTTCATCCTGCCTTAGGACAGAAAGGTAAAATACCGAAAGCTGTCAAACACAAACTTGTTCCATGTGTGCTAGAAATGGGGAAATGCTATTTTGAGGGAGGTGGTACTTCCTCAGCCCATTGATCTTGATCTTGTTTTGCTATATTTTTATTATCTTAGACAAGTAGTATCTTTCCATATATTCAAATGGCAACATGATTTTTCCTGATATTTGGAATGCTAGACACTGCATCTTAGAGCTAATCACAGTGAAGGACATTTCCCAACCAGTTTTATAGTTCTCTAAACATAGTCATCTAAAAGTTAGATATCTATTCTGCTCTAATTGTCTACACTCTCTCTGCAAGCAACAAATTGGGTTCCCTTGAGAATAATTCATTCCTTCTTACAACAAATGGGAAAGGAAAGTGGGCTGAATGATTGCCTATCTATCTTTATCTTCCTTTCATAACTATACAGGAAGCTTAGATATCTAGTTCAGATTAAACACCTTGGTTTTAGATAGCTAAGAGAAAATAAATATATAACATGTAGTAGGACAGTTGAAAGAATCATGATCTGGCATTATTTAATATTTAATTTATACTTTTTTAGTAATGAAACTTTATAATTAAATGGATATGAAAATAGATCCCTTTTTCTGTCATTTTTTTGTCTCCATCACATGTTCTCCCCACATCCTTTTTTTTAAGAATTATCGTTATCATCCATGGCCCTTTGAAGGACTTGAGTACAACAGCATTTTTATAAATAAACCTGTTTCTTTTATTCTTAAGCATTGGGGATAAATAATATCCTAATAACTCCATCGTTTCTCTTTGAAATTGATATTAGGATTTAATCTAAATATGCTTTTTAAAATGGAGGACATGAACTGTCATATCTCTGGCAAAAATGTGCATCTAACAGCACAGACCCACTCTTAGAAAAGGGACTTCAACAAATAAAAAATGTATAATTCAGAAGAAGTCTCTTGTATTCATAAATGCTTATAGTTATAGGTAATAGAGTGTGTGATAGGCTGCAGGTGAAAACCTTTCACAGATTTTCTTGAGGTGCTCAACAGTTTCAATTGCCCTTGATCTTTGAGTGGAACTGCAACAGCTTGATATCTTTCAGGACTGAGCTTGTGGAGAAGTCATCTTTCCCACCCTGTACCATGCAATGATGATGCTTGGGGCAGCAACTGGCAAGGGAAGACCTACTGAAACTGTTTGGGACTGCAGTTCTAGCTAGCCACACAACAAATAGTTTCAATACACATGGTTTGCCCATAGCTTCCGACATCACTCCTTCACGTAACACAAACCACCTCACAGGTGATGTGCTCTGAGTGGCTCACAGACAGCATGACATTTATTCTCTACTGAATCAAGAGCAGAGATAATAAACCTCCCGTTGCTATTTGTATAAATTTCATATACCTTGTTCCTCACTTTACTGTTTCTTCAGTACCTGGAGTGTAACCATGGTCAAACGGTTGAAGCTGTGCGTGTGCACAAGTGAATCATTGCTATGGTATAGAGGAAGACGTTTATTCCAGTAGCAATAAGATTAGGAAATATTTATATATCTGACTTAGCTGAGCAGTTCCCAGAGTGATTCATGAGATCCTATCTACAAGATAGCCGTCCCCTTTACCCTAAACAAAAAAAAAAAGGAGACAAAAGTGGGTGTGCTAGGAATTCCTTTTGTGTTAAATACTTCGGGAAATGACAGACAAATGCTCCCCTCTAGTGAAATGACTAGTGGACTAATTGTGTCAGCTAAGTGAGCAAAGCAGTAAAGTGCTTGCATGTGTGCATGTATATGCAGATAAAGAACATAATCACACACTCACATCTAAACTGACATACACTCTACTAGAATATTTGTTTACCTTAAATTTGATTTGTACTTCAGAGAAATACTTTGCTAAGAGTATGCAGTAGAGAATGGCTGAGTACTGTTAATACAAAAAACTTTTCACAACTTCAAAAGCATCTTAAAAATACATTTCTCATGACTTTTTTCCTTCTTTTGTTAATGCTGTCTTTCTTATGTCTCTTACTGGAACAAAACAGAGCAGACAGAGAAAAGAAAATCAACATTTATTGTTATCATAGTGATAAATCATCGTGAATAAGCACTGATGTGCTTTTCTCTTAAGCAAAACAAAAGACATTCTTAAATGCTACAAGACTCCACAAGCATTTCAAAATCACCACAAAAAATTTAAAGAGGAAAAAAAGTACACAGAAGTTCTGACTAAGCTAAAAACATTTGGCTTGTCCTTTACATGGTGTAATTTTGAGGTGCTGAGCTTGCAGAAATATATATGCTTATTTTTAAATTTTTGTTAAAACAGAATGGAAAATAAATTATCTTTTCTTAAAGCCTAGGAAAACAATTCTGTGGTGAGACAGACTATTATTACATATGAAAGTGGAGGGGGAAATTTTAAATATACAAAGTGAGCTTTTGTGTACCATCAACACCAAATAAGACTTGAAAGAGTTCCTTTTTGCTCATAGAATATACGCAATCATCTTACAGAGTTCTTGAATTACCTTTGAATTTGTAATTTATAGGACAGATTTTTGTTCTGAGTGTTAGCCTCTTACTTCCTCATGAATTTGTTATTGATGACTGAAAAGTGAATACTAGAACTGTGTTTTGGAGTTCCTGTTGATCATACAAATTAGATGACATAATTTCTATATCCTGGCTAAATACACTAAACCCTTAACATCAGGTTATATGGTTTGGAAAAGCCTTTGGCGGCATGAAATTTCTCAGGCAGGGAAAGTAGCAGATAAAGGGGATTGAAAATTTTTGAAATATTTTAAACCTCTTTTCTTTCTAGGCAATGTAAGCCTTGCCTTAGGGATAGTTCCTAGAAAAATTAGTCTACTCTAAAATTGCGAGGCTGAGAGCATGTAAGTTTAAATTAATTTTCCATTGTCACATCCACATAATGTAATTATGTGTGCTTGTGTGGTCTTAATTGTAGAAAATGCAGAGGATTTCAGCATTTTGCATGAAGTGCTGAAAAGTTTGGACCTCTGCTTGACTGAGACATTTTCATCATCAAATGCTTTGCTTTCTTTTGATGGTCACCTGCACCATTGGAAGAGATGGACCCAGGAAATGAAAGAGAAGTCAAAGGGAAAATTTGCAAAGACATTTTCCATGGGACTTAGCACAAGAAAAGACAATTGCAAGGCGTCAGGATATTTCAGGCTAATGCCCTTACATGGTTTACCTAATGAGCACATTGACTAACAGGCCATGCTCACACTCCTAAGTCAATGCATATTTTAGGATAAGTGTGAAGGTGGTTAAAACTAATATTGCAATGGACTATATGTGCAGACTTAGTAAATATAGCTCACTGGCAAGGAGTTTAAGAGATTTCATCTTGACTACTAATGGTTGTCATCTTATACAATTTGGTGACTGAAGGAGAGATTTCAAAACAATGAAAAATTACCCAACTACCAGAAGAAATGTTGGGGATAATTACATGCAAAAACTTTTCACTTTTTTCAGCCATCTTTACCTGAAACTAAATATCAGTCCCCAAACAGATCTGTCTTTGAGACCTAAGCCTTCTGTTCTGACAAATGCTTCAATGTGAGCTTAAATGTTCACTTTTAGTGCATACATACTGAAGGAAAACGGTATAACTCAGATGTTGGCTGGAAGTTCATAAGATCCAGGAAGGTAGCTATAAATTTATTTTCATAAATCCATAATGATCAAAGGTGGGGGATTTGTGCTGTTTTTACTGAGGTGTGCTTTGTATTTGGCTACATTCTGTCTAATTATTTTGCTTTTAAAATCTTAGTCTGTATTCTGGAGAGTGTATCTGTACAAACTACAGAGAGTTTTGTATTTGTTGTTCAAGCCACAAGCCATTGTGGATTTGTGACTGAATGTATAGGACAAGGTCCTAACCTGTTTGGGTAGCCCCTGTTAGAGTGTGTTCTGTTCACATTAGAAAATTGTTGTCTAATTTGAATCTGCAGTTTCAAAAATCAAAGCATTTTGGCAAAATATTAATGGTTGTGGGTTACTCGGTAGTAAAGTCAAATGGGAGCCTTTTCACTGAAGATTGAAAGCTTCAAGGAGAAATAGTAATTTCACAGGAGAGAGACTTCGATGGATTCTGATTTTCAAAATGGATTTCCAGACCTACTTTTCAAAGGAGCATTCAAAAAGAGCCATTTAGACTAGATCACATCAGAAAATACTTCTACCTTTCTAGGATATAAAAATTGTTTTGAATGCAGTTGCAACGAAACAAGAACAGTCTCTTCAGTGTAATACAATTTAATTCAATGGTTTTTGAAACAATCTCACAGAAACAGCAGCTGAAATCTGATTAAAATACAAGAATCAATGAAAACAACCTGCAGTGAAGCATCAAGGCTGATTTTCCTCTTACTTGTGAAGGTATAGTTTGGCAGTTGGTGAATTTGCATGAGGACTCTTCTTTGAGGAACACTATTTTTAGTTGTCTTTTCTGTCCACAATGAGATTACAGGCAGGGGAGGATACTGGTGTATTCCATGAGAATAAATAGTCTATATATATTAGGGCGAGTCTTGGTACTTTTAATTTTTATTTAATTGTTATTATTTTTATTTTAAGTGTCTGAAGTTATAGATTCATAGAATCATTTAGGTTGGAAAAGACTTTTAAGATCATCGAGTGCAACCATCAACCATGCCCACTAAACCATGTCCGGAAGTGCCCTGTCTACATGATTTTTGAATACCTCCAGGGTTCACGACTCCACCACTTCCCTAGGCAGCCTGTTCCAATGTCTGACAACCCTTTCAGTCAAGAAATTTTTCCTAATATGCAATCTAAACCTCCCCTGCCACAACTTGAGGCCATTTCCTCTCATCCTATCGCTAGTTACCTGATAGCAGAGGCCAGCACCCACCTCACTACAACCTCCTTTCAGGTAGTTGCGGAGAGCGATAAGGTCTCCCCTCAGCCTCCTTTTCTCCAGGCTAAACAACCCCAGTTCCCTCAGCTGCTCCTCATCAGACTTGTGCTCTAGGCCCCTCACTGGCTTTGTTGCCCTTCTCTGGACACGCTCCAGCGCCTCAATGTCTTTCCTGTAGTGAGGGGCCCAAAAATGAACACAGTACTCAAGGTGCAGCATCACCGCTGCCGAGTACAGGAGGGGGATGATCACTTCCCTGCTCCTNGAAGTGCAGGACCCAGCACTTGGCCTTGTTGAACCTCCTACGATTGGCCTCGGCCCAATGATCCAGCCTGTCCAGATCCCTCTGCAGAGCCTTCCTACCCTTGAGCAGATCAAACCTCCCTCCCAACTTGGTGTCATCTGCAAACTTACTGAGGGTGCACTCAATCCCCTCATCCAGATAATTGGTAAAGATATTAAAGAGAACTGGCCCCAGTACTGAGCCCTGGGAAACACCACTTGTGACCTGCTGCCAACTGGATTTAACTCCATTCACCACAACCCTCTGGGCTTGTCCAGCCAGCCAGATTTTTACCCAGCGAAGAGTACACTTGTCTAAGCCAATTCTCAAATCAGAGCCATTTCTGTGGAATAAAATGAAATTTAGCAATCATATACTATGCATCTACACTTAGCAACTGTTTATGCTAGTCCTGTAAAAAACAGGAAGCATTTCTAACCTGCCTTAACAGCCACACATCATGCTGACAAATAATATCAACACACTGGCCCCCCCCAAGAAACTCTCATATATGTGATGATTCTGGAAGCATATCATATACACACACCAGGCTTTGGTCCCAAGCAAGCACAAACCTCATTATTTCTAAGCCAGTAGCATTACCCTCAGTTTTACTGGGTAAGTCTATCATGGAAATTTTTGTGTTAGAGTGTAACTCCGTGAATTTGATGTTTTATGCATATATATCTTTAGTTACCATAAGCATTGCTTTGTTAACTTTAGCACCATAAAACTTCACCCTGTGAGAATGTAAAAGATGGTTCTAAGAGCAGCTGACCTTCAAGAAGTTATCTACCCATAGTAATATCAACAGAGCCTCAACCAAATGCACTTTATTAATGTTTCTACATGCTCTTCTTATACAAACACGGCGAAACAGGTTCTGACATTCATTCACTATTTCAAGAATGGGGCTAACATTCTCACACAGCCTACATTTCTATTTTAAGACACTCAGTAAACTTACTTGAAATATATTTAATAACAAGTCATCACTACAAGCAAAACCCTCTGCATCAATTTCCTCATTGGAAAAAGCATATTATTCTTTTTAAACAGAAGATATAATGTATTTATTTGAAATAATGTGGTGGGGTGTGAAAAAAGTGCAATGAGAGTTGCCAATAAATGTAGGATTTGGCAGGCATAGCAAAAAATAACCATCAGATTGGAATAGTACTTTTGGCAGTACTTAAAAATCTTTAGCTCCATATAGAAATACACCCTCTTACTATAAGCAAACACAATTAAAGTTTAATTGAATGTGTTTACATACAAAGAGGAGCATTTCTTTATTACTACAAGGTACAGTAATATTTTTCACACACAGTGCACAAGGTAAGCTCTTTTCCTGACACCTTACCCACATCCCTCTGAACGTATTAAGAAGGTTGCCCCTGACTTCATCAGGGCCCAGAATCTCACCCTGTGATTGTACTGCTCTGAGTTCAGCATAGGATGAATCCTAAAAGTCATGGTGTGTTTCCAGGTACTTTAAAGCCATAAATCCATATTTAATTAGAAGTGCATGAAATGCTGTAGAAGATAAGATCTCTGTTCTAAAAATGAAATAAAAAACTGGGCCTTTGGCTTTGTTCTCTGACTCTGGGCCATAATTTAATTAAAACTGCATATCATATGTTAAAAATCTCATTGACAAGTCTTAGTTGAGGAATTCAGATTCCTTGTGGTACCTCAATCTGTGCTTTCTATTTTACTGTCGTATTGTTCCATATTCTTATCATCTCCCCCAACCCCCTGCATCACGCACTCCTTCCTCTCTTGTTTCCCATTAACAAAGTGAATTCCTTTGAGATTTAATGCTGTAATGTTGAAGTTTGAACACTGGCATCTTGCTATCTTAATGGATATCTTACCTGACAGCTCTGTGAATTTCAGCTCTCTTCTTTAACAGCATATATTTGTAGGAAAAAGCTGGCATTGAATTTAAGTTGAGGGAGCTCAGGCAGGCTTGAAATGGAAACCTAGCTAAAATAACTGTGATTTCTTCTTATTGCATTATAAACTGGAGTAAGCTTGAGACATTAAAAAGAAATGGAATATCAATGATGTAACTGGAAGGCCTATCCCTTATATCAAACCCCAGAGTGTGATATTCATGTTTTATTATACAAGTTTGTTATTTCCTTTTACAGCAAAGTTATGGACAATGATGACACTGAGGTAGATCTTGCTTGTATCTCTGGGCACTTCTGCGTTCATGTGGGGTAACGTCTGTTCTTGAGTCCATGAAATAGCTTTCATATTTTGGCAGTGAGAGTCTGGGAAGTGGAGACAATCACAAAAATGGGGTTTAAGTATTGCCATTTAAAATCTTGCAGTTCTAGCCCCTGGGATAGAGAGTAATGGTGGCATTTCAGATCTTTTTCATTTCGGAGGGATCATCTTCAGATAGTACAAAACCGTACTGTAGGCACTTAGAACTGCAAGCTATTTAAAGCAACTACTGTGTGTTTTCAGTGTGTAGATGCATTTATATGCCTGCCATTGAGTGGGAATATGGATATGACAGAAGACTGTTCATTGACAGAAGACAACAGGGAAGCTTGTATTATATCTACCTATGCTATGTAAACTGAAGTTATTAATCTATCTGTAAAATACTGCTTCCCATATTAAGAAAGACTACTCAGATATAAAGGTGATGTTGTCATAGACTTAATTTATATGACATTGGCTAATTGTTTGGAACTGGTGTGTAAGAAGCCAGTTCACATGGATTTCCCACATAATTAGATCTACAGTGACTCTCAGACACTGGACCCTTGTGTATCATTTGCATGAGATATCTTAATATAAGTATTTCACAGTATATTTCCTCCTCACAGCTGTACTTCTGAAGCAGCACCCACACCTTCCGTTCTTGAAAAAATCTTTCTTTCCAACAGCTGAATTCTGCAAGTAGGAAAATTCATATCTGCGCTCTCCCTCTCCCCCCCTCAATTTTCAGGCAGAATCCAAAGCCCACCAATACCGATGAAAATCCCTTCATTGACTCATGGGGTCTTTATTTGTACGGCATCTTATACAACCCCTAGCCAATATGTTACTGTGCTCCTCACACAGGGGACTGGCCAGGTTAGATGTTCAGGATGCATGGCAGACAAAAGCAACCTGATGGATAAATCAGGAGGCAGATCCCATGTTCCTTTTGGTGTGCTTCCAGATAAAGGCTTTCTCAGTTACAGGTGTATATCTATGCACAGAAATTATGCTGTAGTGAAATCCATGATGAAAATCCTAAAACACTGCTCTCAGCTTTCTTACAAGAATTATCATGCCAAAAGAACTGTTGTAAAGTTTGGAGAAAGCAAGGGCCAAATCTGTCCCTGTTAACTAAGATCAGGGCAGGACTTGAGCTGAAGAGAAAAAGAGGGGAGGTAAGGATTTTTGTATTGGAATAACCTCTAGGAACGTAGCAACAAAGGTTTGGATTTTTGTAGGCATTTAGGTGTTCAAAGGTGAAAATAGGCACCAAATATGATGGGGTTTGGTGAATAGTATAGGATTAAGGGGCAAGAAAGAGGCAAGGGAGTAGGAGACACAGTCGGTAGCGTTGCATGAAGCTAAGCCAATTTACATTGTCAGGGGGATGGGGTCTTGCTTCCATATGACAGTTTTCATCTGCTTAGCAATTCACTTTCTGCTGATAATTATAACATTATTTGGAGATCTAGTTTGGTAGGGGTTTTTTGTTTTGTTTTGTTTTTCAGAAAAATCCATCATGTGGCAAATAAAAAGCATTTTTGTTTAGGATTAATTATAACACAAGAAGGCTCTTACAATGTTTCTGCTACAAGGTTTTCAATAGTTCTATTTTCAAAACAAATAAGCAAAAAAACTTCCACCCTTTTATTTTTATGAAGTATGTGATTCTCATGTTTTGCCACTGCTGTCAGTGCATTCTTGCTCAATATTTTTTCTGTGTTTTATTTTTGATTTCATGGTATTTTCAATAATTAGCTTATCATGACTCTTTTTTTCTATTTTTTTCTCATTATGCTACTTTTTTTGTGATGTTCCCTCTCCACCTGTGTAAGATGCATAATTTTCTCCTCTACAGTAGGGATTGAAAGGGCCGGTATTGACTTGACATCTATTTCTTTCTGTGTGAGAAATCATCCCCTGCCCTTAGAATTTGATTAAAAATGGTTGCTAGGGCACGTGGCTCACTTAACAGACAATCCCTGGGTTTCTAGTGAACATGAAATACAGGATACAATACTGTGAGAGTGCTACATTTTCATACATAGTCATTGCAAATATCTAGCCTTTAGAATGGAGCTCAGCATATCACAAGTCTAAGGCCATAGGTGTAGTGGAAAAAAATTGCAGTGCACATACCGCATCTCCAGCAAATGCCCCCCAAGAACACAAGGTTGGAGTGTTAAAAGGCTGAGGTTCAATTCCCTGCTTAGCTTTTCTGCGTGAACCTGGACACGCTGCTTAGGCATTCATAATAGTCAATAGGAGTTTGTTTCCAACCAGGCATTAGCTTGGCTACATTGTAAAAGTGGATCTCCTTGTGCTACAGGGTGTGGACAATGTAAATACCTACAAAATTCTGAGTTCCTGAGACACAAAAGTCACTGGAAGTGGAGAGAGGAAAGGAAAAAGATGGGCGGAAAGGGAACATATAGCAGTTGATTCCTTTCTAAAGCAGTGATATCTGCCCCAAAATACCTTAATGTCTGAGATTTCTGATTTTGTATTTTTTTCACTACCATAATATTAATGAATTTGATTTATGTAAAATAAGCCAAGATTATCCTTTTTTTTCAAACTAAAAATCACTTATTAATTTCATCTCGTGTTAAAAAAACTTTTTAAAGTGTGCTCTACTGTCTTGCCATGTAATTGAAGTGAAGGAATGAAAATGGACCCAAATACTACAATCATGCCAATATCACGGAGAGGCAGATCTGGCCTCCTACATGCATTTTATAGAAAAACTGTCACAGCTGTCTCCCACATAACTTTTATAGAAGGAAAGAGAAAAGAAAACTGGACTTCAGTTCAGTTCATGTTCCTTTGTCAGGACATGCCTTTCCTGATAGCATCAGTGTTCTGCACTCACAGTGAGTGACGTGACTTTATATTTCATAGTGATTTTCTTACTTGCAGCCCAGCATTCAGCCATTTGGTATTTCTGTATAATCTGAAGTTGTACTTAAGCTCCAGTTACCAAGTGAGAAACAGAACTGACACACAAACTCGCTGTAGCTGTAGGTGTATTCACTGGTAAAAATCACCCAGTTTAAAGCAGACAGTTGTGTTTTTTGTCATAGCAAATTAAAGAAGAATTAGTAAAAATGGGGTAATGCCTCAAATTCCTCTGCATATATCTATCTTAAATATTTCTTTGTGTCAACTCACTTTCATCACTTCATATTTGTGTCTCAGTATATGCCTTTTCAGTGACTGTTTCAGAATGAGAGCTTTCCTGTTCCTGTCTTCACAGCTCATAACTTTTATTACTAGGATCAACTCTCTTTCCTTCTCACCACATTTTTAAAAAACCAGTATTTTATGATGTGGTAAGTAGTACTGAGCACCGTATAAGTGAAGTCTTGCCAAAGATTTCATTACTACTTCCTTACATTTACATCCTACATTTATAGCACTATGCTGGCTTTTAAATTTATTCTCAAAGTTTTCTAGACATTTATGGACAGAAGACCACTATTATATCAAAATCCTTGAGAACATGCTCTCCTCTGCTTCATTTCTATACCCTCCTTACTTATACTTGTAAAACATGTGTGCTTTAGATTTTTTATTTTGATTGAGAGAAAAATCTTTCTCCATTTACAAACTTCTATGCAAGGAAGTGAACAAGGTCAAATAGTGTTTTTCTTTCCTTATTCTTTTCTCTAGGGTATTACATAGAGAAACAGTGGTAAGGAATTACCATCTGATCTGATATATAAGTTATGTCCTACACTGAGTACCCGAGAAAATGAACCAAGTACGTTGTCAGAAGATGGATGGGTTTGTGGTTAAGAGAGCAGACAAACTCAAACCCCCTACCTTCAACTTTATAGCTCTTTTGAAGGCTTCCTGTGGGCATGCCTATATTGCAGAAAATGTTGTGTCATGAAGAAATCCTTGGGTTAGTGCCAAACCAAGGTTGAACATCCACACTGAATAGTGCAGTGCTGGAGAGATATATTAGCTTGAGATTCAAAAGCAATACAGTTGTATCGCCCTGAGGATAATGAGCTTCTCAGCAAGGCATATTAATTGTGATACAGCACTGATGGAAACACCAGCTCCCAGTTTTGAAGCTAGCCTGACTTTGGGTTCACCCAACTCTGGCAGTTTTGAATATCCCTGGTTCTGCAAGACAGATATGCTTTCAGTGACTTTCAGCAAGCAATTTAATCTCACTCTGTTTCTATTATTGCTCTCTATCACTCTTCTAAAATATTATTATTTTAGAAAATTGATGCAAATTTATTTCTTTTTGCCTGTTCAAGTTGCAGCTGATCTATTGAGAAATCCCTCTCTTTTTATATATTAGAATAGGGCCTTATGTTATAGTATCCAAATGTCACTTTTAGAGAAATAATAAGCAATAATCAAAATGGTCCAAGGCTGTGGGTAAGTAAAGTCTGTATGACACTGTGAAACATTTTTTCAGTGTTTCTCAATCTGTGGTCAAAATAGCACTGGTAGTCAGTAAAACGCCAGAAAACAGACAACAAAACAGAAGAAAATGTTCGTGTTTTTAAATAGATGTTTTCTCACTCATGCAAGCCAGGAAACAAAATAATATGACAGAAAATATAAACAAGAAATGAACATTATAGTTTAACTTAGTTTTTGCTTTGTTACCAAGAAAAAAAGCATGTTATGGCAATACTTAAGTTATCACATGGATTATTTTTTTTAAGAGGTTAATAATTCTTTAATTATAACAGGCTGAGAAACTCTGCTCAGGCTACACTCTAGCTAAAAAAGACACCACAGAATATCTTTACAGGAAAAAATGGGCATAACAAATATATTTCCTTTGCAATCTGTACTAACTTCCAGACAAATCCTTTTATAACTGTTTAGCCATTTACAAGCTTCAGAGAACTTCTAGAAAAACTCATCTAAACAACTTTTGGAGTAATAATACTAATAAGCACTTAAAAATACATATTGCATGAGTTTATAATATAAGAATATAATAATAATAATAAAAATTAAAATAATTTATAAAACATAACAATCCCTCTCTTATCAGTAAGAGGCCTGTGCAGTGTATCTAGTTCACCTTAGAAAAGGAATCCCTGTTCTTAGCTAGCCTTTTTTTTTTTCTAACCCAGCAATTTCACATTTGTGCATTGTCGTGCAGGTTCAGATGCACCTCGAAGAACATTTCAACCCTGCTTAGTAACCAGGAATGGTTAAAGCCCTGGTGGAGTACAATGAGGTTTGCTAAATGCTTCTCCTATTACCCCAGGATAGCCTGCTTGGAATGAAATATAACAGGCTTATACAACTGAACCCCAAGAGACCACTTTGCTACTTTAGAATATGTTTAGTTTAACATCATCCAACAAAGCCAGCTGTTTCAATACATACCAACACCACCACAGCCCCACGCCCAAATTTGCCCAGAAGGGCCAAACTGTGAGGACTTTGCTGAAATCGGTGTAAGCCACTAGGAGCTCACACCCTCTGTATCATTCAAGGCTTGTCTCTCCATCAGTGGTAGTACCTCATGAGAAGTGTTCTGGGGCTCTGATCTAGTACTAGCTCAGAAAAAGGCATGACAAATCCTGAGTCACTCACACCATTTCCTTCAGTACATGAGTATTTAGATATTGCCTTTTCCCCTGCAAGTCTCCCTTGTAAGCATAGTCTGAGTCAAACCATTTTGACTTATAAGATCTGAGACTAGCCTTGTTTTTACTATGTTTCCTCCAAATGTGACCATTATTCTCTGGGCTTTAGCTGAGCTAGCTTTTGTTCATGCAATGAAAGCATATCTCATCTTCTTTTCTAAAATATACTGAAATAAACACTGAAATGCATGAAACAACCCTATGTGGTTGAGGGAAAATATACTCTTATCTACTATGGTTAGAATTTAAAAAAGGGGAAATTAATTTTAGTGCATTAGAACTGCTGCTCAGAGATTTATACTGTGGTCCGATTGACAACTACACAGAAACCATGCCATTACCATCCCAGCTAAGCAAGGCATTTGGACTTTTCACAGAGGAACAGCGATGGTAATTGATTGCAGGTGTTTCAGGCAATGAGCAGCACTGGGATACTTCACTCCTTCAGCCTGCCTCAAACCATCCTGCCTTCTGCAGCTATACACTCCTTCAGCCTGCCTTCTGCACCAGCAGAAGGATGCATGGGGCTGGTCTGTTTGGCAGGTACTGAATACACAAAGTGTTTTGAAAATAAGTGACTCAGAACTTGCTGGAAGACCTTGTTTTCACTAATATTTCTTCTATGACTTTATAAAGTTTGTGAATTTCTTTTCCTTTCTCAATAGGAATCTCCTGTATTTAGGATGATGCAAATGAATGTTTAGATTTGTAAAATGTAGAATGGCTAGGGAAGTCCTGGGCATCTGTAAGGCTGAAGAAAGGAAAGAAGGGGACGTATTTGGCCAGGTCTGGCACAGATGGGGTGAGAATAAATTGTATATGGAAAATCAACCTTCACCAGATGAAAAGTATGTAAGGCCCTCTTGAATCTTTTGCTATATACTTGTTCCTCCATGGTATAAGATCTAATGCTTTATTTTAAGAAACATAAATATCTCTGCTTAGGGACTAATGTCTCAAAATAAAAATCTAATGTATAATGAAGTATCTCATTCAGTGCAATGAAATACTTTGTTTAATGTTAAGGAGCATTATTTCACCTTAAAAATATCCAAGGAGTGTTGCCCTTTGAAATTAAAACTGAAAATCTTGCCCTAGAAAATGACAGAAACCAGTTAAACAGTTAACTTTTGGAGAACAGTAGATGAAGAGCAAGGTTTGTTGCTGACTCTTATTTGGGCTGGTTGACAGCTGGACCCTGTTGAAGCAAAGGGTTTATGATGAGTTAGTTCTAGGGCTGGAAGAACTGCTTTTCTCACACAAAACTATTTCCTGAATTTGATTAAAATTTACAGTTGTATTTTTGGCGAGTGAATTAGCATAGAAAAAACCCTCATGAATCTATTCAGTCTTCCAGCCAGGTCTGAGCAGTTTGTGCTACCTCCACTCCTCTGGGGGTTATTTTGAATCCTGACCAATTCAGAGCCCTGGATGAGATTCTTCTGTAGTCCCTGGCAGTGCATGCAATTCAGCAACATTTCACTCTTACGGCAGGGAGGGACACAAAAGGTGGCTTGTCAGTCAAATAACAGCTTTGTGTTCAGCATTATTGGGACTAGCTAAGTGCTATGGTCTATGTGAGAGTGAAATATGAATTAACCAGAACTAGAGAATGATTTCTGGATTAAGGAAAATGGCCATGAAGAAGCATGCAAACAAGAGTGAGATAGAAACCAAAGGCAGTGGCAAGATAACTGCTTCACTAGGCCCTGATGAGTTCCTGCTAAAACCAAAAGGGATTTCTCTTACTGATTTTGATGGAACTTGAAGAGAACTCCAAGGACTGAAGGGTCATGAAAGTAGAAGTGAAGAAAGGGAATGGAGTCACACTAATGCTTGATACTGACAGCGAAAATTGATGAAGATGAGGCAACATGGGCAGAAGCATTTGAAAAGGAGAGTGACATGGTCTGGCCTTGTGAGAGAACTATGATTATAGATTATCTTTATTTTATCTAGGACAAAATTAGGAGACTGAAGTCACTGCATCACTTAGGGAAGCTGTTGTCAGTTAGTAAATTGTTAGCATGTGACAAGAGCAGAGAAGGAATACAGAAAAACAAGGAGGAATCTGTAGACTGGGAAAATGTCATTCTTGCACATTTGTATGCCATAGCTTATTCCACTTGCATTTTAGCAAATTTGTACCTGTTATAGAGTGGTTATTCATTACTTGCATTGTGCTTAGACCTGAAAGCCTTCAGCTGTGTACAGGACAAAGCTGTATTCCAAACTATACCTTTATATGGTTGTGCTGTTTCAGGGTTTCCAAGGACCCAGAAGGTGCATGCGTTCCTGCCGTCACCGTGATTCTTTGCAGCTTGGCAGGAAGAATTCTTTGTTCCTGGGTTTCCTAACTATGTCTCTGATTGCAGGTCCCTGGAGGAGATCTGAATATGTAAGCTGGCTTGCTTTCTCTGTTTCTGGGAAGGCGAAGCACACAGTTTCATTCTGATTCACCCTGACTCCCAGCTCTAGGCTTGACACCAAAATAAGACTATATTGACTAACATACAAGGTTGAGCCCTTAGTCACAAGACTGAAAGCAAAAGGTTATAAGTAAGATAAATACATAACAAAACTCTAGTTTTTGCTTTAACAGCAGCTTGCTTGCTTAGCTGGTTCAGTGTCCCTCACCAGCACGCTTGTGGCCAGTCATGACTATGAAAGCCAGGGACCCAGACTGAACTACATCTGCCAGGTGGATCCCTGTCTCCAGAGTAACTCCTGTTCCAAAAACTCCCACTTAATTTTCTTTGGAGTTATACTTTTGGTACAAATGCCTGTGGCTTTTTTTCTTTAAATTTTGTTAATTATTCAGCCATGGGAGGTGTAAATATGCAAATGTCATTCAGAACCATTTTAGGGGTTAGTACCACAGGTGCTTTTGTTCCTAGTTATCAGTCTTCACAAGCCCCATTAAGGCCACTAATGAACATTGATTACCTGTTATACAAGATAGTAGTTATGCATATTTTATGGTGCTATGCATCTTGGGGGTGCTCTTAAATTTCCATAGAGACTACAAAATATCTAACATAGTAACAAATGATGAGAGATGAGTTGACATACACAGTTGTATTAGCTCAGGCTTTAGCAAGGTTGGTACTGGGATTCCCCACTGAATGACTACTTAATGTTTAAATGCCAAGGTAGGAAACCCTGACAGAACTCAGATACTTCCAATCATCAATGTCCTGAGAGCTTATACACCATCCCTATGGAGCTCTGATGATGTGGCTGCCAGATTTTCATTGGTAAAATTCCTTTCAACAAACAGCAAATTTTTTGATCTTTAATATTAAAGTTGTAATGTAAGTTTAAGATTTAGCCAATGCTTGTTACATTTATCTCAGGTGTTGTGGAATACACTACAGAAGGAAACAATTTTTGTCAAAAGACTTCAAAATCCGATTATAGAAAACTAGTACCCAAGTTATTTCATTGATAAGTTGTCAAATTCTTTTTTACGAAGGACTTGGGGAATTGTCCTGATTTACTGAAATTAAATAAAGATGGAGGACTTGTTGGAATCTTTGATAATACTGCCAGCAAGTGAATTTCATCGCTATAGCTGCAAAAAACAAATAACCACTATAGAAATGTGGATGTCAAGAGTAAAGGAACTGAAAAAAATTCCATGACTTACTGCCTGCATTAGATTAACAGCTCAACTATATGAGAAAAAAAGGGACAAGTTGTTAAAAATAAATCATTGATGTAACTTTTATAATAACAGTATGTATACTTCTGTAACCCATAACTTACAGTGATTTGACTTTGCTGCATTCCCAGGTCGTATATCTGTCACTCTCTCCTTTACTGGTTATATAAAGAAATAAGTTGTGTTACTGACAATTTTCTTTGTCTTCAATAAAAGCTTGTAATCAGAAACTCAGTTTGCAATAAGGTGTTGTAATTAATGATAATAAAACTGAAGATCATTCCACTGGGAAAATATTAGATAAATGTATTGTTCTCCTCAAATAAGAAATGTATTACAAAGAAACACCAGAAATTCTGGGTTGTTCAGCTTCCTCAAATATTTGAAAACTGAAAAAACCCCACACTTTGTTGACTAAGAACTCATGGACCATTCCTAATGAAACAAAAATATCCTCTTAACATTGCTAAATCAGTTGGAGTCAATAACGTTACACCTTAGATGAATTTAATTGATCTATATTTGCCCTCATCTTTTATTGAATCCACTTGGACTGGTAGGAATGGGAAGTCTTACCATTACTGGTGCACAGTTTTGCTAGGCCCTATACAGAACAACATATGCCTGCGTCACCACAGATGTTACAAGACAGAGACAAAAAGTAAATATTGTCTCATTTCACAGATGGTAAACTGAGGAATAAAAGGCTATTTTCCTTTTATTTCCCCCCCCCCTTTTGTAATTCTTATTCAGAACAACACATTAGCATGAATTTAATACCAAGTCAAATGTAAGTAGCAGACAAACTACGGTCTCAACTCAACAAGGAATGTACTTCCAGAGCTTTAATTACATTGGCATTCCCCTTGACTTTTTAACTGACTGTTGGTGACAATGGAGGAAGTAAATCAGTAGCAGATCTGGAAACTGAATTCAGTTTCCATCTATCATGCTACAAACAAGATTATAAAATCTTTGAGGATGCCTTAATTTGCAGCCCACACCAAAGCTACCCCCACCACTTTCTTTGTACCACGCATAGTGGACTCTTCCTGGGTATCTGTGCATGGTCCTTTTGAGTCCATCTCCATTAACATAGTCCCGGTTAGAAGCATACTTTTGAAGTGAATCTCTTGATCATCCCTTCTTGGCACACTTTCATCTGCGATGAGTGTATGAACAGGATTGCTTTCAGATCATGTGTTCCAGAGGGCACCTAGTGTACTTCAGACATTAATGGGTGTTGAATTCAGAGGATCAGACCCACAGTACAGTCCAGTTGCACACAGCATGGACACCTAGTTCTCAGGACCAGCTGCTCCATTCTGTAGATCCTCTCCTATTGCCCTGCACTAATTACAGATGAAGACTTAGGCTTTATATCTATTTCAAAGTTTGTCCCTACGCACCAGTGGTTGACAGAAGGGGTGCATGGAAGAGTTAGAAGGCAGGATTAGATTATTTACCCAGGGATTACCACCAAAACCCTCTGATCTCAGCTGTCTGTGGCTGAGCTTCAGTAATACTGAAAAAGGGGTGACTAATGAGGTCAAGAGGTTGTTCTCAACCCTGGTGCTTTTATGGGTCCACACGGTTGACAAGACAGAAGAGAGAGGTGACAAGATTTGTTATTAGGTGCCGGTAGACTTGTTTTTACACAAGATCAGGCTTTTTGCTGGACCATCCTCATGTAAAAATTCATTGCTTATAGTAAATCAAGCCAAACATGGTGTTAGACGACTACGCTCTGTAGCTGATACTAGAGAATCCACACACTTTTCTGGATGACAAAACATTAATTTTGTGTACCTTAACCAAGAGGCTTGTGTTAAAACCATTCTCATTAAACCTGTATCAAAATCAGAGACAGAGCACATGGCAGAATAAGGCCCTAGGTCCTTTGCTTTATATTCGCTAAACAAGACTGTTATTGCTGTTTGTGTGTGTTTAACTCAAATGTTGAGATTTGTTAATTAAGAATAACAACATTTATAATAATTAACTCTGTTTTTTGAGAGATAAATCTGTATTTGTTCTTTCTTTTTTCCTATCTTTTTCTTGGTGGGCTAGCATGAGGGCTTGGCATACTTACTAAGAATGGCTACATCATCCTTACTTCAGAAACAAAATTAGAACACCATTAAAAACTGAACTCTGCTCAAGGTTAGACATACTACAAGTTCAGGTGGCAAAGGTGTGACAAGTTCATTCAAAAGACAAGTCCATATAAAATAACTGGTTTTGGAAAATTTGGTGAGAAAAGTTAGATCAATTAATATGGGATAAAGGTTTCTCTTGGTGGCACAGATTTACAAAGAGAGAGAGAGCACAAGCGACATTAGCAGCCTTGTCAAAACAGGTTGCTGCAATGAACTCTACTATGCCATGTGATAGGGAGGTGTTCCTCTGCTGGAATAAATCCCTTTTAGATGAGTTAGTGATATCCAAATCTTTTATGTTTAGTGGAAGCAGCTTCCTTTGGACTGTGCTTCCTCTGCAGGTGTGGAAGCAAGAAAGCCTGCAGCAGCAGTATTTGCTCTGGATCCAGCAGTGTAGTCTTAGACCAGCAACTTCCAGCAAAACACTCATTGATTTGAGCTTGCTGCCATTAAAGCTTGCTCATTTGCTTAAGATGTTGCATAAACATTAGATCTTTTTTAAAGGCCAGATTTGATCTATTTTTGCCCACACTTTGCTGAGTTCTGATTTAATCTACTCAAAGTTTTCCTTTTTTTACAGAGAAAAGAGGGCAATCACAAGGACTGTCAAGTATTATTCATTTTGAATCTTACACTCAGACTCATTCTAATGCCACTGGAAGCAAAGGGAGGTTTTTCAGATGATTTCAATATTATGGACCCATACTAGACTGGGAGATTGGGAGGCTGGGAGATACTGAGTACTATTCATTGCCACTGAAGTTAAAAGCATCCAGCTTTTCATAAGCTGTTATACGGAACTGATTTAAAGTTTGAGTTGGAGATTTTGGAATTAATTTAAAATTGAATCTAACCTCTCAGATTATTACTCTTCATATTTATGGAATTGATTTAGGATCTCTATTTAGAATTAAATAACTTCTTACTCTATCAAGCTGTCATTTTTACATGCTATAATAACATTCGCCCTATCCCAGGAAAGTTTTGAACTAAGGGCAAAGCATCTGTGAGAAAAGATAGCATTGTATGAAATACACGCTGTGGCAAACTGAGAGAGGGTCAGGAGAAAATATTATAAAATGTAATCAGAAAACTGTCAAAGAAAGAAAAATTAATAATAAAACAAAGCTTATTTTAGAACTTCCTATTAAAACCTATCACAATTTTTTTGGAGCCATGGATACACACACACAAACATATAGAAGTTTTTGGAGGTATGGACTTTTTTTTAAAATATAGATAACTTTATTCAACATACAGATATTTCTTCCTAGTACTACCACATATCTAGAGGATTCATTCATTTTATCTTATGACCCATATTTTCCAAGTGACAAATGTTTTATGATTTTTTTGTTAAACCCTCACTAAAAGTACTTGATTTTGGGCAAGTGACATGTATATGCTGTCTAAAAATAAAGTACCTTCCCAATTGTGATCCACTCAAATACACACAATATGTGCACTTGAGATATCAGCTGAGATTCCTCTTCATTCTTCCACCTCTAAAGTAGTTTGTAGGACTGATGAATTAGTGAGATGGGACATGTGAGCCACCTGAAAGAACTGTGGAGATAAGAGCTGTCAATAGTAGAGATGAATTAAGAGAGGTGAGTACAAAGACATCATTGTCTTCAAAGTGAGCAGGAACAAATTCATAATAATATTTTGAAAGCAAAAAGACTATATTTCTCTTGACTGTATTTAGAATTTGCATGTTCAAAACTCAAACACTGTAAAATACATGTGGGGTCATTGTTCGACACAGTAAATTTGGTGATTACCATACTGCAGACGTTCAGGAGTAGAAGCTTTAAGATGATCCTTCCATCACCTAACAATCTTCTCTTCCTCCTTTGAGGTTTCTTTGTTCCCAAAATTATGCAGACACTGGTCATCTTCAGCTATACTTATGATGAGTTATTAATCTGGCTACATTATTGCTAAAAATACATGTACAGAAATAAGTAAGTGTTGGAGAATGGCTCAGAGAGCAAGGATATGAATCCACAGAACAGTTGTACGAGCAGAGCCTGTTCTGAACTTAGCATAAGTAGCAAGACTAGGCCGCGAGTCCGAGCTGAAACTGCAAGCCAGGCTGATAACAGTAGAACAACAAGGACACTGCGACCTTGAAGAGTATCATAAACCAACCAGAAGTTAACTTGTGTGTATTTAGTTGTTTAAACCAATCAGGAGTTAACCCGTGTGTATTTAGTTGTTTAAACCAATCAGGAGTTAACCCGTGTGTATCTAGTTACTTAAACCAATCAGAAGTTAATTCGTGTTATCCTAAACTGTATAAATAAGCGCTATTCGGGCTAATAAAGGTCTACGCTTCATCACTCACACGGAGTCGACCCAGCGTGTTCATCCGTCCGCCGCCGGCAAGTAAGAATTTAGACCTGTAGTGTTATTGTGTAATCAGAAGCTTTTATAGTAAAACTTTTTTCTGGGTTGGAAAATGTCATCAAAAATAGAACTATTAGTTAGGAAAGTTCATTTTGATGAAGTACTCATTTAAAAAGAAATCTGAAAAGATTTTCCAAATTCTTAATTATTCTTCCTAAACCAAGCCTTTCTTAGTCTAGCTTTAGTACCTTTAATAGAGAAGACGCTTCCCCCAGATGTCTATAAATCAAAACTAACAAAAAAATCCAAATAAAATCAGCAGTACTTTGGGGAATAAAGTAGGTTTCAAATGTGAAGCATCTGTCTGCCAACAGTTGCCACACCAGCATGTCTTGCTCCAGAAGACTGAGGTGCTGTCAGTGTCAACATCCTTTTACTTATTCCACATGTCAAGACTCTAATGACAACCAGTCCCTTGGCCACTGCAATGAAGGACTTGTTTCAAAGCCTTCAAGTGATTTCCTGAGAATGCACCCCTGTCCACTTTTGTCCCCCAAAAAAAAAAAAAAAAAAAGATTAATTCTCACAAGAATGACAGGATAAAATTATTTTCTGAAGGAGGTTGAAAGGTTGATACATTAGGTATAGTGTAGCTTTACTGTGAAAGCTCTCTTTCACGAAATATGCTGTACCCTAAGTCTGCTTCACTAGAGCTCAAATGATGTTAATTTTGACAGACCTTTCTTGTGACTTACAGAAAAAACACTAAGAATGCCTTTGTGAGGCATCTCCTGTGTTTCCTTCCAAAGCTGAGCTTGTTCTTCAAGATAGCTCTTATGTGCTATTAAATAAAATGGAGAAATCATATAATTTATTGGTTTTTAAGGGATTTGTATGGAAACAAACAAAAAAATAACCTCAGTTTAAAATAGGTAAGGAAAATTACTTTGCCATTTGTTTTGTTCTGAATGTTCTTCTTTTTCTTGACAACAAAGAGTGTATTGTAAGGGTTGCTACTCTTATAAAAAGTGCTATATTTTGCATTTACTGTACATTTCTTTGAAACATCCATTCCTTTGCCTACAGATGTTCTGTGTTTGGAGCTGATCCTGGCTCAGGGAACAAAATGCAGAAAATAGAGCCACTTGCCAGAATCTGGGGTTGTCTTCCCTAGCTCCCTTGGCCACTACTAGGATGTCTCTAGGCTATGAAGCAAAATTCTGGGTTTCTCCAGCCTCTCAGGATTGACTGTGACGTTTATAATCCCTTGACTTGATGATAATCCTGCCATCCAGTACAATCCAACACAATCCAGTCAAGTCCTATCCAACGGATGTTCCTGAATGAGTGTGAACATTCAGGATAACCTTCATGGTAACAGTTCCAGGCTTCTGCATGCACACGTTTTCCCCCATAAATTAGATTTGTAGATTTTTATGCTTATAAGCAAACTGAATAGCACACTGACTTCACAAAATAACATCTCTCCATGTGTTTACATGGAATCCAGTGAAGATTTGTCAGTTTTTTGGAAATTTTTGCTTTTCTTAAGGGACTTTTACAAAAAGTAAATATTCAGGTCATTCTTCACAAACTATTGAGTTGCTAAAAGAAACATTGACTTTTTAAAAGCTTTCAATTAGGCCTGCTACTTGATCCATTTTAGCAGTTTTATTGAACTAATAATATTGTTCTCCCTGGATTATGATTCCGAGGGAAACCATGATTCAAAGCTTTTAACAGAAATTGAATGAAATCATTCACATGATCAAAGTGACTCATCTGCATATGCTTTTGCAAGCTTAATCCTCAAAACCAGATGCTATTAGTTTGCCAGTCATACACAATAGCTAACACCTCCTAGCAGAATGTAAAAGAAAACACTAGGAAAGTATCTATTAACTTTTATACTAACAGGCAAACAATGCTAAATAATTTTTTAAAAGATTAAAAAAAAGGTAAAAAACAACAATACATTGCCCTTTAAATATTCTGGTATCTAAAAGGCTGTTTACTAGACCAAATCCAATGAAATGAACCAGGTAGATTAGCTCAGTTCATTGCTTTTAATTAAATACATCCTGAGCTATGCTCTCAATGAATTAGCAAGGAACATTTCCTGCTTCTCATTTACACACTTGCTAAAGTAGCAATTGGAGCAACTCTATTCTGACTAAATACTGGGAAAAAAATGGTGTATAAGGAGCCAGGTGTGTGCTTTGCAAACCCAAAGAATTAATCCCAAGGGAAGGGGAGGGATGATCCAGGTGAATTTTAACTTGGAAGTACCATATTTCAAAAACATGTAATCCACAATGTAATCCTGAATCCTTCTTAAGGGCAGGCATTCCTGTAGAAATATTATCCTGACCTTTCTCTTACTGTTGCTATGGAAAGAAATGCTTCCTGCCTTCTGGCAAAGAGCCAATAATTGTATTTAAATGGGGCGTTGAACAACCATAATATGTGCAGTGTGCTATTATTTCTTTGTGGGAGGTTTATTATAGGCTTCTGGTATATAATCTAAATTAGATGTCTGTGGAAAAATAATGCTTTTAAGTTTAGAAATTGTATTCTGTCTTTAAAATTCCCTGATTTCCCTGATAGTCTTTTGAAGTTCTTCTGAAGCTGTAAATGTTATCTATATTCCTTAATCAAACCATCCTTTCAACCAGCTGCAGCAGAATGTCTCTCTTTTATGTTTATGGGAACTTGGATGCAATTATTTTACGGAGATGAACTTGCTATAAACAACCCTATCATTTCTAGACTTTCAAATTTCATTATCTTAAGCACAAATCAACATTGACGCTGCTCTAGTCTGGCTCTGATATGCTGTTGGGAATTAACATGGGTGGGTGATCTTTTATTCAATTTCATTACATTAGTGAGTAAATTTAGCAAGTAAGTTAGCACAGGTTGGGGAATGAAATTTTTCAAGCTATTCACAGTACTTAAATCTTAACAGATTGGTGGACACATTAAAAGGGAATTGACCATATTATCCTTGTCTGCAACAGGTGCCTGGAAATGAATAAATTTCAGACTAAGGTGCTAGTAACTGAGTGAGTATTAGTACCTGGGATTTTATTTTTCCTGCATGGTTTACAAGAATTAATGAGCATTGCATATTTGATTTATATTTAGCTTTTTTTTTTTTTTCCTTTTTTTTAAAGACAGGATTGTTTACGTATGTATATAATTATTTGGATGGCTAAATAAGGTGTACTTTCCTGCTAATAAACTTAGAAACAAAAGTCAGTTAGACAGATATTAAAGGTTCTAGCATAGGCTTCTCATTCCATTGAAATCAAATGATCTTGACTTTGTTTTCAATAGATGTTGGATAATTCCAGATAGTGCTGTTTCTCTAGCATCTCTTACGGTCTGTTCATAAAGATACACTCATGTCCATGAAATGCCATAGAAAAACAATTCA
>VYZV01011229.1:14800-30683 GCA_013401275.1 Pandion haliaetus | reverse complement strand
CCCCCATCCAGCTCATTACCTGCTTCATAAGCACTCTGATCACACAGGGAAATACGCTAATTAAGGAGAAGGGTTTTTCTCTCTCCTTCTCTCTCCTTTCCTGAGTCAGTTGTGCCAACCCTGCCCCTGGCAAGGTAACATTTTAAAATGTAAAATTAATACAAAGGGCCGGGATTTACTGGGAAACAATTTTCAAATGCATACAAAACAATAAAAAAAAAAGAAGAAAAAAAACCCCTCTTCTCTCTGCCTTTTATTTTAAAAATTTATTTATTTTTGTGATCGTTATTAAAGTCCAAGCAAAGGCAACTGTAACGGGAGAGCCCATGCTTATCAGGGGTATAATAATGATAATTATATTTTTTGGGGAAAAAAAAAAAAAAAAACAAAACAGCTAACTCTAAGGGCCTTCGCCGGACTGACAAATTGCTGAATTAAAGCTGATTAGCTCTGGTAAATGGCACAGACGGAGACGGGCGCTGGCGGGGGCTGCAGGGAGGGGTCACCCACTGCTGGGGGGGGTGGCGGTGGGTGCTGGGGAACCGTGGGGACCCTCAGCACGGTGCACCCCAGCCTGTGGTGGGTTCTGGGCTCCCCCTGTCCTCACTGAGCACGGGAGAGACCCCCGTGCCCACCCGACACCCCCACCTGCTGCCCCTCGGTGTCCCTGTCCCCATCCCTGTCCCCATCCCTGAAGACCCCTTACCGGGGCCGGGAGCGGCAGATGGTGCCCAGGTGGCTCCAAATTGAGGACCCGGGGCCGGGGCCGGCACGAGGCGATGGTTGGCCCCGGCGGACGCTGCGCCAGAGTCCAGGACAGGGCTGGACCGGGCGTCCCTGCCATCGCACCGCAGCCGCAGCCGCCCCGGCACAGACCGACCCCAGTGGGACAGGGACGGGACGGGCAGGGGATGTCCCCGTCTGCCATCGCGAGGCACCCACGGGCTGCCCAGACCCTCCCGCATCCCCTTGAGCACCAGGGGGGCACCGGGGCTGCCTGGACCCCGCATTTGGTGAGCAGGCAGGGGTCCGGGCGCTGCCACCCCTGGGACCCTGCGTCCCCAGGCACCGGGTGACTTTGTCTTGGCTCCGTCCTGGCTTTTCCTTGCCGGAAAATCTTTATTTATGTCTCCATCTCCCCCTGCTGATTCACCCCCTCCTATAAACATTACATCTCTGCCTGATCAAATATTCCCTCCCAGCAGCTCTGCCGAACACTGCGACATGCACGACCTGGGGTCCCAAAGCAGCCACTCGGTGGGAGCGTGACCATGCCGTGGCACCGGGCACCACTGCTCCAGCACACCAGGCAAAGCCCAGCACAGGCGGCCCAGGGAGGAGGCAGCTGGGCAGCCGGCACGGGGCAGGGACTTTTCGGAGATGTCCCAGGGATGCCTTCAGGAGGGCGGATGGGGGGACATGGGAATGGGGGGTCTGCGCCATTGTGCCAGGCACAGGGCACCCCAGGGCTGGGCAGAGCGCCCGGTGCAGCGACAGTGGCTCACGAAGCTGCTCTATGCTTGTTCCATCCCATCCCGGGCACCAGCCCTCCGGAGCCACCACCGACCTCGGCTCGGTGCACGACTGGAGCTGCCACCACCTCGTCCTGGCTGGCTTTGTCTTTACATCCCTCTGGCACCATTGGGCCAATAATCCCACCGACAGCCCAGATCTGGGGGTTACCGGGACGTGCCCGCATAACAGGGTGCTCCAACGCTAACACCGAGCCCCCGTTCCACCGGCGGTAACCACTCACAGCCAGCTCCGGTAGAGCAGCCGGCCCTGCAGTGCCACCGGGACCCCAACGCCAGAGCAGCAGGGAGGGAGGATGGATCCAACACACAGCACTCCGAAAGCCACCCTCGAGCAGCGGCACCCATGCAGAGACCCGAGCACCCACCGTAGAGGCGCCGGGCAGGCCTCGGCACGGAGCAACCGAGCGCGCGGGGAGAGGCGCCGGCACTCGGACACGCTCAGATAACCGAATTTGCTCACAGAGGCGCGTGGCGGAGGCTCACGCCGAGCCAGCCCCGCGCGCACGCACGGAGCCGTCTGTTAATTTGTTATCGTTTAAGTCATTCAGTTCGCAAAATGTCAACAGCATTTTAAAAACCCGCCACCTGGAAAGCGCGCTGTCGCCCCGTGTAATACCCGCAGCAGGGCTGCCAGGCCGCGCTAATTAAAATGAGTGGGATTTGAACTGTCTAAACGAGGCACATCGCTAATTCGTCTGCTTCAAAATAGAAAAAATAAGATATGCCTTTCAGCGGGGCAGGGAAGGGCGAGAGGCCAGGCCCGAGCCAGGTGCTGGCAGCCCCTCTCCTGCTCCCCGTGTTCGGCATGCTCCCCGTTAGCTGGAGCTGCAGCGTTGCAAACCGCAGCCGGGGCCCCTCCGGGAGCTGCAGCGGGCACCCGGGCAGAGCCATGGGCCCGG
Organism: Pandion haliaetus; assembly: GCA_013401275.1. Taxonomy (NCBI): domain Eukaryota; kingdom Metazoa; phylum Chordata; class Aves; order Accipitriformes; family Pandionidae; genus Pandion; species Pandion haliaetus. The sequence goes on along the minus strand of VYZV01011229.1, from coordinate 28,249 downwards.
CACAGCCTGCTCCGGTCTGGCACACGCCGCAGTCCCCGCACCCGCATCTCAGACACTGGCATGGCTTCTGCTCCCCAATGGGGTAAACGGGACAAGGAGCCCTATCCCCACCTCCACTGAGCCCTCGAGTCCTCCAGACACAGGGACACTGGCTCAGGGCAAATCCCCGGATCTTTGGTCCACTGGGAATTGCAGTAAGCCAGAGGAGAGACACCCCCCCCCTGCTTTGGCACACCAACACATGCCAATTCACAACTTTTTCAAGCCAAAGGAAAAGCTCAGCTTTGAGCAAATCCAGGTTTCGGTTACTCCACCTGGAAACACGCAGCCCCGGCCACTCTTGGCAGCAGGGACCCCATGTCCCCCCGCCACGGTCCTGGGGCTGGGGGAGGTAATTACTCCATCCAGCAGCTACGGGGTAATTACCGTCTCCTCGGCAGCTCGCGCTTAACCGCTCAGGAAAATAGAAACCATGGGCACGCTCGAGGACGTGCCGGCAGCAGGGCTGCACCACGGGGCTCACCGCAGCCGCTCGGGGGCCAACAGCGGCACCCACCATGCTGCACCTCCACAAGCTGCACGTGTCTGGCATGGAGCGGCCCCTTGCCACGGGACGGCTTTGCCAGGAGAGGCTGGGGGGGTCCCCCTGCTCCCCCGCCAGCCCCTGCCCGATGCTTGAGAGCTCAGCAGGGACGGGGTGGTTTTGTCCACGGTGGTGGGAACCATGTGCAGGGCTGGCAGCAGCTTCGGCTGCCTTGTCTTCATGCCCTGTGACACACAGAAAAACAGAAGGAGAGTGCCGACTGCACGGGGCTGGGGGGGATGCCTGGGGGGGTCACGCCAGTACTGGGCACAGGGCAGCCCCCATGGACAGACACCGGGTCGACACCGTGGCCAGGGTGATGCACACCATGGGATGGGGCTGATACCAACACTGGGGCCGATGCCATTGCTGGGGCCGATGCCACGGTCCACCGTGGCCACCGGAGCCCCGCCGACGGGCACGGAGCTCGCCAACCGCCAAAGGGGTTAACGCCGGAGCTTTGTTTTTCCCTGACAGAGACGGATGGAGCAGCCTCCCCGCCTCACCCCGGCGGGATGTTACACTTGACAATTGACTACTCGCAGCTTTCAGCTCTGTCAGCTACCATTAAGGCTGGGATCCTGGCTAATTGGGTGTTTCATTAGGGGCATTCGTTACTGTTAGTGCTGTCTGACAGCCAGGCCTGCTCTGCCGGCAGGGCAGGGGACAGGCAGGCTGCTCGGTGGGCTCACGACCCCTCCGCTGTCCACCACGCGTGGGGGCTCCACCGGCGGCACGGTGGAAACCCCCTGGGGACAACCCATGGCCTCGCCAGCGCACCCTCCTTGGGATGGCCACAGCTCCCGCCGGACAGCAGCACCGCGGGCGGCTGTGCCACGCTCCCGCCCTCTGGCACCTTGGGGTGCTGGTGCTGGGACCCGCCACCCGCTGAGCCCGGTGCTGCTGCCGGCTGCCCTGCTCTCCCCTGGCTCAATCGTGGTTTGCGATTAATTGATAACTTTCCTGGTGCTGTCACGTGCCTGCCCCTTTGCATGACAAGAATGGGAATCCACTGGAGTGAAATTGCCTGGAATAAACTATTGGAGCTGGTGAAGCGGTTCCGATGACCTCCCCTCCTCCGGTGCTGCGGTGGCACCCAAGCCCTGCCCGTGCCCCCATGCCACGCTGGGCAGGGTGGCATCTCCATGCCAGGAGCCCGTTGGCTTCCAAATTTTTCTCCTCTCGGATATTCGCCGCGGAGGGGATAAACCCTTCCGAGAGCCCGTCCTGCAAACCCACGTGCCGGAGGCATCCTCAGCCCGAGACCCCCGGACCCCACGGGGCAGAACCAACCGGGAGAGCAAACCCTGCCCACACCCAAACCCCCATGGCTCTCCCAGCCACGGTTTGGCTGTCACGAGCCCCCCCGACCCCAGTCCCAGTCCCCCCTACCGCAGCCAGTGCCTCAGTTTCCCCTCTGGGTAGCAGCAGCATCCCCCCCAAACTCCCAAACCAGGGCAGCAACCCAATGCGGGAACAAAACATATTTGTCTCTTGGTCTCGCTACACCCTGCAAGAGCAGCCAGTGTCCCAAGGGTTAAATAATTCAGATTTTTCTTTCCTGAACAGCTTGAAAAGAGATATGATTGCGCCTGCTGAAATACGTTGGGGGGGGGGATATTATGGATGGAAAGGAGCTATTTAAGCTGAAGAACAGTGTTGGCACATAAACAAATGGGTATAAACTGGCCATGAATAAATTGAGGCTGGAAATTAGGAGGTTTGTAACCATCGGAGGAGCGAGGGGCTGGAAGGGACTCACGGTGGTGGGGGCAGCGAGGCGAGGAGGGGGTTTAGGGCAGGGTGCTGCCGGTGCCGGGTGTGGGGGTCCCCTGGCTCCAAGGGCACCCGTCCTTGTGGGGCCAGGAGCTGAGATACTTAAAATCTCCCTTACGCTTTCATCTCCTGAAATCTCCTTCATTCAAATAGTCACAGCGTGATCAGCAGTAATAAGCCTATTACAGAGCAAAATAAAACACAGCAGCCCCCCCACCCCTGAAACCAGCCCCCAACCTCACCCGCCGCCCTCTCGCTGTCTTTTAAACACAACCTGATGAAAATTCAGCTGCGGAGCGGCCAACGCCAGCCCCCTGCCAGCCTCCGTCGTGGTCCCCCCCCACCCCGGGAAATCGGCACAAAGCAGCTCCTTGGTGCTGGGGGGGCACTGGGGAATGGCCCCCGCGGGAGGAGGCGCCTGCCTGACTCCTTTCAGCAGCGTTACGGCTCTTTTCTCCATTAATCCTGTTGCTCGGCTGGTTCCTGGCATGTCCGTAGCCAGCAATGGACTTCACGCCGGGAACGTTTAAGCTGGTTTTCCCATCTGTTTCTCTTTCTCCTTGGACAGCCGGCACCGCCGCGCCACCGCAGAGCCGAGCGCCGTCCCGCGGGATGCCAAAGGCAGGGCCGGGAATAAGCGGCGGGAGCCGGACGGGGCCGTTGGGGGATTTTGGCCACGTGTTGGTCGCAGTGTCCTGGAGGCAGATCCATTTTCCCCGCTCGAGAGAGGTCACGGTGCTCAGGGTGAAAGGCAAAAGTCACTTGCGGGGTCTGGGAGGGGATGGAACCGGAGCCGGATGCACCTGGACACCTGGGTCTATCCGGCACCAGTCCAGCGGGGTCGGGTGCCCCCCCGCCCCATTCCACCAACCCACCGATGCCAAGTTTTACTTTAACCGTGTCAATAAAATGCTTCGCATGGCCGGAGAGTGAGCATGGCCACCCCGGCAGTGGCACCAGCACCCGCCGCCACCCAGACCTCCGCTGGGCTGTGCCGGAGGATCTCAGCATCCCAAGTCAGCCAAGCCCCGGTGCTTGCAGGAATGAGATGATGGTTGGGGTTACAGCAGGAGCCGCCCCGTCCTCGGCCTCATCATTCCCAGCCCCGCAGAACGGAGGCGGTGATGAGCCCCAGTCCCGGCGGGGCCGTGCAGTGCCGTGCGCGCTCCAGCAGCGTCCCCAGCGCCGCCATGACAGGGCAGAGCGGGGATGCGTGTCTCGGGCTGCAGCTCACGGTACGCCTGTAATGTGGTCCTGAGGGACCCACCGTACACACACCACCTAAATTATTTAATTTCTCCAAACTGCTGCACCTTTATAAATCATTAAAAGCTCCTTTTGATCTGTGTTAATGAGGTTTCCTGAGTGCGGTGGTTGGAAACACACTTCGGTGCCAGATAGCGAATCAGCTAATTAAAAAAATAAAGAAGGAGCGAGTGAGAGCACGGCAGGGTGGGAGACGGGATGGGCACCGGCGTGGGGCAGCGGGCGCAGGGCGATGGGCACGAGGGCTCCCCATGACCCAGCCGGGTGGTGGAGGGGCAGGGGGTGGTTTAGGGATGCCCGTTATGTTTTTCTTCTTTTTCTTTCTCTTTTTTACTTTTCCCCAGGGATGGGAGAGTTCTCACCGCCCGCCCCCACCTCGCCACGCATCGTGACAGGTGAGCAGCCAGCCTGGCGGAGCAGGAAAAGCAGCGTCAAGTGAAATCTGGCATGAACAAACCGAAAGGCAGGGACAGCAGTGGCAGAATTATATTCACTTTTGAATTTCCCAATTGTTTGAGCCCCGTGCCCACCGGCTGCTGCTTTGCTAGGCCAGCCGGGCTGCGGGGGCCACCCTGTGGGCTGCAGCACCCATTGCCCCCTGCACCCCCCCACCTAGGGACCCTTTTTTTCCCTAAGCAACAAACCATGAGCTCCCCAGGAGGTTTCCAGCCTGGCTGGTCCCGGCTGCAACCATGTCACCTGGAAATGCCCGTGCTGGCCAAAACACGGGCAGGGCAAGGGTTGTTGGTCCTGATCACCGCCACGGGGTGTGCCGGAGCTCCCCGAACCCCCAGGGTTGGGGCAGGTGTGGCAAGAGGGACGTGGGGACCGTTTCGGTTGGGGACTGTGGGTGTCATCCCAGAGGCTGAAAGCCCAGGGTTGTCCTTTTGCTTTGGCCGGTGGTGGCGAGCCACCAACCCAGCTGGTGCTCCGGGCAACAGTCCCCTCTCTTTGGGGAGCAGTGGGACGGGGTGAGATCCCCGGGCCGGCCAGTGGGAGCCAGCGCCGCGCAGAGCTGTGGCCGGTGGGAGCTGACAGGTCAGACGGCAGGATACCGGCAGAGCGGGTGTCAGTGTCACTTTGCCAGCCCTGACAGCTTTAATATCAATATTTATCTCAACTACAAAACTCCGAGCCCAGCTACATATTCAGCAGCTCGATTACAGTTATCTGGAAAGACGGTGACGGCTCCCACGGACGGGAGGTTAGTTTGGGCTTAATGCCGTTTGACAGCCCCGGCGCAGCCGTGGCCGGCAGCTGCGTGACGCGGATGGGGACAGGGACAAGCAGCACCGCCTGCCCCCATCGCCCAAACTGGAGAGACCAAACCGTGCCGAGAGCTGCTGGGCCAGACGTGCGACCGGCTTAGCATGGGGTGAGCCCCAAGGGCCCCCCGGCAGCCCACCGAGCCTCCTTGGCCCCCTTTTTCCTCGGCGGTGGCAGCTGGCACAGGACAGCGTGCATGGGCTGCCCGATCCTGCCTGCTCCGACATGCCCCTGCGAGCCTCTCCCGACACACGCTCACCTCCTTAGTCACCAGGGCTGACCTGGCATGCCCCGGCTTGGCTTCGGCATCAGCCACCCCAAGTCACCCCCAGCCGCATCCCGTGCAGCCCGCAGGGACAGTGTGCTCCGGCATCGGTAAATCGTTAATGGATTCATCATTAGTGGGTTTTTCCACCCAGCAAATGAAGGATGCACGCCCTGGTGGGGAAGGACCCTGAGAACCAGGTCTCTGTTATTTTTTCATCCTTAAAAACCCAGCAACTATGGGTTGTGAGCCTCTGCACCGGGCGCCGGTCTGCAGCACTGAGCAGCGGTTTCACTGAGCAGCGGTTTCACCGAGCGGCAGTTTCATGGCACAGGCGATTCCCCGGCAGGCACCGTGCCTGCAGCGCAGGGCCAGCTCTTCTGCGAACCTCAAACTTACTCCTTCTAAAAAAGTGCTTTTTTCCAACTTTCTGGGGGTGCCGCAGAGGCCGCTGGCTCGCTGGCACTGGCGCCACATGGTTATGGAGAGCCGGAGCACGCGGCTGGAGGACAAGCCGGCACACGCAGCCTCCCAGGCGGAGTGGGGAGGGCAGGGAATTGTGGGTAATGTATGCAAATTCCCATGCAGAACCGCCACCCGCCAGCCGGTGAGCCCTTTCCCCAGCCCCAGCACCCCTTCAGCCGGCACAGGCTGGCACCGGTGGTGCTGCTGGTCAAGGACTGGTGCTGGCCCAGGCGAGACTGGGGAGCAGCAGCCCCCCAGACTGGTTCAGCCTGGCCCTCCTGGGGCTCCCTCCTTCACTTATGGATGTTTCCCTTTCCCTCCTTTTAATGTAAATGACAGAAAATCCCATGGCGGCAATCAGACGCGGGAGAGCAGACGTAACCTTGTCCTGGCTCGGCCGCGCTCCCACAGGAGACAACGGCTCCTGTTACCTGGGGCAACGGCAGGGAAATTATGGCTGGCATCTAAATTGCCATCATTATGCTCCAGAGCCAACACTCCCCATTTACACTTTATTGTCATCTTTTGCTTTAGGGAGATGCTGAGATATTACAGGACCGGGTGACAGAGTGGGATGAGATGGGATGCATGACGAGATAGACACAGAGATAAATGGGTACACCCGGAGCTATTATTTCAGCCTGTTTGCAGATCTAGAAAAAGAGCAGCAATCCCCACTCCCCCGGGCTAAAGGTAGGCTTTATAACAGAGAAGAAAACAAAATTTGTTTAAATGCAAGCACCAGCCTGCCGAACCGGCGGCACTTAGCGGCAAAGTGCCGGTGCCGTGTCCCGCAGCCGCGCCCTGGACACATGGAACATCGGAGAAGTTTCTCACCAAACTGGTGCCAAAAACACAGCCGGAGCAGCCGCAGCCTCCCTCCCGCTGCGGTGAGAGGTCCTACAGCAGAGCCTACCCAGTGCCAGACGCGTCCCATCGCCGTTTGGCGAGGAAGCACTCAGCCACTCTCCCCTCTCCAGGAGATACACAAGATGTGCCCTCAACCACACAGATTAATTTGGAGGCAGAATCACGCCGGCTGGCTCTGGGTGTACCAGGCAAGTGATAAAGTGTCTTGGATGGAACAACTCTTCTCATGGGCTTTCGTGTACAAATCGATCCTCACCAGTGCTCACGGGCAGCCAGTACCGAGCTGGGGCTGATACCCCACTGTGGGGCCGGCACCCCATTGCGGGGCTGGTAGCCCACCTGCAGAACCACCCCCAAGGGTATTCATGGGCAACCCAAAGCAAAACTGCTCTTGATACTTGAAAGACCAACTTTATTCTCCGCCCCCGCCACTTTTTGCAAAGTTGCACAAAGAAAATGAAAAGCCAAACTTGGGCATCATTCCTCCCCCTGCATTGCATGGGGATGATGGTGTAACAGGGCTGGGGGGGTAGAGTAAGGGAGAGCTGCCAGAAAAAGTGGAGGGGGAAGAAACTTGGTCTTTCAAGTATTTTCAAGGCGGGGGAAAAAAAGCAAAAAGCAAAGGAGTTAAAAAAATGAGAAGCTTTTCAGGAAGGAGGTTGCATTTTGCCAGGCACAGGATTGGGAATCTGCCGCGGATTTTGCCTTCTGCCTTGGAGATCCCTTCCCACCCGAACGCCTCATTATGAGGGAAGACAGAGCTTGTAGCGCCACACGTGTTTGGGACCAAATCTGACCAGACAAGGCAGGGCTTTTAACACAAGTGCTGATTAGATAGGAGCTCGCTGCTCCGTGATGACCATGTACAGCACAAATGAGCCAGGAGGATGGATCCTGCACCCTGCTCCCATGATGCGGGTGCAGACCAGACAGGGTTTTTTCCTTGGGCTCACGAGGTTACTCACTTGTCGGGAAAAAGCCACAGGTGTTGATCGGAAATATGTATTTTTGGCACACAAACACTCCGTTTCCCGTGTGCCAGAGCCTATCCTGGGGGAACGAACCCGCTCCCTGGCCAGGCGAAGCCGGTCCTCCCAGTGGCAGCCCCTTTTTGGGGTGCTCTACCCTTGCCCCCCAACCAAAGCTCCCTGGAATCGCACCAGCTGCTGCAGTTCATACCACTCACCCCTCATTAACATGGATGCTTGTTAGCCCAGCACTGAGACTAATCAATACTGCCATTAACGGACCATCCTGAATTAATGCATTTTAACCTAGCAGGCCTTAGGATATTGGTCATTTTTCCACTTAACCTGGCAGGAGGAGTTTTTCTCTTTGCCGGTGCCCAGTGAGCATGGCAGTGGCTCGGAGAGGGACGCAGGGACAGTTTATCCCAATCAGACCCGTCCCCCTGAGATGCTGCCGAAGGGGAGCAGGACCCCTGCCCAGGAGCCCCAGAGGGGACGGAGGCAACCATACTGGGAGCCCTCCTCTCCCGGGGCTGCTGCTGAAGGCAGCACTTCGCTGCCAGCTTTTGGCTTTGCCACCAGCTTTGGTCAGCCCATGGTTGCCAGATGCTCCTGAACCTCAGGGAGCATCATCAACGCGAGGGAAGGGCAACCTCAGCCCCATGGCCGTGGGGCCAGGGACCCCCCGAGAGGACTCTGTGGCCTCTGCCCCAGCACGGGGACCCCCAGGTCCTTGACCCTCCGGTGCCGCCGCATCCCCGCAGCCAGCCTAAGCTGATCCATCACCGCTGCCACAGGTGATGGACCGCAGGTCCTTGGACCCCAGACCCCACCAGCCCGGCCCCTGTGCCCTCCCCGACCCCAGGCAGCAGCAGCCGAGCTGTTTTCCCCCAGGCACCCCAGAGCCACCCTCCCCTGCTGCTCCCCGCCTGCCTCGCAGTGCCTCTGGCTAAACAGAGATCAGAAATGTTAGATCTTTCTTAACATCTCCTGCCAGCACTGTCAGTGGCCCTCTCCAGAGTACCAGGGCCCTCTGTTATGTAAACACAGCACATTCTCTGTCAAAGATTAAAAAAAAAAAGGCTCATTTGCACATAAAAGCAGCCTCTGCACTAGTTACGGGCACTGTGGCATGTAAGAAGACTGTAGGTTAAATTCAATAATAAAGCGAGGCGGTGCAGAGGTCCCTGCTCCGGCTCCCCCTCCCGCAGCCCAGCCCCGTCTGCTCCCAGCCGGACTCTGCGGTCACCGAGCGGTGCTGGCCACGAGCCCGTGGGCCAGGGACCGGCAAGGCACAGAGGTCCCGAGGGGCAAGACGTGGCTGAATGACCCCGATGTCCCTCGCTGCACCACACTGGGCCACCCTGGGACCCCCACCTGCCCTAATGCTCCTCAGTGCCCCCCTCATGCCAACCACTTGCCTGTGGCACCCCCAAGACCCCACGGGATCCACAGCCCAGCACCGTCCCCAATCTTCTCCACTCGGCATCCCGGCCAGACCGGGCCACGTTGCCCAGCATCCCTTCCCGCGTGCTTTTGGGAGCACCACGCATGCCTGCAGCGCTGCGGCTGCGAGCAACGCTGACCACTGCCCTTGCGTCCCGGCAAGGCTCGGCCAGCGGCACCACCGGGCATCACCGCAGGAGCAACTCCCGGCTAGTGAGGCGCGAGGAGCCACTCGCCTCTAGAATCGTGAACGCAACAACATCTCTTGCTGCCAGCCCTTGGCACGGAGGTGAAGCAGTGCCTGCTCTGCTCCTCTCCGGTGGGACGGCCCTTGGGGGGGTTTCTCTGGCCGCGGCTGCCCCTCGACCTCCCCAGGGAGCGCCCGCGCCCGCCTGGCTCCAGGGATGGCGGCAGACAGTGATATGTGCAGCCAGGGTCCGTGCAAATTTAATCAGATCAGAAATTCATTGTCGGAGAGACGATGGCTGGAAAGTGTAATGGTAATTGTGTTAGTGCCGGCGGTCCCGCGGCCTCGCCTCGCCACGCTCTTCCTGGAGAGCCACGGGGGCACAACGGCATGGGCACGGCAATGCCGGGACAGGGGGCACGCTGGGGGCCCAAAGCCCCCCCCAGTCACAGGGGGGAGCAGGCAGAGAGGACCGAGGGTCCAGGGAGGGAGGGAGAGAGCAGGGAGAGGGCCAGGGGAGGGCAAGCGAGGGCTCTGCAAAAGCAGGCGGCCAGATGGCTCAGGAGAGGGCAGAGCCACGGCAGCAGAAGGTGTTTACGGTGGCGGCTGACAGCAAAGGTGAGAGAGGCACCGGGCTCCGGCGAGGGGAGGAGAGGCCACCTGGGCTCTCCAAATCACGGCTTGCCATGGCCTGGCATGCGTGCACCCACCCATATCCAGCCCAGCATGTGCGCACCCATGCACGCCCTGCCCCGTGCGCACCCACGCCTACACCCTGCTCGTGTCCCGGGAGCCGTGCAGGAGCTCCTGCAGCCGTCAGGTCCCGCACGTCGCTCCCAGCCGGACACCAGACACGTGCCAGCCCGTGCACGAGGCCACGCGTGCTCATACATGCTCCGGCTGCTCACGCTGAGTGCCCTAATTAACACGTCTGGCGAAGCGGGCGGGCGCTGATAACGGGCACGGGACGGGAGCCGCTGGGGGTTATCTGCCAGCGGCAGCCGGGCCCCCCACTGCCCACGCCGGCTCCGCGCCGCAGCCCGCTGGGACAGCCAGATCAAGGCGCCCGTTTGGGGGTCTCCCGCAGGGGGACGGGGTAAACAGCCCCTGGGGCTGACCTCGTTAGCATTGCCAAGCCCCGACACTCATTAAGGCTGGCCCTGGCATGCTGCGGGCAGAGCCCCAGGCTGCAGAATCCCCAGCACCGCTGCCATCGGCCCTCGGCCCCATGGCACGGGCGGCGGCAGCGTGCCAGCCTCTTGTCCCATCTGCCATCACCTGCCTGCCATCCCACAGCACCGTCACAGGGGTGAGGGACAGCCCTTCCTTGGGGCACCCACCCTGCCAGTCCCACCGCCATCGGCCTGGAGGGAGTTGCTCAGAGCGGCCCGTCGGGTGACAGCCACCATCTCGCCTTCCCCTAACGGCCACCACCGTCCTGATCCGCAAACCCCTTTAGCTGGCACTCAGCGTGCAGAAGCACACCCCAGCCCCGGCTGCGGTGTTGGCGCTCGTGCCGAGTGGCTCACGGACCGGTGGCCAGGGCGCAGCCGGGAGAAGCGAGGGGTGGGCGCGGGGATGCGTGGCAGCAGCACCCCGGGTCGCCTGGCTGCAAGCGGCACCGGGAGGATCGGTGTGACCCTTGGGTCTCTGAGCCAAACCAGCCACTGCCCTCGTGCTCCCTGGAGCCGTCTGCAGCCACGGGAGCTGCCGTTGGTCTCATCCCGGCACCACGACCAGGACTTGGCACAGACCTGCTGTGATGCCGGTGCAGCAGCCGCTGCCTCCATGCCTCAGTTTCCCTGTCCTAGGGCTGGATGATCCTGCACGGCGCGGGTCCAGCACCACGAGCAACAAACAAGGAGAGCCTTCCCCATCCCACTTTAAGACACGCAGATTAATACGGATAAACACGTAGTATTGCATTATTTCAGCCGTCGGCCACTTTATTTTCCGGTGGCGTCTCAGTCCCAGGCGGTCGCAGGGGCTGGGGGGGCAGCGGGGTGCACCGGTGACTCTTTAACCTTGCAACACTTTAATTCGCAAGAAATTTCACGCGAGCGGTGGGAGCGATTTCCGAGTGCGTTTCCCGACGAGCGCGGCCGCGGTAATTTGATCGGCAGGAGCTGGGGAGACTGCCGGCCCCGCAATCACTGCAAAAACGCCGACGAGGTGGAAATCGGCCGCCCGACGCGCTGCCGGTAGCCCAGCGGGACACCACTGTGGGGCCAGGCTCGGAGGTGGACAGAGGGACGCGGCTCAGAAGGACGGACGCAGCGGGCACGACCGTGGCCCCCCAGCCCCTTTCCCGGCCCCTCTGCCCCAGCCCCACGGCCCCTGCCTGCCCCGTGCCACCCCAGCGTCCCCGGGGGACGCCAGGCGGGATCCAGACCCACGGTGACCCCCAATCAAAAGGACAACGCGGGACTTTTCCTCCCAGCCCTGATGGTGACGGGCTGCAGAGCCAGCGGAGCCGTAATTTATCACGCCAGCCCCTGACAGCTCCCTTTGACGGGGTCCCCGGGGGGCCGAGCGATGCCTTTTGTCTGCCCAACAATTAATTATTTCCTGGCTAATGATGAACTCCGACTTGCAAAGCAGGTAGCGGCTGTGTGCAGGAATGAGAGCGGTTCCCTTTGCCCCCCCCCCTCACCCTGCCGTGCCCCCTCCCCACCACGGGACACCCCCCCCCACCACCTCTCCCATGGTGGGTGGGGGCAGGGGGGACATTGGGGTACCTGGGGCTAAGGGTGGGATTTCGAACCCCCCTGCATCCTGCCATCCTTCCCACGGGCACGCTGCCCCCAAAAAAAGGGCACCCCGAGACCAGGCGGCACCACAAGCAAGAAGGAAGGTGCCAGGCCAAAGGCGCAGATGGAGCGTGCCGGGGAGAGGGCACCGGCAGAGCTGGGACGGCAGGTGGGAGCCCGCTTTGGCAGTGCCGGCGGGTGGGTGCTGCGCTGCGGCAGCAGATGTTGGCTGCGCTGGCAGAGAGCAGTTTTAAGTGCGAGCCGCTGCGACCGCAGCCCCAGAGCGCTCTGCGCCGAGGAGCTGATAACTGGATGATGGGTCTGTGTTAATGGAGAAAATCCATTTAGGTTCACTCGATACTCTCCCACAGGCTTTCATTACACCTCAGGGGTCCGCGGTGCACGGGGCCCTGATACGGCCAAGCTGCAAGCCCAGATCACATCTCTGCCGTTTATCTGCCTCTCGGCAGAAGCTCGGGAGGGATGTGCACGCAGGGAGGGATGCGTGCACGAGGGCTTCAGCCCCGAGCTCGAGGCCGCAGGTGGCGAGAGCAACATCGGCATCCCGCTGCCCGCAGCCCTGCGAGGGACAGGCAGCAGCAGGCAGGGGCAAACTCCAGGGGTGCGATGGGGGGACCCTGCCGCGGAGCAGCTCCCCCAGAGCCCAGCCTGGCTCGGCGCTGCGGCACGGGCAGTGCGGGCAGGACAGCAGGCGTGGGCAGGCGGAGGGACCCCCGGGGCTGCCGGCAGCGGGGAGGGATGCTCGGGCCAGCCCCCCGCAACGGAAAAAGCGACAGAGCCGTGAAAAGAAGTAAAATAATTATCGGGAGCTCCCAGCTCGGCCTCCCCGCCTGGTGCTTTCTGTTTAAGGCTAGTTAATAGCTAGTGTTCTCTGGTTAGGCCTGAATGACATTTCCAGAGTTATAATAACTGAGCTATTACTTGCCGTATTGATGCATTCCCCCTGCCGGCAGCCTGCTCATCCCGCGCCACACCGCCCGGCCGCCGAAAGCTCCTTTAGTCAATAGCACTTCTATTTTTCATTACTCCCTGGAAATGTGGCTCTTGGAAGCTCATCCGTCATTCAATTACGCCCTGGTTCAGTCCTATCATACACGTGTCATAAAGTTCCTCAGATCTGAACTGCTGTTAATTTTCTGCGCCATCCCAAGGGGATGCCCGGGACGTGCCTGGAAAGCAACCAGGCAGCCGAGGGCATGCCGGGTACGGGCGCACCGGGGAGCGGGGGCTGCGGCAGTGCCGCTGGGTGCCCGGGCGTGGGGGGCTCTTTGCCAGCCAGCTCACCGAGGAGCTCGGACATTGCCCCCTCCCCGCGCGGCAGCAGCAGGACCGGCAGCGCTCGACCTTGGCAGTGCAGGCAATTTATTCCTCCGGCTGGTTTATTCTTTTATCAGGTGTTGGTTTAACAGGGCGAGCTCCCCCCCTTCCCCTTTAATCCTATCGGCATCTGTGTTCGGCACGTCTGTACACAGAATAATCACCTGCTTGGCAGATTTGTCACTTCACCAGATGTAATCGGGGAACTTTTTTTCCTTTTTTTTTTTTTTTTTTTTTTTTTTAAAACCTCACTTTTTTTTCTTTTTTAT
>VYZV01011229.1:0-10896 GCA_013401275.1 Pandion haliaetus | reverse complement strand
GAGGCAGCTCTCGCCCCTTCACCCCCTTGGCCAAACTCGGGCGCGGGGATGAAAGCGTCGGCGCGTCAGCATCTCCTTTTCCATTGAGCAACTCGACATTCAGGTCTGTGCGGAAACCACCTAAAATCCTTCCTGTGCTTTGTTCTGCTGCCTTTTCACCCGAGTCTTACCGAGATGGGGAGAGGGCGGCGGGGAGAGGGGCAGAGAGGTCTTGGAGGGGGTCCCTTTGAAGAAACCCACTCATCCGTTCGGCTGGTTGAGTTCAAGGGGCAGCATGCTGGGGCGAGTGGGGGGGCTGTCCTGGCCATGGGGCCACCGTGGGGGGTGGCGTGCCCATGCCCCGGCTCAGCCAGGACCCCCCCAGCATCCCCCAGCATCGCCCTGCCGGGGCCACCTCTGCCTCCCATTGATGGACTTTGCAAGCCCGGGGAGAAGGAGGAAGGCTGTGCCCCATCCCGGAGGGGTCCCACAGCACCAGGCTGGGTTTTGGGGTGCTCACACCCCCCACAGGCCCAGAGCACCCAGCCCAGCACCCGGCATGGGACCAGCTGTGCCCATTGGCCGCATACCCCCCTCAGCTGGCAGGGGCCACGTGCTCGCCGCACGATATGCTAAAGGGGAGGAAAGGAAGCAGGAGTCACTTTAATTTGGCTATTTAAAAATAAAGAAATAACACAGGCTTTGAAAGCCCGGAGGGGTCCCAGTGGAGAGACCTCCATCTCCCCCTTCAAAGGCCGCCTCTGCTTTCTTCCCCCCGTTAGCAGCACACAAAGGTGCACGAGCACTTTCGTCTCTGTGGAAAGACCTTTTTAATTGGTTCCAGGCAGAAGGTTAAAATCTCTCCCCTTCCCTGCGTGCTTTTCTAAGAGGGGAAAGGGGAGGAAAAAAAAAAAAAAAAAGAGGCAGAGGGGAGGAGGCAGGGAGGAGGGTTTGTATCAAGGCAAGGTAGCTCTGCCCAGTGTGGGATGGCCGAGCCAGAGGGCACCCGGGGCCAACATCCCCCCCAGCAGGGTCCACGGTGGCCAAGGGTGATGGGGATCCCTGGTGGGAGCAGGGACGGCCGAGGGGGCTGTGCCAGGGGCACCGAGGGGGCTGCGCCAGGCTCCGGAGTTGGAGATGGTTGTGGGGAAAAGGGAGATGCTCAGTGTGAGGACGCTCCATGCAAGGATGCTCCATGCGAGGATGCTTGGCGCTCCCGCAGGAACGCAGGTTTCGAGGGTTTCTGCAGGGATTCCCAAAAAGAGCCGACAGAGACGCGCTGCCCGGGGCCTCCCCGCGCAGAAGAGGCTGGACAGAGCGGGAAGGGTGCACGGAGAGCTGCACCGACCTCCACGGGTCTCCCCAGGCTGCAGAGCACCCTTGGCACATCCCTATCCACCCCGTCCCCAGCAAGGAGCGCGGTGGCCCCACGGCACCATCCCCGAGCATCACACGTGGCACCCCAGCCCCTCACCGCTCCCCCATCCCCACTCTGCCGGAGCCGCCATCTTCCTCCCAGCACTTGGGTTTCCTTTCACGGAAGGGGGAGCTGAGAAAAACGCATCAATTATTGAGCCGGGGCGCCGCGAGCCCGACGCGTCCCCCTTGCTAATGCCGCTCAGGTAGAGCCGCGCGGAGCTGCAGTCAGACACCTCCTAACACGATTAGCTGCAGGGCTCTTCCAGCGCGCTTCAAGGTCAATTTTTCTGAGGCTGACAAAAAGCACGGGCAGGCAGCGGCTCCCCCCGCCACAGCCCGGGACGGGGCGGCAGGACGAGGGGGGACGGGCACCGGCAGCTCCGAGCGATGCCATCTGGCCAAGGGGACCTCCAGGGCAGGACGGCGGGGCTCCGGGTGGGATGGGGACACGGCATGGGGCTCCAAGCCATGGGATGGGGACCCGGTGGGTTCCTCTGCAGCAAAGCGACTCCCATCGTGCCGTGCAGGAGCAGGACCGGCCCAGCCGGCTGCACATGGAGCAGCAATTGGATCCAGATGTTTCCCCCAGCAGCAGGAAACCATTTCCCCCCATCCAGAAAGTGCTCAGCAGCCCCTTCCACTGCCCCGGCTTTGGTGGGGATGGGCAGCGCGGGTAAGCCCTGCCGGCATGGCTGTGTGCTGCCGGGGCAGGGATTTACCCTGGCACGGCGAGGCCGGGCAGAGGGACGGGGCAGCTCGGCAGGGCACAGGCATGGCAATGCCAGCTCTGCCACAGCGCTCCAGGTTTCAGAACTCGCAGTGACAGGACCCCCACTCAGGCTGCACATCCAGCCCCCTCCAGCCGGGCTGGCACACGGGTGCCCGGCCAGCTGCCTTGCTTCACCCCCTGCTCATCCAGACGTGCCTCCCTTCCGAAACCACCCTGGCCTCGTGCGCGGTGAAGGAGGGAGCTGCAGCGGCAGGCGAGGAGGATGCCGTCTCCTCCCTCACTGCCTGCTCCCTTGCAGCCAAAGGGAAAATGTCATCCAGGGCTCCCAAGGCTCATCGAAGAGAGAGGAGCCCACCGGCGGCTGGCACGGGGGCCAGGACAAAGTCCCTGTGGAGCTGCTCTGCTCGAGGCGAGCCACCTCCCTGCCCCAGAGCCTTCTCCTCTGCAGACACGGCATCACCCCATGGGTGGGAGGTTTGCCCCAACGTGTCAGCACGAGCATCCTCTGCCCTGCGGTCAAAGCAGGGCTGGGTGCCCACCAGGCTGGGTGCCCACCATGCCAGGCAGATGGTAGGAAAGCCACAAAAAAAACCAACCCAAACCTCAGTCTGGGAGGACCCAGCTCCAACGTCCGGGTGCGAGTGGTTCGGGAAAGGGCTGACAGGCGGCTCCATCAATGGGGTGCACGACGCAGGTCGTTCCCGAGAGGTCTCCTGAAGGACACCACAACCCACGGGTCCCTGTCTTCCCCCAAACTCACATCCTGCTTTGGGGAGGGTGCCCAGGGCAGTGTGTCCCCACACGGGACAGAGACGTGGCTTTCTGGCCCCTCCAACCTCAGAGCAGAGCAAGGAAAACCACAAGAAAACCTCAGAAACTGATTTGAAGAGCCAGAACCTGAATTCACCGACTTTCACATTATTTAAAGCACATTGCAGCTTCCAAGTCCTGCAATGATGCAAGAATCTCAATTACCATTAAAAGAATGCGTTTCTGCTCTTTGCGTTATGGAGAAAAGCCTGAAAACCAACCCCTGGGGATTAAACAACTCTAGAAAGAAGAAAAATAAAAATTCACGTAACTTATATTATTTAAAACCTGGCAGTTGGCAAACCAGTCTCTCGACTGGAGGGAACTGAGGCCATTCACACCTTGCAGAAGGCAGGGAGGTGTCAGGGCTGGAAACCAAGATCCCAGCCCCACAGCCACGCAGAGTCCAGTGCCACCCTCTCCGCACCCCGCACCAGTCTGACAGCAGGATCTGGCTTTAAATGGGTTTCTAAACACCTCTGAGCTTGTGGGATGCAGCACGCTGCAGAAGGACAGCGTGTTATTTTTATCGTTGCATTAGTTCCAGTTTAATTGCCAGGATGTTATTAACTGCACGGAGCAGGGTACGGGCAGCGGGGACGCTGCTGTCAGTCCGTCCTGCCTCAAACTCCCCGGACACCCTCAGCAGAGTGGGGTCTGAGACCCAGCACGCTCACTGCGCACCAGCACGTGCCCCTCTCCTCCGCACCGCCGCAGCTCTGCGCTGCGTTTGGTGACAACCAGGGACAGGAGCCATCGACCAGCACCGGAGCCTCTCCGTCCGTCCTCTCCCACCTCCTCCAGCCCGGACGCTCGTTCTCCTCTGGCTCCATTCAGCAGCACCGGGGAGCAAAATGGTAGCTCCCCCCAGACCTCCCTCCTCCTCCTCACCCCACTGCGGGTCCCAGACCCCTCCAGTGCTTTGCAACTGGGGATGCTCCTGCCATCACCGATTCTCCAGCTCCGGGGCTCCATCACATACCAGAAACATGTCCAGCCCGGGACCGCACCGTCCTCCTGCAACCCTCCCTCCTACCAGCCCCTCTAGGAAATTGCATGTCTCCAACATGGCAAAAAGCCCCCGTTTTGTGCCAGCACCCATGGCGGGTACCCCCCAGACCTTGGGATGCCAGGAGCACACTCAGCTCTCGCCTTGGCTGGTCCCATGCAAGAAACCTCCCGCCAGTGATGGTCCACAGATGCCCAATACCCTCCCAGCACCGGAGCTGAGCAAAGCCTGGGTTTCACACCCGACATCTCAAAGGGCCCCCAGGGACGGCCCTGCCACCGCAGGGACCCCTCCGCCATCCCTGCCCCTGCAGCTCCCAGTCAGCGGAGCAGGAGGGAGGCAAGGAGCGCATGGCAGAGCAGAGCCGCTGCTGAGAAATCATCTCGGAGGAAACAAAACCTGCCAGTCAGCGATCTGACTAATGGCATACGGGAATTAAGATACCAGAAAATGCCCTCCCGCGCCTGCCAGCAGCTTCCCAGGCAGGTGTGTTCGCAACAACTTGTTTTCACAGGGAAAGCCGGGTTCGTGCCTGCGCAGCGCTGAGGACGTGTGCTCAGCGCTTTGGCTCGCGCCTCTCCCAGCACAGCATCCCCGACCCTCCTGGGACCGAGCCACCCTCCCAGCCAGTCCCTGTAGCCCCACTCCCAACCCAGCAGTCCCCGAGATGCTCGATGGGATCGGACCTGGGACGTGGGATTTGCTGGGGGCAGTTTCCCACAGCACAAGTGGGGACAGGAGCATCCGAGCAGGTCGAGCCCGCTGGGGATGCGGGATGCCAGAGGTGCCCGAGCAGGCTGGGCAGGGACGAGCAGCATCACAGGGAGGTGACAGTGGAATAATCCCAACATACAAACTGCTTCCAGCAGGAAAAGCCTGGCGAAGGAGAAGGATCAGGCCCAGGCAGACGCACTGGGGAGCCGGGGTGCAGGGCTGCACCCCAAGCTCTGGGACAGGCCTGGTGGGACGGCCACCGTGGGGGGCAGCAACCCCGGGGCCTGCTGCTCAGCCCCACTCTCCTCCCGATACCAGTGGCGTCCCAGTTCAGCACTGGGGAGACGATGCCTGCCAGCGATGGGGCCGCCCGGCTCCTGTGGAGACCGGCGACATCCCCGGGTAGATTTGCTTTATAGGGTCATGGAGGAAGGTACCAGCGCAGAGATATTTAAGCGGCGTTTTACCATCGGAAAAAATTAGAGTCACAATATTAATTAATCCTCAAAGCACTTTACGAACATTAACTAATTAAGCCTCCCAACCCCTCTGCGAGGTGGGAAAGGTATCATTGTCCTCGTTTTACAGCTGCGGAAAATGAAGCACGCAGAGGTGACATGACTCACCCAAGGTCGCTGCGAGCCAGGCGAAGGTGGGAAGGGGACCCCGAAATCTCCCCTGCGCACCTCTTGCCCCCTCCTCCCATCCCTGAGCAGGACAGGACCCAGCAGTACTGGGCACCACGCAGCACTCTCAAGCCCCCCTGCAGCCGGCGTGCATCCCAGCGCCCTGATCCGGGTCCCAGCATCCCGGTCCCCACTCAGGGCAAACAGTGAGTCGGAGGGGCAGGAGACGGGGCCGCGGCACAACGCACGAGCCGGGACCTGCCACGTCCCTGCCAGCCCGCACCCATCACGGCAGGCAGAGCTCCCCACCGCCGGCATGCAGTCCCAGGGGAAAACCCACCGGAGCCTGGGGCAGAGAGTTAAAATAGAAAATGCTGAGGGGTTTTATAGAAAGCGCAAACGACCCTGCGCGGTTTAAAAGCGATTAGAGGCCCCGGCTGGGTTATCAACCGGTGTCTCAATCACGCAGCATCGATCCAGATAATAGCCGGCAATTGTTCAGATACAATATCATAAAGTCACTTTAACTACAGCCATAAAGCTTCCCCCGCCTGAAGCACTGCCGGGCGCTCCCCATGCCGCGCCGGGGCACACACCGGGGCGGGGGGACGGATGGCAAAGCCTCGGCCAGGCGAGCACCGTAAGCCCATGCTCGGGTCTGAGCGTGGCAGAGGATGCTGAGGGGCCATCCCCAGGGCCACTGGCCTTTGCAGGGATGAGGCCACCCAGCGGGATCCCTACCCTATGGCCCCCCACTTCTGCTGCTCTCTCCTGCCGTACTGGGAACAGGGGGGACGTCAAGCCTCCCAGGGTTCCCCTTGATACCCCTCCTGGGAATCAGCAGCACGTGGTGCCAGGGTTAGGGGAGCTCAAAGGCGGCCACTGAGATACGCCATTTCAAGTTTTAATCTGTGGGATTTACGATAGTTTGGAGAAAACGCGCAGCGACAGCCCCCTGTACGGTGGCTGTGAACCCTCCTGCCCCTCCAGGTTTGCTCTTGCACCCGATAAACACGGGGCTCCCGACTGCACAGTGCCAGGACCAGCTACTCTGGCTCCTCGCAGCACACCGGGGCATGGGGCTTCCCACCGCCAGCCCCCCAACCCCAGGCTGCTTCCGTGCCCCCGGGGCAGCCATGGTCCCTGCCCCAGCTGTCAGCCGGCAATCGCCCATCTCCGCTTTCCAGCCTGAGGTCAGTGGGGTTTTGGTCGCCGGCAGCCCCTGCCCACGCCAGAGAATGACGCTTCCTCACCCGCTGCTTCCCACTGCTTAATGAGCACAAAATATTTCCATGTTGCCAATTACTTGGTTCGTTTGTGCTGCTGCGGGCAGCGCTGGCACAGGGAAAATCCCCCTGGAGCTGCCCCAGCCCCTGGGGAACAGGGAGAGCCCCGGCAGGATCCCCCCAGCCCTTCCGGGGCCAAGCATCCCCATCCTCACCACGCATCCCCAACACCCCCCTGGTCCCCAGAACCGCATTCGTTAGCAGCCGGCTAACGGCTTTCCCACACCCCCAGCGTGACGATGATGCGGCTGCGGCGGGAAAGAGAGACCTTCCCGGGATTTAAACCGGTCTTTGAGGGACTCGGTGAAGTACCCTGGTTTGCACCGGTTGCAAGTCCCGGCTCTCCTCCGGTCGGGCTCCTCGAGCATCCCCACGCCGAGTTACAAACGTTCTCGGGGGCCGGAGCTGCTGGCACCCCGGTGCAACAGGGCCCCAAAGGGCAGAGACCTCCATTTCTAGCTGCCAGCCGGGGCTGAGGCGTGAAAGCGAAGTGCAATTAAACACACCAAGACGCCCATTTTGGCACTCAGAGGCTGGCAGGGCTGCTCGCCCCGGGGGTGCTGATGCTCCCTAAGCATCACAGCAGGATCTGGCCCCACCAGCCCCTGTATGGAGCGTGAGAGCGGGTCCAAGTCTGAGCTAGCCCAGGGCACCCGCCGGTGCCTCGCACGGCTCCATCCCTCGGGAGCGACGCCAGGAACAGCTCAGCAGGGCGGCTGGACCCGCACCCAACCCCAGGCTTCAGAAATCCACCTTTTCAGCTTATCCCCCAAGTTTCACTCCGCTGATTTACACCAGCAGAAGACGGTTTGGTGTACGACCTGCCGCCGTGCCAGCGCTGCAACCCCTTCCAGCATAGAAAACACCCCTGAGCGGCACCACAGACGCATGCCGGACCTCGAGCCACCCCGGCTGGGTCTGTCCCACCCCAGGGACCGATCAGCCCTCCCATCACAGCCCTGGCAGGATTTACAGCCAGGCGAGACCTCTCCCCTCAACGAGATCGCTGCTGCAACACTATCATTATAAAAACATTAAACCAGGTCGGTCCCCGGGAACAGCGTTCCTCTTGCTGCAGCTACACCTGCGCCCATAAATCCTCCCTCTACAAGGCAGCCCGGGTGGGGTGATTTATAAGGTGAAACAAATATTACAATGTTTAAGAAAAAAAAAAAAAACAAACCAACAAAAACCCATCCAGCTGGTCTCCCCTCCTGCCAGGGACGGGATAGCCGGCATGAATCGGGGACTCTTGGTGACACCAGGTTTTTGCCCACTCCTGGGGCAGTGAGAGACCCCCCCCGGCGAAGGGCCGTGTCTGCAAGAAGCCGTAATGAAGCTGGGCTCTGGCACTGTCAAACACACTCAGCCATGCAATGCACGCAGGAGCCAGCCATGGCTCTGAGCCACCGCAACCCCGGCACGGGGGAACCGCGTCCCCACCGGGGCCCCAAACCAGCCCGGAAGGAGCCGGGGGGCCAGGGGCTGCAGCTCCTCCTCGTGCCCCGGGCTCTACGGATGCGAAGGAGAAGGGGCTTTGCAGCCGACGCCGCTGGCACTGCTTGCTGCCTTTGCGGAGCTGCCGGGGGATGCTCCCGCTCCCAGCTGAAATTCCCGGGTCCAGCCACGGAGCTGGAGGACACACCGTGCAGCGGGGTACGGCACTGGGAGAGCAATGTCCTTCTGAATCTCTCCGTGCACTCTACAAATATTAATTGCTTAATTTAGCCTCTGGCAGCGATCCTCACCTTAACAGCAGAGAAACTGAGGCTGGGAGGGAGGAAGTCATTTGTCTCCGTGTAACGAGCTGGAAACCGGATCCAGAGCTCACACCCCAGCTCGCCGTCTTAATGATGAGAGTATCCCTCCACCTTATCCAAAAGCTTTTCTATTTTAAAAGACAACATTATGATTTATTATTATTAATCAGCTTTGAAATGTTTTCTGGAGTCCAGATTCCTGCTGCTATATGCCCACGCCGGGCCCCCGACACCCCCCCGGCTGCCACCCAGTCCCGCCAGCACTTCCCATCCCAACACCGGAGAGAGGTCCGGGAAGGAGCCAAGGCAGAAAATGAACAACTACAGATGGCGATGGGGACGAGCCCGGCCGGCCCAGCCAGAGAGGCGGCAGTTGGGGGTGCAGACCTCAGAGCCACCGACCCTGAGAACCGGCACAAACAGGGACCGCAGGCAGGGAAAGCTGGGAGCTCGGCCCTGGTCAGAGGCAAAGGCAATGGCGATGAACATTAGGCACGATGCCACCTCCGGAACATACGTCCCACAGCAGAAGGTGATCCTCATTCCCTGTTCCCATCCCTCATTTTAGCCTTTAATTCCACCTCGCGGGACCGGGCAGCGCGGGAGCAATGCCGGGGCTGCGGTGCTGGGGAGCCTGGTGTTTCACAGGACTCGGCACCCCACTCACCCGCCCGGCTCCAGCCAAACCAAGACCTGCGAACCCGAGGCAATCCAACAGAGATGATATTGGATGGGGATGGGAGCCAAAAGCCATTTCTATTATGGATGACGGTTTGGATTCTTTGTTGGAAACCAAACCGGCAGCACCATTTTGACCAGCATTTGCAGCTAAAGCTGATGCCAGAACTGCCGCGTGCTGGTGCCGTATCCAACAGCGGCTGTACAACCGCAGCGTGGTGCCGGTGGCAGCAGGACAGCCCTCCCCCAGCCCCAGGGACGTGGCACAGCGCAGCCTAGCACAGCTATGGGTCCGTCCTGAGTCCCACAGTGCTGCCGGAGCCGGGGGAGCCGGGGAGGCAGACGGGCAGTGGGTCCTCCTGACCAACCTGCATGAAGGATCTCGGAAAACCCAAGGAGAGAGTTTGGAGGATTTCCAAGATGGACACCATGCCCTGAAGCACGAGGCTTCCCCAGAGATAAGAACCTTGCAGGGTTCAGGATAACAATAATTTCTCCAAATAAAGGATTTCAGAGCCTACCCTGTCCTCACCGGTCTCCCACCGCACACAGAGAGGGGACAGGGGACAGCACCCACCCCAAAACAGGGACCCCCGGAGCAGAGAGCTCACCCACTGGCAGGAGAGCAGCCAGATAAACAGACAAGAGAGGGAGAAGGAAACGCAGTTACAGGTTTTGTGCAGTGTTTTTCAACTGAAGGAAAATGGTGGAAGGGCACGAGAAAGAGGAGCTGGGATAAAAACCAAAGGAAGGAGCTGTGGGGAAAGGAGAGCGGGGAGAGGAGGTGATTCCCCTCTCCCTGCGTGGGACCGGTGCCACACCGGGCACGCAGCCACTCCAGGGACCCCGGGACATTTCTACCCCCAGCAAAAAGCCCGGCGGAGCAATTCCCCCAAACACAGAGCCCCTCTCCCCTCCCACCAGCCCCACGCCCCCAGGCTTTCCACGGGGGACGAATAAATCCAGGCTGATCCACAGGAGGTGCCCGCCTGAAAGGCAGCAGGTCCCATTTTAGGTGACCCTGGGAGGGCAGCGAGGGGCCGACCGCAGCCCCCTGAGAGGCTCCGTTGGGATTTGATGCCCCAACGCTCAGTGCCCGGCTGGGTCTGGGACTGCTCAACCCCCCCAGCTCCGAGTTTTCCAGCAGAGAAAAGGGAAATTTTGATGAACACCCAAGTACCAAACACCAGGAGGGAAACCCTTCGGGAGAGCATCTTCTCTGGTGGCATCTCGCCCACCTCCGGATGCCCCACTCGGCAGCAATGCGGCCATGCCGGGAGTTGGTCTGAGATTTGTGAAGAGCCCCTTCCCAAGGGCCAGCACACCGGCTGAGGCATGGGCAGCTCTGGCAAATTGTCTTGGCAAAAATAAAACAAAATTTACAGAAGAAATGCAAGAGGAAGCGTCGGTTAGCAAAGCACAGAAGAACATTTGTGTGATGGGAAGCAGGGGAATTCAAGCTGGAAGACCCAAATATAGAAAAAGCTGATATTCCTGGTGTGAAGGGGGAGAGGAGGCCGATAAAGGTTCCCTTTAATTTCAGGGCAAGGGAAAAATAACAACTATTTAGCAAACGTTTATGTATTCTTTTAAAAACCCTACCATTTCAAAATAACACCGAAATGAAAGCGCCCATCCCAGAACTGGGGTTGTTCCACCATGCAAAGCCCCTGATGCAGCCACAACAGCCACCCAGCACAGACGGGGGGACATGGACAGACGGACACGGCCCAGGCAGCACGGCCGCCCGTACCACCAACCTGACCCTCCGCTGGCACGCAGGGATGGGGCAGACGCACCGCAGCATCATTCCCGTGTCCTGAAGCCATTTGGGACTGGACCAGCATCCACCGGCACTTCAGAGGCCCGGTACCCCCAGCCCCCC
>VYZV01011227.1:112840-133898 GCA_013401275.1 Pandion haliaetus | reverse complement strand
TGACCTCTTTTCTGCTTTCTTTGGGAAGTGTTTTTTGGAAACAAACAAACAAGGAAACAAAAAACATTTATAAGGAAACAATCTGACATTCATTTTTACATGTAACTTGCTATTCAACAAAAAGTGTCAGAAAATTAAAAATATCTGACTATAAATTTTAAGATCACATCATTAAATAAGTAACATTTCAAAAGAAATACAAGTAATAGTCAGTGAAAGTGTCTGCATCATCCCTATCTTAAAAATTAATCAAGCAGTCTTCACCTCATAAATACCATTACTTGTAACAGTTGGAACATATGCTTAGTTTTTTTATTTTTTTAATATAAAGACAAAAATAAAGAACTAAGGAGGATATATGTCGACATTTTGCCTCTTCAGCATTAGCCAAATGAATGGGTAGCATTAGAACAATAGAGATTTTGTGATCTGGAACTACTGTTTATGTTGACAAAGCTATTAAGAATTATTTTCCTGCTAATTTACAGCCTGTATTCCATTCCACTCCATGGAGTTTAATTTACTTTTTCATTACTTTAAAAAGAAAACTGTGTTACACCTCATATGAAAAATAACACCTTGCTCTAGCAAATTATTTTTGCAAGTGGTGCCATATACATTACCAACGTGTGTATTATGGATATTCTTAGATAATACAAACTGTCATACCCAATCAAGTCAGTGTTTCCAGAACTATTTATTCCACCTGAGGACCTGGATTCAACAGAGGTTTCTGCTTTCCAGTTTTTAGTAACCAATGTCACACTGAATACACTGATTAGTTATTAGAATTTTAACAAAGACTGCTATTTCCCTAACTACCAAACCAAGCTCACTGAAAAAAAACCCAGTACTGAGCAGAACTACCACAGTCATGATTTGACCCAGTGCAGCTTGAAACATCAACCAAAATAACAGCAAAGACTGTTATTTTGGACTGTACATTTATTATAACAGAAAAATACCCATATTTCTTTGGCAAGATGTTTTCAAATTCTGGCAAAATACCAAATAAAGCATGTGTCTGCTCAGAAGGCACCAAGAACAATGAAGTGGCTGTAAAAGCATCCATCTAAATACCTCTTTTTCTGCGATAAGTTTTATATGGGTTTATTAGAGACAGAAATTCTATAATGCTGCCGTAAAAAAATAAATGCTATAGAAGAGGTATATCCCACATACAGACTTGATGGTTTGATAGTGCTGAGACTGAGGAATGAATGTTAACACAGAAAAAGGCAGGAAACTGCTTTTATTACCAAAACAACTTCATTACTATTGACAATGCTTAATGTGATAAATATTATGTGTAAAACCTAGTCAGAACAATTGACTATTTTAATGCCATTCTTTTTCCTTAGACTCAAATGCATTCAGATTTGATATGAAGAGCTTGCTAATACAAATTTTTCAGGAATGCCTAGGAAAGGCATTTAAGGTGGTCATCAGAGGGAGAGGGCTGAAGAGAAGACAAGCATCAGCAGCACTTCAATGTAATTAAATAGGTAAAACATCTACATGAATCTCTGTTACTTCTTCTTAAGAATTCCCAGCAATCAATTAAGCTTTAAGCCTGTCAAGAAAGAGAGGTATTTATTTAAGGCGGTCCACCAGTCATAGCACGTGTTCCTGACCATGAGATCTGAGAGGTTCCACG
This sequence comes from Pandion haliaetus, assembly GCA_013401275.1. Classification (NCBI taxonomy): domain Eukaryota; kingdom Metazoa; phylum Chordata; class Aves; order Accipitriformes; family Pandionidae; genus Pandion; species Pandion haliaetus. The sequence goes on along the minus strand of VYZV01011227.1, from coordinate 132,241 downwards.
TACCAGTTTCAAAATTAGACCAGCAATGTAATCACTTTCAGCCCTCAGCCACAGAACTGCCTCCTTCACTGTCTCTTTGCACACAAGTCAGAATTCCCTGCTCTAAACACCTACTTCGTCACAAAACTCCTGTTGTATTCGCATGGCTTGAGCAGATTAGACTTTTCAGAAAACTGCTAAAAAATGAAATAATTTTAAATATTGCACTGTTGGTGTGAGGTAAGGCTGTAGCAACTGCAGTCCCACACTTACAGATACACACCTAAATTCTGGTTTATTTCATTAGAGGTTCCTCCAGAAGATCTGTGAAAAGAGAAAAACGGCATTGACCTTAGCCTATGCAAAGAGGAACAGCCTTAGGTGCCCATGTCCTGTGCTATTATGATTAAGGGGAAAGAAAACAGGAAAATAGTTCATCATTTTTCACCAGTGGAAAATGTGGTGGTCAGCAATTTAAGACACATTGTGTGAGATACTGAGCATCCCTGCACCGTCCTTTACAACCAATGTTTCTGTGACAGCTTACTTTCTTTGACAGAGAGCCATCACTGCTCACCACATCCCTTGACTACGTTTAAAAATGGGGTTTAAATGCCACAAGTGTCAAGCAGTTTTCCTCAGAAGATAGTGGATTTGGTCCCTGCTTTTACAGGGAATGCTTGTCGTCATCTTGATATGTATCGTGATTAGAAAAAGAAAATTAAATTAAAGCAAAACTGACAGTTTGCTTAATACAAATACAAGTCTACGGCCTCACTTCTCATAAGCCAAACAAAAGGAGGCACTTTCAAATTATATATAGAGGGGAAAAAAGTGAATAGCTTAAGAGCTTTGAAAACCATCTCCTTTACAAACCCTGGATTTTTATACAGGCATCTACTTCCCATGAACAGGCAGCAATTCTGCAGCACACCGAGAGCGCTCTTTGACAGTACCTCCCAGGTCAGGGGCGTTACCCTGGCTTTCTAACCCATCCTTTTTTTCTGCTGCACAAAAGGCTTTGAGAATAGTTGATATTTCTGGTTGGTGGCAATGTTTTTTTTAAATGTGTAGTCAAACTAAAATGATTCCTCTTAGTTTCAAAGTGCTTGACACCTTTTAAAACTTTTTTCACCTTTTCTCCCACATTTTCAATTTGTAAATGAAAAAACTTCAGAACTGACTCATTCTAGAAGCAACAACAACAAAAGCTATGACGTTTCCAAAATTTTCCATAGTCTAATTCTATTTTTTATCTGATCCTGAAATAGAGTGATCTTCACTCTCTGAGAGGGCAACATACTGCCTGACATAGACTTTGTAGTTTTTCCCGTCTGATGTAGAGGATATACCTACCTCCTTTTCCAATCTATGCCCCAAATTAAATAGAAATATGTAAAGAACTATACTTCAATGTCTGACAAATTTGAATTTAAAAATGTGGTTTGTAGAAATTTATCACATGCAAACAAGAGCTTGGCCTTTTAATTTTTTTCTAATAATAGCAGAAATAACACAGGGACCTTTCAGTACATTTAGATGGCACATGGTTGTTCAAAAGAAATCTCACTTGGCTGACTATCTACTTTTAGCTGTAGGGTTTTTTGTTCAATTTTTTTGCGCTGATAACTATGAAATGCAGTAGCACATCTCCTTTCCATATTCTGGTCTCCCCTCCAGGAGATTGTGGTGCTCAGGCATTATAAAATGTAGCTATAAAAGAGATCTTGTAGAGCTGGGAGTTAATATCATATTTCCAATAACTTGTGTATGTTTAAAACTTCTTTAAAGTTTCTGATTGCTGCATGACTTTCTTGTAGTGTACTAAATGAGGGTACCATGGTAGCTGTGGCTGCTAGCTAATAAGATGATTATTTTTATCATCTGTAGTAGTTAATTGGAATGGGTCATGTACCTGTAGGCAATCAAAAAAGAAATCAAAAGGACCGAGTTAATCAGGTTAGAATTTAAAATGTCTGCAGGAAGATTCTTTCCAATATCAGAAGCTACCTTTGAATAAAGTGCCAAATGAAATAAATACAGCTCTTAGGAGAAGGAAAAAAATAGGATAGGTTTTGGTCTAAAACCTAAAATACAAAAGTGGTGTGGTTTAACCTCAGACGGCAACTAAGACCCACACAGCCGCTCGCTCCCTCCCCCCTGGTGGGATGGGGGAGAGAATCAGAAGGATAAAAGTGACCAAATTAACGGGCTGAGATAAAGACAGTTTCATAGGGAAAGCAAAAGCCACACATGCAAGCAAAGCAAACCAAGGAATTCATCCACCCCTTCCCATGGGCAGGCAGGTGTTCAGCCACCTCCAGGAAAGCAGGGCTCCATCACGCAGAGCGGTCACTTGGGAAGACAAACGCCATCGCTCCCAACGTCCCCCCTTCCTTCTTCTTCCTCCTCCTTCTTCCCCCGTGACGTCCTATGGTCTGCAATAGCCCTTGGGTCAGCCGGGGTCAGCCGTCCCGGCTCTGTCCCCTCCCGACTCCCTGTGCCCCCCCAGCCTGCTCGCTGGTGGGCTGGGGTGAGAAGCAGAAAAGGCCTCGACGCTGCGTGAGCCCTGCTCAGCAGTAACGAAAACATCCCTGGGTTATCAACGCTGCTTCCAGCACAAAGCCAAAACACAGCCCCATACCAGCTACTATGAAGAAAATTAACTCTATCCCAGCCAAAGCAGCACAAAACCAAAAAACTTGTAGGAAGAATATTTAAGGCTTTTATTGATAAAGTTATGTTTCCCATTCACTTCCTTCCTCACTGAAAAGTGTTTTTCTGCTCTATGTCTCTGAAATAAATGAGACCAGTAAGACTTGCCAAGGCTTGGATTTCACACCAAATGCTTTACATACGAGAAGACCTTTTCAAAATAGCAGTGTTGACTGCAGAGAGAATTTTATTTTAACTAGGTCTGATGATCCTTAAACTTACATTTAAATTTCTGCTTGCATGCTAACAAAAAGAAAGGTAGACTCATAGGAAGGGAAACTGGAATTAGACCTTTAGTCTCTATATTTCACTGCACTTGGGAAACAACAAGAGGCTGACTCAGTACTGCTGTGAAGTGGCAGATGATACCTTTTTGAAGAATACTTCCCAGTACAGGAACAGTTTTATATGTTGTTTTCCAGTAAATTATGTATTAGAGGTCACTCTTCATAGCTTCTCAAAGTAGAGCTGGATGTTACCTTTATAAACACAAGTTTTGGGCTGTTTTCTCTTCTCTTCTCCTCTCCTCTCCTCCTGACCATCTCCGTTCCAAAACTTTCCTCAGCATGTACCACAGAAGTCTCTTCTGGGGAACCAGCCGATCCCTTTTTGCCTGGGATAGAGTACTTGAGCAGTACTTACAGCAGAGGATAATTAAACCCTTCATTTATATTTTCTGAGTGGCTACTTAACTCAGGGATGTTTGTGCACTATCACAAGTTCCATGTGTGTCTCATGAGTTTCTGTGGCTTCCTCATTTTCCAGTAAATAGACATGCCCAAAGATGTCTTTTCATTCCTTAAGACATTGTTGATCAGTTATGTTGTTCAAAAATCACCATGCTACAGCCAGAAAAAATAACATTTGATGTACAAGACCTTACTTTCTTTAGCCAGTTCTTTCAAGGGCAGTAGTACACCTAGTACTGGTCAGAAAGCAGCATCAGAGCTGAGTTATTAAGACTTGGATCATCAATAAAAAGGATCATTCATTCAACCCTTAGAGAAAGTATCTACATGTTAGGTAGCTGGAGGAAACTGATTTAGGAAACAGACTTAGTGGCCATAGATAGGGGGCTAGAAAGACCACATTAATAAGTGTTCTCTTTTTATTTCTGAGTGAAATTATATGTAGAAGTTAAGGGTGAAACTCTGGTTCACTGACATCAGTGGCCAAGCCTCCAGTTAATTTCACCGAGGACAAATTTTACGCATTATCCCTGCAGTAAATTCAGTCTGAAATAGGCATGCACACGCTTGCAAATGCTGAACCCCCAAAGGTTAGCTTTCATTGAAAAATCATAGGCATGTCTGAGCATGTGCTCAGAAGCCCTCTCAAGAATGCTAAGGAGGATTTCAGACACATTGCAGAACAATTTTTTAATGATTAAAGTAAAGAACAGAAATACATATTGTAAAACAGAGAAATGTGAAGGAAGAAGCAGGATTTGAGGCAGTGTAAGTGGACAGGATGTAGCCCTACTTAACAAACCCACTAGATAAAGTTTGAAACTGAAGACTGAGTCACCACCTTCATAGATTCACGCTGTCAGTTTAAAGCATCACCCTTCCCTGCCCCCTTAGCTTTCTGCTCTGCTCTTCCTGGAAGCAAAAGGGAAGAAAGTCCTCTCTTAGCTGCCATACTTCATAGACTCACGGTGTATCAACATGAAATATACTTGTTGGTGATTTAAGATAACATGTCAGCCTGTGATATGCAGTGGCTAAGCAATAGCAGAAGGATGGAAAGATGTCTGGATCCAGTAACCTATTAAGTCTCCACAGATAACATTAGAGATTGTGAGTCAAAGCTCTGAGGAGTCATGTCTGCAAGTGTATTGCAGTCATAGGGCTCCTGCAGTCATGGCCAGAGTGAGTTAATTGCTTGGGGATATATGAAGCCTATCACTAACATGAATACTTTGTATATAAGAGATCTGGGAGCAATGGAATGTTCAAAGATGGAACTTGAGGGTACAGTGACATAGCTGCCTACCTGAGACAAACACACATTTTGAGTTTCTGCTATGCAGTGGTGCTGTAGCAAGGAGATCTGGATGGGCCAGAGCTGGACAGCAAACAACATGCCAACCAAGTCCAAAGCAGGTATTTTTTCCTTACAAAATATGGGTGTAGCTGATGGGGTACACTGAGGTTGAAAAGAAAAAGCCATGATAAGGGATGAGAGACATTGGATTTTGCATTTTGCACATGTACACCAATACTGGTGTGTCATGTAGTTACGTGGTGCTCAGCGACACTCTGTTGCTTGCATATTGAGGTCAGACATGGTACAGGGCTAGGCCTATTGCAAATCAACTCTGGGGCATTGTTTAGACTGGTGATCTAAGGGGTGGACCATTCATGGCCATGCTGTCACACTGCACTGACTGCACATGGGCTTACTGAGAGATGAAATTGAAAATAAAACTCTCCTAATTCATAGCTCTGGTTAACGCAGAAAGGAGGACTGAGATAAATTAATGTGGCTTTTTTATTATTTTACTTTTTCTTCCATTGGAGAAAGAGCTCAGATTATCTTACTTTAGTGACACGAATTAAATAGTTTCTAATTGATCCTCCAGGGCGCTGACAGCACTTTCAGCCAGTCAGGGAAATGGAAAGAACAGTGTTGATTTGCTGTAGAAAGAAAAGATACAGCTTTCAAATGCATCACAGAACAGTATCAAAAGATGTTTGTAGACAGGCAGGGAGAGCACAAAGTTTGTACCAGCTGCAATTAAAAGTTCACAGGTTTGCAAGAGCTAATTCCTGAATGCTGAGCAGACATGAATCAGAGCCGCAAGGTGCTTGACATTTTGATAGTGTGTTTCGCAGACCTTTAATGAATATATAAAGCTACAGAGCAAATGGTGGAATAATGAATACATAAAACTGCAGAGCAAATGACAGGATTTTGTTGAAGAATAAAGCTACATAGCTAACAGGAGACAGCCATTGTATGTGCCCTCCAAGACTAATGGAAAGAAATAGTCAGGTATACAAAGAGATGTTGCCTGGATTTAAAAATAGTAATTTTATGGAAGAATTCATACCCATAATGACGTATTTAAAGATGGGCACTTTCCTATGGAGAGGAATCAAGTGCCTAACTTTGATGATCCCAGGAAAAAAAGGATTTAAAATTTTTAGATACAAACAGAAGCTGTCGCTTTGGGAACACATTCACATTGCCCCAGCAGATTATCCTTTTGGGACAATCCTGCCCAATTAGGCAGACCCCCACTGCAGCACCATTACAGATTCATGGTTGGTGAAGGAAGACAGAGAAGAGATGGGAAGGAAGATCAAAGAAGAAAATTACAGTTAGTTGTCGTTATCACCTATATCATAGCTTATAGGTAGTGTAATGGTCTAAGCAGATCGATAATTACAGATTTCCCCTGACTGTTGGAAGCAGCAGACTGGATATCACTGTCTGTTCTTGGCTCAAAGCTATAGTGGAGGCCATGTGGGCACCCACAGCTCATGTACCATGCCACCACCAGCACTGTTCCCAGAGCTGGTGGCCAGCGGTACCCAGTGGTGACCATCAGCCGTCCCCTGGAACTCCTCTCATCCCAGGCCTGCCAGCGGGCACCACCACGGCCTCCCTGGGGTCACTGTCCGGGAGCGGTCTTCAGATAAGGGTGAAGACGGCAAGGCTGGCCAGCAAAGGAAAGATTCCTGCAAGTGCTGAGATGTAAGATTTGAAGACCTTCTGTCTGCCAAACATTTGTTCATCTCTTAAAAAAAAAAGTTAGGAAAAGGAAAAAGGAATGATCGTGGTGGAAAGGCTTTCTTTCAAATGCACCCTTCTCGCCGCCTCCCCCTGCAAGATCATAAAAGTTTATAGTGGCAGAGTGGAACTTTGATATCCCAAAATATACAAAGGGAAGGAGCTACTGAATGCTAAAGCCATGTGACCATCCTTCCCTGGCTCTGCAGAGGCTGAGGAGAGAGGGAACTATAATTGACCTTGCACTAATGTAATTTTATTAGTGACATGTCCTGTGGCAGCTTTAATTCCAGGAAGAGATTGGAGAGGTGGGAGGGTCATTCATCTAGATTCAAGATAAAATGCACCCCTTTGCCCAGAAACTCTAGTTTTATTTATAGAGAATTCTAATATACTGGGCCACAGTGAGCTCTCTGAAAAGGGTCAGCATGAGTTCTAGGCTTGCAGTTCTGCAAAAATATCTGCCATCCAAACCTTCAAGCTGGAATAAATAAAACTTGCAGTAATGTGCTGTCATATGTGTCATACTGTGTAGCCGGTAAGACCCTGGAGGTAGAAGATTTTTTCCTTTCTTGTGCTATGAAAGGTTTCCATGTTAACAGAACAATCAGCTTTTTTTTAAAATCATAAATTGGCATTTCTAAGCTGTTCAGTGTGGGTGAGCACTGTCACTACTGTAGTTTTTTGCTGCAGGGGACTGTGGAATGAATAAATAAATGCTTATTTCTAACATCCCACTCCTCCTTGAATCTAACATCTGTCACTAAATGAATCAGGGAAGTCAAGCACCGTTACCTTCCTCTTAATCCTTTCACACATCTATAGCTCACATACTCTCAGTCATCAGCTGAATTCATTAGATATTCTTTTAGAGACTTTTTGATCACAGAATTTCATTCCTGCAGCAGAAGCTTGCTTTAATAATAATAACAGTAATGACAAAAGTAGCAGCAGCATCAACCCCACAAGCCAAAAGAACTAAGAAATGAAGATACTAACTGATGATCCTTCATGAGTGTTTCAGGTGTGAAGAGTTCATGAAACATCTGACTAGTATTAACAGGGATATTCCATCCCAGTGGTTTAGAAATGGAACAAAGACTTCACCAGCACCATCAAAAGATAATTCAGTGAGTGTGTTCTCAGGGTTCAGGTTCACTATAAAAATCAAATCAGTTCTGATCCAACTCTCATTCAATCCTGAGAGATCAGTCTTATGAGTTTGTGCAAATCCCCTTTTTTGGACAACATGGGAAGAAAACTGGATTTGATATCCTATTGAGTATTACAGAAATGGAAGTATCAGTTAAAAGCACTGACTGGAACTGAAAAAACATGCAAGCTAATAAGTTGCCTTTAGAAATTTGGAAATAAGTATTTTGCAAGCTAGGATAGCTCTTTTCTCTCTGAAATGGCAGCAAACTAGTTTTGGTGCTTTTCCTCACGCACCTAACTTACTGCTAAGCCCCCTAGACAGAAGCAGCAATATACTTCTTCTTAGCTTGGGGTTTCTCGGCTCCCTGGCAGGACCTGTGACCCCGTGGAGAGAGGAACCTATGGTGGAGCAGGTTTGCTGGCAGGAATCAAGTGCACTCCAATGGGCAGTAAGACTTCTTGCTTTGGGGAGGACTCCTTCCAGGTCAGCCAGTATGGGTGAGTGCGCAGGGAAGAAGGTCAGCCTTACCTGGAAAAGAGATTTCCTTCTACAGAGCACAGACCACTAACGCAGATGCCTAAACTGGGCTAGCAGGACACAGGCAGTGGACTGAACAATTAATATTTGGGCCTTTTGCATTTTCTCCACAACAGAAGACACTGTTCGTTCCCCTGTATTTAGGCTGCCTGGAGAAGGTATCTGCTTCCTTTTCTTGGTCATGCAGGCTGTAACAGGCATCTACCACAATGGCAGCATGCCGGCCTGTTCTCTCATCCTTACCCCATGTTGGCCTTCCACCTCTTTCCCAGCTCATGATTTTAAAAGCTCTGAGCCATGATTGTACACCCACCCCCCGCCTTTCCCTTGTTCATCTCCTTACAAGTTACAGGCTATGTTGGCTTTTTCAGGGAGCAGTCATGCTTTTGTATGAACAGTTTTGATGACCCATTTCTGTTCAGCAGCACATGTGCCCCCATTAGGTTTTGACTTTTGCTTACAGCTACTTTCTTTGTTAACATGAAAGTCTTTTGCAATAGATGGCACAGAGCTGGGACAAGAAGAGTAGGTCTGGGGCTACTGAGTGTCTCATATCAAGCCAGGGAGAGAAGGGGGGGAAGGGGTACCCAGAGGGTAAGAACACAAGGAGTACGGTCTGTGTGCTTTGGGTGAGCACAGATGGTGTTATCTGGAGAGACCAGATATCTGGCTGTGAGGACCCTGTGGGGCAGGGACTGTAGGTCTTGGGATCCTGACAATCCATCAGAATGCAGAAGAAACACGGTCACCCTCTGAATAAAGCATTTCTGCCAAAAGCCTAAGTGTGGGGGGTGAGCGTCCCTGACGGTTGGGTGGGAAGGGGCCAGAACAACAGTTCTTGGCTCAACGCAGGGAGGGAGGTTTCCACAGCGGTGGTATCCTTCCTGCAGGCCCTGATCAGAGAACTTTGCTCCCCGTCTCCCCTGTCCTTACCAAGTTTCACTGCCCCGAGCGACAGGAACTGATTATACAGCAACTTTCTGCCCTGCCTCCTCCCCTTCCCCTTGTCTCCTGTCATCTCCTAGCAAAGCAGCAAACAAGCAAACCCACATAACAAAAGCCTAAAAGTATACAGAGGATCAGGGAAGATGTAATTTGAGCAGCAATGGACCACGGATTGTGTGTCACTGGGCGGTGAGTGGGTGAAGCAGGAAAGCATTAGAGGATTCAGGAAGGTATGAAGACACCCCAGATACTTTTGGAGAAAGGTGGTGAATAGATGATACCAAGATATGTTAAGAATCTATTCCTCTTTAACCTTACTATAGCATTTATTACAGTACAAAAAGACTTTCCATATAATCACAGCCCCATTCCTCTGTGTCCATTCCTGGATGCTCAGCATGTTCACAGCCTTCACCAGTGAAGGAGTAGGCAACGTCTGACACACAAGTGTTACTCTGGATGCCTCATCCGCTAGCAAAGGATGCAGAGCACAGTGCATACACACACCAAAGAAACTGGTTCTCATAGTCTAGATAGAAAGGCTCACCTGGATAGAAATGTTGTCTGTGCACAAAGTCACACAGTGCACAGCGAAGAGCTACGTTTTGGAGAATTCAGCAATGCTGCTATCAGGTCTGTCGCACCATGCTTGCTGTCTTGCTGCCTGAGATCAGAGCTTGAGACTTGACATAAGCTGTACATAAACTTGTAAAAGGGCTGTTAGTGTTCATCTGCCTGTGGGTTTCAGGTTAAACCATTGGAGACAATATGTCCAAAGGGGACATTAGCAAAGGAATTTCAGTCCTGCAAGTTTTGGATTTGGTCAGCATTCATTGGCCAGGAAACGTTTCCTGCCTTCTTAATCTGGTCCATTGCTTGTTCTCTTTTTTTCTCTATATTAAGGAAAATAATGTTTTAAAGCAGTTTCTGTCACTCCTTTCTCCTAGATTTATGAAGAAACTTCCCAGCTCCATCCCTTCCTTTTTCTAGCAGTGGTTAGCTTCCCCACTTGCAATCACTAGAATTCACTGTTTCTTCTAGAAGAAAATATTTTGTCGCAGAAGGGACAAGATGCTCAGTGGCCTTTGGCCCAGTGGCTCAAATGTTCTATTCCACAAAAATGGGTTTCATAATTTGACCCAAACATATTTCCGGTCAGTTCCACAGCATATTCTAAACGGTCTGTGGTATTTTTGGTTGGTCGATTGTTTCGGAGTTGTTTCACAAGATGTGCTGTGGCAAATGTACTGTTCTAATCACAGCACAAGATAGTCATAACCATGCAACAAGTTGTTATTTCAAATCAATCTCTTATTTATCAAAGTTATTTTGTAACTTTTCTGTTCTCAAAAATGAGACAATAGAAATGTTTAGAAGTTATTTTTTTAAACCTGGCTTTGTCTTCTAAAATAATTGTTCCTCATGGAAGATCTGCTTATCAGATAGTGTCAGTCATTCCTTTATAACAACAAAATAATTCCTTAGCACCTCTGCCTTATTTTCTTCATGTTTACATTCTCTGCATATATTTTTACTTTTCATTCTTCAGTTACCTCAGAATTTACTTTCTTTTTATCCTTACCATTACAAATCCATCCCACTCTCCTGTGATCTTTCTTCTTTTTTTTCTCCTTCATTCCATATGCAGTTCAAATACCTCATTCTCAGTTCTTAAGTGTATTCATGGTGCTATGCTTATCTAAATTTCTGCTTCCAGTTAACACAGTCTATTTTTGCACTTCTTTTTTACAACTTTTTGCCTTCATTCATTAATCTTAAGCACCTTCCTCCATTCTCCTCTTGGTATCTGGAACATCTTTTTGCTTCTAAAGTGTCCATCTCCTCTGTCTGTGTCTAGTGAAAACTGTGGGAGATGCCCCAGTATGCATAAGCTTACATTTTATTCTGAGTTTATCAGTAATCTAGAAGCAGCAATTTTTTAACCTGTGCATATATGCATTACACTATTACCTTGTCACACTCACATGTAACCCAATTTTCTCAGACATTGAACAAATTGTACTTGCAGTTTTTCCTCCATGCTTGTTAGTTGTAAAGAATCTAGTCACTTAACTCAACTGCAAATTAGAAGTAAATTGTCATTTGCTTTCATAGTGAAAAAAATGTAGGATACATTTTTCTGGTACCTCTAGGTCATTTGAAAATCATAGCTTTTAATATCTCCCTTAGCAAAGTCCACAAGAGAGAAAGTAATAACCATGAAAATGCAGTTTCAGTGGAAAAAGCCCTTTAAACAAATTATTTTCAGGAGACTTTCTTCATTTTCTCCAAAAGAAGATAATACATTGGGACCGTTTTTCTGACATCTTCATTTGTGTAGTCAATTAAACCAGGACAAACTGAGTGTTGGAAGTTGGGGCTATCTTCATACCTCATTTCTTCACCTTGCTAACAAAAAATGGAGGAAGCATTCCTCTCTGCAAGAACTGGTTTTGCTGTGATGTACAGGTGGGATGAGTACAATGCTGTACTAAAAGGTGAATATACTGCACAGCAGAGGAAGGCAGGAGTAGAGTAAGACGTCTGACTGACAAAGAAATGGCTTTCTGTCTGGCAACAAGACCAGTGAGATCAGTCTTTATTCAAGAAACATGTATTAGTATAAATACATTCCCTTTCTGATTAAACAAATTGCTTTTTTTTTCTCTCCTTTTTCCCAAGCTAAAAACCATGACCGGAGTTGATTTCCTCAACTTCACTGAAATGTTCTAAAAACATCTGCAGGAGAAAAATACAGCTTTACATCAGTTTGCTTTAAATAGTACTTGCTAGATGGTGGCACTTCAGGGACTAAGCCAAGTAATAAAGAAAATAACCTTATGTGAATTGCCTGTTTACTAAGAATGTGGCTAGTGAGCATCAATCTAGAACAACTTAGTATGCACTATTTTCACTAATGTTTGCTGTCAGTGGATGTACTCTTCCTTTCTGTGCTCTAAATTATTTCTGAAAGAATTATTTCATAGCTGATACATAGCTCCATTGACTGATAAAAGAATATACAGGTCTTTGACAAAACCTCATATGGGCAATTCCTGACCATAATTTATCAGTGTTTAATGTTCAATGCTTCTGGTTGCATTTCTGAAATGGATTGTTTTTTGCAGACTAACCCCACATTTCAAACCTTCCAAGTGACCAATCTGCTGTCTTACAGGTAGTTAGGCATGTTCCTTCCATGCTGTGTTGAGCTGGATCACCACAGCAATCTTTCTTCCACTTACCCTTACTTCTATTGGGAATGACTCTTAATTCTTTTCCATAAGCTTATCAGAAAGTTATGTTAAGAAATAGAAGGAAAACACACTGACTAAGAATTTGGAGCCATTTTGTGATGTGTTTATGGTAACATCTCACATGTGCACAAGTTATTGAAAACACATCCAAGGACAATACCAACAACCAACTAATGCACCATTCTGTGACTTACTGTTACACATTTTTTTTCCTGACCAAGGAAGACATTACTCCTTTTTTAATATACAAATTACAAAAGTTTGCATCAGCTGAGAGTGTATTTTAGGATGTTTCATAGTGTACTATTGGGACCTCATTTAGTAAACATTCTTCATGTACGTTCTTACCTTTGGGGAATTGTAAGTTATATTTCACAACTGTTCTGAAATACTTGAGATATATATTGAAGATAACATAATTCTGACACTTTTACCCTTAAGCTACAGTGTCTAAGGCTGCTTTAAAAAAGAAAAATCAATTCCTTGTCCTACTAGAGGATTAGGATAGGCTTATGGAATGACATCTGCTTGACAAAGAAGATACCAATGCATCAGCTATAGAACTTGTTCTTTTCTGAAGCTGATGCATTGGAAATATGTCTGCCTAGCTTAAACCATGTGTAAAAATATGTGACTAGGTACAAATAGCTGCATGAGTGCTTAAGTTGTATTTTGATGCTGAAGTACTAAACAATAGTTCCAGTGTTCCCAGAGATCCTTTAATATATGCCTTAGAGAATATATATATATATCTCTTTACCCCAGACAATGAACCATGTTTTTTGTCAATTATTTTGGAAACTAATTTTCTAGTTTGATTTAAACTCACTCACAAATGGGTACCAATGAGATTTGAACAAGAATCTGGATGGTGCCATGTGTTTAAAAGTCATTGCATTTGCCAGATGTCTAGAGGATTGATTGCTTTTTATTTTGACACTTTTTCATTTGTGCTTTTAGAATGGAGCTCATTAAGTATCATGTATCAACTATCATGGATATTTTTGTTGGTTTTAATGGGGCTCAGACTGGAAAATCTATGTGTTTTTGTGACATAATCAATAGCATATACTCACAGATCTACATAGTGAAAGTACCATGCTTGACACTGCCGACACAGTGTTTCATTCCTCAGGCTTACCTATACCTGTTCTTAACTCACTTGTTTGTCAAGTGCTTCTGAGTTCACATCTTGATTCCATTATATAAGAGTCAAGTTAAAAGCCATGAAAACAATGTTTACAAGATTGAATCTGGGTGGATCTAGGTAATAAGTGTATGTCTTATTAATTTTATTTTGCTGTTGTTGTGGAGATAAATTAACCTGAAGGTTAAAATAATGTATCATTAAAATATCTGTTATACTTTATGTATGTAGCATACAAATCTTGAATATGCAGTTCTCATGTATTGTTATATATTTGTTCATATCAAACTACCTATTAGCATGAGCACACCCAAACTAAACAGATTTGAAATTGATGCCTGCATTCACATGCTAACAGATAGAAACTAATTAAAGAAGTAGGATGTACATAAAAATACGGTATCACATTCATAACAAATGCACAGGATCTTACGAGTGTAAACATTTTAAACAGAATATTTTGAAAAATATTCTGCCTTTCTATGAGCGAGAAACAACAATCTGTGGGGTTTTCTCCCCCATTTTTTTAAAATTTTACTTTATAGTGAATTCATAGCTTATTAATAAGAGAAATAGTAATTCTCATTACACCGAGAATTCTCACTAACGTGTGAGGTGGGTGGTGCTGCATGTTGTAAAATCCTCTGTGTATTTCTGACCCCCTGGTTTTAGCAAGTCTTTGCTGACAACTGGTTTACATGGTGATTTTATGATCTTAAGATATGCCTGGTAAGAATAATATGATTCATATTTTGCTTTCACTCTATGTTAATGTGAAAAAGTAAAGCCAAGTTTGCAGAAAGGAGTTTTTAAGATATGAAACCATGACAGTCTCCTATTTTTCCTCTTTCAGAAGAAAAATTTTGTTGTTCTCTCTGGTTTGATACACAAAGAAGATTTGAATATGTTCACTTAACCATCTGGAATAAATACCACATTGTTTTTTGTTAGTGGGATAATTCTATTATCAGTCTTAAGGTTTAACTTATCCATCATTAAAGCACATTTCAGGTATTTTGAAATAAGTGGTGGAGCAGGGAGAATCAGAGGAGAAGGAGAGAAATGTGTAAGAGCGCTTTGCATCAAATTATTTAAATACACTCTTTTTCCTTCCATATAACTTCACACACCTAACTGATCTGCCTAAGATACTGGCATAGTCATTATCAAGTGAATGGAAGGGGAATTTGTCACAACCTGGGCTGGACAGACCAGGGAAGGATCGTGGTGAGTTCGGAATTCCCATGGGCTAAATTAAGGTGAAATGACACCAAATGTCACTGTTTATGGCAGAAGCAGCCTGAACTTGGGAGATGGAACAGCAGATGGCATGATTTCTCTCAAGAATAGGCATGAATACCTCAGTGAAGTGAGTAACCCAGGGTAACCACATATACATCGAGTCAGGGAAGACAATAAGGCGATCCCCCTCTTTGGGTCAGGAGGTTCAGAGCAGACCCCCTTGCTTTCTAGACTCCCTCTCACAGAGGAGCCTGGGGGTGGCTGGATCCACTCCGAGTCCCAGGCTTGGTCAACAGGTTTGTGTCTAAAGGGATGAGGTGTAGGGATTATGGAAAAGGAAAAAGAAAGAGAGAACAAGACAGAGAGAGGGAGGGGGGAAAAAAAGAGAAAGGTCACCAGTCCTGCGTCCAGTGTGGCTCCAGTCAACCAAGGGCTCCAGTTCCAGAGGGTGCGCATGCATGCAGGGCTTCCATTTGTGTCCTTTTATCACCTCCTGGCCCCTCCTTTGGGCAGGCACTCAAACTTATTAGGCTAATTAGGTGTCATGAGCAGTTTGTGCTTTCAGAACCGTCAGGAAGTGGGTCAGTGGGCTTGGGGGTCATTTGGGGAGTCCCTTCCCCTTCGCTGCAGACATGGCCACTGTCTGACCTCTGCCCGCACACTGTGAGCTGCCCGAACATGGAGCTGCACGTCCCCCGGCCCAGCCCGGCCTTCCCGCCCTGTTGCTGATGTCCGGTGCTGAGCGGCTGCTTTGCACCTGAGGTTCCTTGCTATGCAGGTTTGTAGTTATGCGGAGTTCGTCATTAGGCACAACTTGCCCACCACAATGTTTGAGACATTAACTCCTTCAGACTCTCACAGAATATCAGCATACATAAAACTAGATGGGTATCTTTGCCTAGATCAGGAGTTATGGACAATATGCTTTGAGTTCAGGTGCCTCATTTAGGTGCCTGAAACTAGGTAGGGTCAAGCAGATGCTGCTGGTCAGACCTGCAATGAATTAAGTAGAGACTCCTACTAGATTTAGTGAAAAGGCCGCTTAAACGTCTTAAATTTTAATTCACTGCTTTTTTTGAAGTCCTAATCAGAAATAGGAACACTGGGTTAAAAAAATAAAATAAAATAAAATACCAGTGAATACATATTTAATCCTAATTATTTTGATAATCTTTTGCCACGTTGGATGACGGTGAGGAATTAAAACTGGGAATTTTACACTTACTTCTTCATAGAATTTCCTCCTTAAATATTGATGTTTGAGATTCATATATATATATATGTGGCTGTCCTTTCAACTCTCAAGTATATGTTGCTCAGTGAAGACAGACTGCAATTATCCAATTGTCAAAAATATATTTTGCTGGATCAGGCACATTCCTAATTGTCTGTGTTGTTTTAAGACTTAAATATAGTTTACCGGGTTCCACATAGGAGCTGTAACTTGAGTTTCCAAGCTAAGATTCTATTGAGAAAATGGACTTTATTTAAAATAACAATGATCTCCCCACAGAGATGCCAATTCTGCAAACACCTATCACATGCCCTTTATGCAACAGCAAAGCTGGTTCAAGCAGTGTCTGACTGGACTCCAGAAGTTCCCTCAGACTTAGATATTACTTGATAGTGTGACTTTTGGGGGAGAACATCTGCATATGTAAAGTTTCAGGAGGATACATTTGGGGAGACACTTGCAAAAAAGGCTTACTTTCATATTATGATCATAACACCAGTGTGTTTGATTTGGGACAGTTTTGCCTTGTATGCTCTTCTGTTTCTCTATTAAGTGAGCCGTATTGTTACTTAAGCCAGACAGGCACACAGTAACTAGCAGTGCGATTAACAGACCTACCTGTGTTTGTAAACTTAATACTTGACACAGGTTAATCACAATTCACATCTCCAGTCTTAGAATGCAGACTATTTGATGTCATTCCATGTTACACCTTCATATAAGCACTGTCAAACCTTGTTTGGCAAGGATAAAGGAGCCTAGGACAGACAGACATCCCACATCTTGGTACAGAGCGAAAGCACTTTATGAAAAGAGAAATGCTGACCACGGGTACAGTTCTTAAAATAAATAAAACCCCCCATGTTTTGCAAGACAAGACCCGTGGTAATACATAAAAGCACGTATTTTTCCATGTCACTCATCTGTTTCATGGTGAGGGGTTAACACCTGTCAAATTAGCGTTAAGTTTGAGTGATTTGGAGTTTCATTTTAAAAAGACGTACCTAGTTCAGTTTCAAAACTAGTGAAATTAGCTTTTGTACAAGGAGCTAGTGGAGGGGACTTTAGATGACAATTCACCCTGATGGAAATGGAAATGGAATGGCAATGCCTGTTTTTTGAAATGTGGGGTAAATCATTCTGTCTGATACTAATGCAGAAAAAAAAAAGCTAAATTCCAGCTCTTCCCTATCAAGATCCTTCCTAGTTCTATGCAGCATTTGAGACATATTTTGAAGACTTAAGTGGTGCCAGTCCCCCTGAGGAGCGAACAGCATTTGTAAATATTCAACAAAAGCACTCTTTAAGGCTCTGAAGCAATGGATTTGCTTATATATATACTTATATACTCATATATATATATATATACTTATATACTGATATGCTTACTCAACTCACATGGATTGTCAAAGGACTCCCACATGTCAGAAGGGAAGCAGGTGCACAAATATATGCAGGTCTGGCTTTAACTCAGCTAAATGGAGCTTTTCTTTTTTTTTTTTCCTTTCCCTGCAATATAATGCCATTAAGTTAATTTTATCGTATTGTCTACTATTTCAGTGTTTATTTCACCAGAATGTTAGTAAATTAAGACCTTTTCACCTGTATTTCTTATTTAGTGGTGTGGGCAACTGCTGCAGGAAAAAAATATAAAGATCTTGAAAATAACATATTGGCTGAATTGAAAAAAGCAACAAAAATGAAGACATTGTGACAGCTTTTTCCCATTAATGTATTGAAAAGCAGTAGTTCACACCTTTGATCCATTCAGATGTTCACAGATAAATATCATCTCCTTTCACACAGTTCCATTGTTACTTTCTTTGTTAGTGAAGATGAAGTGATGCCTCATGGTCCTTATTGCTTATTTATTAATAAATTCATATTAATTTCAATCAGATTTGTCTGGTCTGTAGCCCATCTGAACACAAATCTACCTTTTTATATATGCAATAAATATAATAAAAAATACTGTTTCCAAAGTATTTAAGAAAATGTCACAAGTAAAAAGGTAATCTGTATAAACCTTACACAGTGCACTTTCCTTTGTGTACAAAAGTCCCTGTGAGGTCAAAGGATTTCTCTGCACAGGTACCATTGTAAAGGCTAAGCAATGACCAAAGCAACATCTAAATATGATGTCTGCTTTTTTTGCCTAGTCCTAAAATTTAGGCATCTATTTTTAGGTGGTCATCTGGTCTTGTTCAACAATCAGTGTACAGGAACAGACAGAAGACAACACCCCATCTGAGACACTGGACTGAAGTTTCCCATCCCCCTCTGCTTATTTTAGAGGGTGTATGATAACTATTTAGATGGTTTAGGAGCAATAGATGATCTGGAATACATAATAAAGATAAACCTTTTATCCTTGTGCAATTTTACCAAAGGACAGCAAAGTAAAAATATCTGTTACTGACTTCAGGAGTAAGAAAGTTGTAGTGAACAAGCTTACAAGCTAAGCATCTTTCTATTCCCTCACAAATATACACAAAAGTATAGTAATGATACATAGGCATGGTGCTCTTTCAGCCACTGTTAAGAGCTACACTGAGCATCTTGCCTTCCCAGATTTTGCAAGTTTCCAAGGAATGTTCTGTGCTATTTCTTCTTGTAACTGATGACAAGCTTGAGGCTTAAAAATCTATTAATATGGCAGTTACTGGTCAGCTGATGTACCTTGCTTACTTAGAAAAAACAACTTCTTTATTCTTTTGCTTTATAACTAATGCATGAAGTCAATGGAATAATCATGCCCTGCTGGTTCCACACTAAGAATTCAGGACTGTTGGGGAACACTATTCTTGAATAGCCTAATTAAAGGACTTGGTCACTTCCTTGCAAACTGCATTTGCAAAATCAACAGAGAGACCTGTATTAAATACGGAAAACTGCTGTGAATTCCCCCTTCCTCAGAAAGAGCTTTCTGAGTTACTGTTGCTATGGCATCCTTCACTTACTTCTTTCCCACTACTGCAGGAGATTCAACAAAATCCTGCATACAAGCAGGTGCTCTGATTTAGGAATTGCTCATGTACTTTAAATAAGACATCTGCTGAAAGGCCTTGTTGAAAAAGACCTGCTGTCTCATTTTTCTTATCTTTGCAGTTTGCAAGAAGAACTATATAATAAATGTTCTTTGTACAAATGGTTTGCAAGCTATAGTTTCTGCTTTATGGGCTGAATATAGGCTGGATTTTGTTGTTACTAACCAGGCTGTTTACAGAGTAAATAGCTCTATGTGACCCNTGATGGCTTAGAATGCATTGTAGAAATTCAGAATTCCTTTACTCCTGTGAAATTATTATATAAAATCACAGTATCAAAGAAACTAAGGCCGTGCTCTTGAAAGACAAAGTATTCAATAACAGTAGCCATTTAAAGTGCATCTGCTTTTAAAAAGTACATTTTTTTGAAGATTTGTTTTTGTTTCAGGTTTCTATGTGTTTAT
>VYZV01011227.1:83197-108724 GCA_013401275.1 Pandion haliaetus | reverse complement strand
TGAAAATATGCTGACTCTCATTCTAGCATGTCAGTCTCATACAGATTTTTGGGTTTTCAGCCTCAGTGCTTTTGTCCAGGAGCTCTGTAAAACATGCTCTATTGACAACTAGGCATAATGTAATGCTGGAGAACTGATAGTAAATTCATTCCTCTTGCCTTTCTATACTTATTCTTGTTGAAGTTACAAGCACTTTGAAGCAATGTACCTAATATCTCATATTTCGGGAAGCTACTGTTCAGATTTAGATTACTGTAAAGATCATAATCCTATGGAGATCCCCTTAAAATGATTCTTCAGAGAAGCACTGCCAGGGCTTTATTTTGACAAGCCATACCAAAACAATATGTAAGCAACTTCCTTCTCTTGCCTACCTTTCCTCTTTCTCTTTTAGCAGCTCATCATAGGCTGGAGTTTACCCACTTTGTGATCACAACTTGTGTCCATACCACCTCGTACACATTCCTAGGAGACTCAGAGAGAGGGGTCCCTGCCTCCCTTGGGGAACTGTGTACCCCAATTCTCCATCATAGCAACTACTAAGGCTGGAAAATGACCCTGTGTTGCTACTCTTGCTTACATGTCGAAGTGGGAGGAACACTTTTTACTCCTTTTACAAGCTGAGAGCCATCTGAGACCTACTGGCTACCCTTCATAATGCTACTTTCCCCATATTCCAAAATAATTGTTCTTGTCCCACTAAATTTCTGAAATTTCAGTGAGAAGTCCTATTCACAGCAAAGATAATAGTAAAACTCTTACTTTCTTCAGTGGAGCCAGAATATTATCCTGTATCAAAAAAACCCTGCAAAATCAGTGGTTTGTTCAGTAGGGAGAAATGAACTTTCCTTGGCTTTCCTTGGCTGATGATCACTGTGTAGGCAGCTGGTCCCTTAAGTGACATGGGCTGCAACACAACAGCTCTGGAGCATTTCAGTTAAGATCAGTTGTTAATTCAAGTGTGATGGCAGCCTGAATTAGAATGCATCCTCTTGGTCCCTCCCAAGGTCTTTCTTCTCATGTTTGTTAACTTTCCTGATGTTATATTGAATATTCATCATTGTGATAAGCTTCAACTCACTGTTTAATTAATCATCACCTACAAGCAGAAGTCTTGACCACTGCAGAGTTTTTTTCTGCTCACTTTTACAATGCATGGAGAGAAAGGGAGAGTTTTGTATTTTTTTGATGCAAAACAAAGTGTGATACAGTATACTGAACTAACCTTTCAGTATTACCTTGAAATTTCTCTTCCCTACCTTGCTCTGTTTGTTAACTGTCCTGAAAGGTTTAACACCTTTCCCAAGATACTCCACCTGGGAGTTGGGTACAGATAAATAATAGGCTAGCATATTTATTTCATATGGATAAATCAAAATCAGCTGGGTGAAGTGCTGAGATTCATGCACTTATGAATAGGTCTGCAAAGGCTATACAGTCAATGTAGTAAAGAAGGAGCCAATCAACATTAAGCAATTATACATTTTGATCAGCTGTTGAGATTGATCAGGCTCATCTGAAAAACTGACTGAAAGGAAGGGGGTTTCACTAGCCACTTCAGAGAGACTAGAAGGTCACTGATGACAAGAAGAGGGAGTATGGAAAGAGTGAGGCACAGTTAAGGAGGGTGATCTTGTACATCTCAGAAGATCTCTTGACAAAGCCCCATACAAGACTCCAGTGAAGAAAATAAAGAAGAGGAGGGTGTGTAGTTTTTCTGCTCTGTATTTTTGTTCTGGCTGTAAATGTGAAAACAGTATTAGAAAGCATTGAGTCCTTGGCTTTCATGAGCTTTGATCACTCTGTATCCTTGGAGAGGTGTATTGTAAATCATAGCAATCACATGCCTGGACTTCTGGAAAATGAGTGTCCTCAGGATATATGTCTGGAAGAGAGGCATTAGTCCTAGGACCTTGGCAGTCAGATTAGAAATTCCTAGTCCTCAAGACTGATGTTAAACAGGACCTTCAAGACACCATATTTAAAAGCCCAAAGACAGACTCAGTGATTAAACTTCACTGAGACCCAAAAAGCTTAAAAATTCACACGTGCAGTGGGAGAGGGAGCCAAACAGCAGCCTCTTGAATGATCAGCAAAGGCTGCTCAATGATGGTGTGGACAAGAAAATGCAGTCAGATACCTTTAAAGCAAAGCACAACAGAAGCATTATTTTAGAGTGAAAAGCAGCAACTTAGCCCAAGATGAAATAACAAAGCCTTTAAACTTTGGGCAGACACCAAAGACCGCTGTTTCATTTTTTGGGTTGTTTTCATTTTCTTTACTGTAAAACCAGCCTGTCTTCTTATTACTCAATTTCAGCCACAACTATTTTAGAAATAATTGCCTCACGTAAATCTCTTCCTGGTGTCTGTTTTTGCTCCCCTCCTCAGTTGTCTGCAGAAGCAGGGAGAACACTTTGATCAACTCACTATGTCAAATAAAGAAACAAACCCACATATTTATTTTTCTGATCACCAGTTAATAAAAACTTACATTTTCAGTATCAGGTAATATCTTCTTTTATGACTTTATGCTTTTTCCTTCTACTTACCTGTCATTTACCAGGGTCAGTTTTGGTGACAATATAAAGTGATGGAAAGCAGTCAAGCTGAAAGATCATAAATAAGTGTAAATGATTAAAAAAAGTGTTTACAGTAAGGCACTGGTTGCATTACTTTTGTAACTGGCTACATTTCTCCCTCGTGTCAGTGTGATGTCTCTTGGTTGAATGGTAATGTTCGGGCACGAGGGCTGCAGGCTCCAGGGGGCTGGGGTGCTGGGGGATGCTGGGCAGGGTCAGTTAGCTGGTCGTGCCCTCAGGACCCTGGAAGGTAAGCCAGATCAGATTATAGATCAAACTAAAATTTAAACTGACTACAGAAAGAAAAAAACAAAACAAAACAAGCAGCACTTTTTTTGGTGATTATATCCCATAATCTTGGTTCTTTTGTTTATATAACTTTAAAATTTGTCTTCTGAATTATTGCTGTTGCTGCAACATATACATATACTGCATACAAATACACAATTGAAACATATTTCTGAGCACTTAGAGCCTGCAATGAATGTGTACTTTTGTGTCCCAAAAAGTATGAATAAATAGAGTAAGTGAAGTTTTCATATATAGATGCTAAATTTCAAGAGCCTAAAAGACGCACAGAAGTACCTAATAGTCTGATTCTTATGCTTAAAACATAAAAATAAACATACAAATAACTTTATTAAGCAGATTCTCCTGCATGTCTTACAGGAACAGACTTTCTCCTGTGTTTCAGTGTTTCCTGGTTTAATCTGTTCAGAAAATTCAGTGACAGAATCTTTTCCATTGCACGTCTGCCTGTGCCTCTTTCCTAAAAGCAGAAAGCACTGCAAAGCACCTAAATGACAAATAAACAAAAACTCAAAACATGTACAAGTTTCTCTAACATCTGGAGAAGTTGGGGTTACTCTTCTGTTAAGTGTGTGGCTTTTCCTAGCCCAGGTGATAATTCCTTCAAAAACTTTTAATGTGAAAGAAAGAATCAGCAGGCCATTTTCATTTAGGATGAGGATTTTTCAAGGCAAATAACAGAGCTATTTGTACAAGCTAAGCAAATATTAGAATGTATAAGAAGAAACAAACCCAAGGGAATCAAAGTTAATGTCACGAACCATTACAAATCTGGAGGGAGTAATGAGGGAGAATCTACAAAAGCTAGTTAAAGCTAAAAATCCTTTGAATGTACTTTTGTTGGACCCTAATTAGCTTAGGGTCTTTCAGAAACACTGAAGAAACTGTCATCAAGCTATTGTAAAGAAGAACAAAAAGTTAAAAATGTCATNAAAAAAAAAAAAAAAAAAGCAAAGAGCTACTTCAAAGTCTAACTTATTGATAGGGTGCCCATGACCCAGACTTCACCAAAATCTCCATTTTTACTAAGCCACTAAGAGCTGCCCTTCAGAGTTGTGTTTATCTTGAAAGAGTAGATGACAGTTGCAGACATATAAGAAAGGCACAGTGAGTATTTAAAGCTTTTATGTCATCATTGTTAGTGTCTTTCTGGAGTAATTATACCTTACATTCCCCTCGACATTCGCAGGCTGGAAGGGACTATAACCACAGAACCCTTCTGTGACTTGATCAGGCCTATTTTAAGACTTCACGAGGCAGTCATCAGTGACCCCTTTGAAACAATGATTTGAGGGGCCAGAGACTGCACTTAAGATAGCACTGTATTTTATGCCATAGGCGTATATTCAGGATTTTGTAAATGCTGAGTGGGTGTCTGTATTTGCATCCACACGCGAGTCAGACAGAGAGCAGTGCACGGCATGCACACTCAATGCAGGCTCTGCCAGCAGAGCTCACGGTCACAGCAGACATCCCATTGCTTGCTCTCAGTACTGAAAAGTTTGGCATTTGAACTGAAAAACTGGATTTGGTCCCTCGCTCCAGCAGCCCAAGGTGACAGAGCTTAGGATTTAGACTGCAGCCAAAGGAATGGGGCTGAGACTTAGAAAACAGTGTCACAGTCCTTGCAGAAGTTATTCTCAGACAGTGGTCTCAGAGCAAGCAGGCCCAGACTGCCCAGAGGGAAGGCATTATCACAACCTGCTCTGGGGAAAAAGTCTCACTTTGTATCATTCTTACAGAGCTCAGACTGAATTGAGTTGCCTTTTATATTAGGACAGTGTAGGACTAGCATGTACCTCTGTCCTTTCCCGGATTTAACTCCCTTCGTAGGACAACTCAGATTCTGGGCTTATGGGCATTCCTTCCCTTTGTGTTTTGGTGAGTGAATTTACATACTTCCTTTATCTTGACCCAGCTTCTATAAAGGAAAAGAGATCTTAAGTTGATTTAAGGGTTGACTTATATGTGGCCAGCTCTGTGTAGACAAAGGCGGCAGTTATGGCTATAGTAAATTATGCATAGTGGCAGACAACCATAGATATATTGTCTGGTTTTGGGTCCTGGAAAACCAAGCTGACTGTGACTACAGCTGCGGGAGCAGTCAGCACGCATGCTCTGGCAGCAGCTATGGGAGAGGAGAGAGGAGCCCCTCTCGGGAGCAGAAGTCATTGTCTTCGCTTCTCCACCCCCAGATCTGCAGACTCTGGTTGCGAAGGTGTTTCCTTCCTCCATTCTCTTCTGCTTCCTGGGTACAGAAAGCCAGGCTTCTGTCAGATGGCAATATTTAGCTCTACATACTCTTTTGAGAAGCCTCAGACTACCTCTGAATTTGTTATTTTTGCCATATAAATGATTGGCCTAATACATTATCTTGGCTCACTTTGAAGACAACGGAAATCAGCCATTCCAGAGCTTCTTTCCAGATTCCCATCCTGGGGATACTCTGTGGGCTATCCTGTCCCAGGATCATAGAATCACAGAGCAATATAGGTCAAAAAGGACCTTGAGTTGGACCCCCATATCAAAGTAGGCTTGAAGTTTGGTCTAGTTGCTGTAGACCTTGTCCAGCAGAATTTTGAGTACCTCCAAGGTGGTGTCTAAGCCAGGTGGAAGGGAAGTGCTATTCTCTGCCCTGTGTTTAGAGGGATCCTAGACAGCTGCCTGGTACCATATGCTAACTTTCAAACCGCTGAAAAGAGATAAGAAAAAATGCATTCCAGATTTCAAGTTATGGTCTTGTACCCCCCCTTTCTGGCTAAGGCAGTGCCCCTGAAGAGTAAAGAATGAAAATGTGAGGTGGAAAAGCAAAGCTTAGGACCCCCATCAGGAGTTAGCATTTCGCTTTAGTTCTGCGTCAGTTGTGAAAGGCAGGATTTCAGCCACGGTTAGCATTTCCCAGTGCTTTACTCTGGGTGGCTTCCCTTTCAGTGTGTGAGATTTGTGGACTGCCATTTTCAAGAATCTGCCTCCTGATTCTCTTTATGTGAAGGGTCCTGGACACTTAATTCATGGATCAGGATTCTGCTCAGAGGCATTGCAGCCATAATCTGCAGAGGTGCTGACATCTGATTATATCTAACGCTTGGCTATGAAAGATTACAGTCTTCAATTCTTAGCTATCTATTTGAAATTGTACGTAAGTTTTATCAAGACCTCAAACAGCTTTACATTGATTGCTACCATTGTTTTATTATTTCAGAGATTTTTAGAAGAAGTTTTAATGCTATGACAATGTATTACTCCCTATTGATGGATGGTTTGCATCTCTGCCAAAGCTCAAGCAAGCTCGTAAGCATTAGAATGATTATTTTCCACTAATCTATTCCTTCAACTTTAATTAGCTGAGTTGGGCAGCAAAATGGAACGTTTCCTACAAGAGTCAGTAAATGGACTCTGTGTAAATGCAAAAGCTGATTACTTTGATATAAAGAGGGCCATTATTCTTTGCACCTCTGGAAAGCTGCCTAACTTGAAAGCCTTATAATCTGATTTTCATAAATCCTATTTAACACATTATTATTTCCTTTTTAACAGGCAGCACCTAAAGCTATATCACTCTTCTCCGATGTTACCCCTTCTTTTTCATAACAGAATTCCACAGCCCTACTTACGCATAATTTGTGTAATTGTCACCAAAATGCTATGTTAAAATCTAATATTTTTTACATTCATTTTCAATCAAGAACAATTAGAATCAAATGGCATACAGTTTACATTTTTACAATCATACTGACTCATATTTGTGTCAGATTTTAAGGTCCTTGCTCCAGAGAAAATCCAATTCTTCTTTGCAACAACTCATCCCTCAGTAAAATTTCAGTAAGTTTAATCTTTGACCTGAAACAAAGTATGATGAAAAAGAGAGCAAGAAAGTGATTAACAGTTCATTTTGGCAAGGTCCAGTGAACTGTGTTGTAATCAAGATACAAAGGACAGGCAAGGCAGAAAAAACACGTTAAAAATAGAGATTGATATGAAATTCAAAAGGAACAATTTTTCCCAAATGAAGACATTTTATCTCATCAGAAATCTGTCCGGAAAAAAGTTTCCAATCTATACTTCCAGAGCTGCTTTATCCAGCTGTATTTTTAATGTAATAAGCAAATGCATTTCCCCAGCTTGAATTTGGTACTATTATACAGTCTAATGAAAATCAATGCTAGCAAGTCCCCCTTTATATTCAATATCAAAGTCCTTTGCTAAAAGAGTTCTGTATAGGACTCACAGGGTCTTCTAGTCCAGCACCTTGTCAGGTTTGCCATTGTCACAGGCTTAATATAATCCCACACATAAATATAGCAAGCTTCACCTTGAAAAGAGCAGATGCTCTGGAGCAGAGATACTTCTCTGTTTGAAGGTTATTGGAAAACTTGTCTCATCTTTAGCTTCATTCTTCTTTCCAAATCTGCTTGTTAGTATTTGTTGTGCCAATGTTGTTCGAGGCACGTTAATTTTCTCTCGCTGGTGTTTACCTTGCTGCAGGATTTTTGTCAAAGTAAGCAAGCATTGCTTTTCCAGGCGTGTGGCTGTGAATCTATTTCTTTTGCCTGGCTAATAAAGCAGCCACTCACGTGGCACTTTGTCTACATTAATATGATCTGTCTGGGACTTATTGGCAACACACAATCTTAGCTTGGGCAGTCTGTTAGACACCATCCACTGCAGAGAGACAGACAGACAAAGAGACACAGAGAGGCAGAGGGAGAGACTTCAGCGGCCAAGTTTGGAGAGTGAGAAGACTTCTAATCTTTATCTCTCCTCACATGGCCAAAGGTATTTCTTCTACACCTTCCTGCCCCCTATCCCCACCTACCAATTTTTATCCTTATTTCAGAACAAATTTTTGAACTGATCCCTGGTTCATTTTTATGCGCATTCGTGAACAAATTTGTGCCTGTGCCCAAAAACCAGAAAGGAGTTTCTCCTAGAAGAAAAGAACAGAACAGATATGCAATTGATGTTCTGAAACTATGTCTGGGTTTGCACACAAAAAGTGAGTCTTAAAGGTATTACTTTAGAGCTGTCAGTGTTTGTTATTGTTTCCAGCCTCCACATGATTTTATGATAGTTTCCTCACACTGTACAACTTCTTGTTGCACAGACTGAAAAGTCTGTGAGAATAATCCATGTATGGGAGAGGAATTCTCATGAGCTGAAGATCACAGTTGTCTGGGAACATATTCATTAGAAGATGGAGTTGTAGATAGGTTCCTGAAAAATTAAAAAAAAAAGCCTGAGGCAGAAGTTCTCCACTAGGTTCTCATGACTTCTGAGGTATGCTGACTACTAGTGGGACTAGCACAGAGGACTTATGCTTGTGTGCACTCACAATGCCTTCTTATTCCTCTTCCTTCTACTCCATAGCCAAGCAGTTGCTGTTCTTTAAGTACTAAGAATCTGTCATTGCCCTTTATTGAAACTAATTATTGACCATTGAAACTAATTATTGACCAAAAAATGAGTACTACCATTATTAAATTACAGTGCTGTTTTTCACTCTACTTTTTAAACTTCAAGTTTGGGGCTTTTTAAAAAACACTAGTACAAAATGGGCCAGGAAATGACTGATTTTATCATAGCAGATATTTCACTATTTGTCTTCCTGATGTGGTATGGTGGAGTAGAAGATTAAACTCCTGCAATGTGAAAATAAGAACTTAAAAGTCCAAAGGGTGAAGGGTCTGGGAAAGCATACACTTACTGATTTGGACAAGTGGAATTCCTGTGACTGCATTGAATAGCATCATGTCCTTTAATCAGCAGAGTAAAAAGATGGCTGTTGCCTTTTGCAGCCTGCTTCCCATAACAGCTCTTTGCCTAAGGAGCCTCAGCATTCCCTATTCACTTCATTCACCTGTTAGAAAGAACTCAGTTGTTCACATACGAAAATAATTTATCAAGATAAATTTGTGAGTTAATTGAGAAAAATAAGTGGAAAACTCATCAAAGTACTATTTAAGATGAAAAATAACCCCACCTCCCAAACTCTGAAATTTCTACCTTTCAGAAGGAGAAGTGAATAATCTTTCTTGATGTGGAAGAAGTATGTAGGTTGTATAGCAGCCATGCCTATACCCAGCTTCTTCAGTGAGCTGATTTCAGAACAAAAAGCAATCATTTGTCTTCCTCCCACTACTTTTTCGCTCCCTACAGCTATTTAGTGCCTCCTTCATTGCTATTTAGTGACATTCATCTAGTCACTCCAGTTCGTTAATGTTAATCTCTTTTTAATCAAATCAGCTGATATGTCAATTATTTATCAATTCTTTAAATTTTCTTCTGAGCTCCTTCTAACTTTTAATTTTTTTTCAATTAAAAGGATTTTTGTAGGAGGCTTAAAATAATTACACTTGTATTCACCAATTATATTCCTAATTAGCAATGATTCCTTTCTTAAGGTCTGTGGATGACATGATGCTGAGTACAACAGCTTTCACATTTAATAAGAAAAAGGAGTCACTAAAGTTTAACACGTTTTTTTGTGGGGTTTTAGTGGGTTTTTTTGGAACATGTTATCAGAGCAGACTTTGTTTCCATTTTCCATCTAGCTCTAGTAACTGTAACATCTGGACTTGCATACACTTACACAAGGCAATAATTTTATTTCTGTCACTTAAGCTACTAGTGCATATATTTGTACCATGGAAAATGTAGATATATACTACCAAGTTTTATGATCAAGATTTGAAAAAAAATGTGTAATGCAAATTTATATAGTGTTCTGTTTTTTTTAAAAAATGCTTCTTTCTCAGGATATTGTTTTACTTTGATGCTTAAGTGTGGATTATAAAAGACAAAGCCAGCTATTCAGAACAAAGCTGTTTAAAGAGAAAGGATTGTGAAACTCTCACCTGAAACGTTAACCTTTTCTCTAATCTGAGTTTGTCCAACTTCCTGCTGCTGAAATAAAGTCATTATTGCCGAGATTTTCTTTTTCCTCTGTACACATATTTAAACTTTGAGATCAGCCTTCTTGAAGTACACTGACTCTAGGTATCTCTCCCTTCGGGTCATGCATTTCAGTGCAATTGCCATTCTTGTGGCTAAGGTCTGAAAAACCAATAGTTTTTTCACTGCTTTTATTGAATTTGGGATGTAGTGTAGAGCTGAACACAGAGTTCTGGACTAATCCAAAAGCAAAATGGCTTCTCCTTTGTTCCTTAGTAACTGCCTATAAACTCAAGGTTTAGCTGAGCCCTGTTGCTCCTGCCTTGCATTGGGAGCTCACGTTCATATGACTATGAACCATCCCAAGATATTTTCCTGGAGAGAGTCTATGGGGTTACTCGTGCTTGGAAAAATGATGTGGATAACAATGCCTGCTAACATGGGAATGTCAGTGTGTGTGAATAGAATATCCAAAATCTATGGTAGAAAATATGACAATTTATCATTTTTTTCCTTCAAATGGTAAACTTCTAAAAGATTCTGAAATAGACTACCACGTGGCGAAAAAGCAGTGATGTATTAGCTCATCTGAAGTTACTAAGAGTGACTGTAACTGTGTCCCTAATCACACTACATGAATTCCTCCTCTCCACTATGTGAACTCCATTTGCTTCCTCTGTTTTTAATGATTTCGTTTGTTCTTCCTTGTGTGCCTGGACAACATTCTCCCAGTGACTTCTCATCCCTTTCTCACAAAGCAGCTGCAAACGCAGATGTTCTGCAAAGCCTCCCATCTGTAGGGATCTTGGGACAGATTCTCAACTGCTGTAAATTGCCTGAGTACCACTTAAGTGTATAAGACTTGGCTGATTCACACCATCTGGCCCTTTGAGCCACTCTGTGTTTATTTGCATAATTGAACATATTGTTTCAGGCTCATGCTGTTTAACTGTAAGACTTCCTGGCCAGAGGCTCTCATAACAGCATACTGTACAGTCCTGAACAAACTTAAAGAGCTATATAAATAATGATTGTGATTGTCCATTTTCTTTTACCACTTCCTAAGCCTACCGCCAAAGACAAGAGCTTTCTGGAGCTGAAGTTAGGTAGGACAGACCTAGGGCAAGTTCCTGGAGAAACTAATAGCACATCCTTCCTCAGACTTAGTGCCTAACTTAGCCTCTATAGACAACAGAGTTAATACTGCAAGACCAACATTGAGGTTATTGACTTATTTTGTTAGACTTCATGCTTTGCTGTTATCTTTCCTATTCAACTTGGTTAGATCATTGTTTTACTGGATTGTGTCACCTTCACTAGCCTTACTTTTTTCTAAAGGGCTTCAGAAAGATTTTACTACCCAGTACAAAAGTAGAGTGTAGCCCGTTATTATTAACTGATACAGTGAACAGCCCCCACCCTAGATCTAGAGAACATGAGCATCCTATTCCTTCTGCCATTTTATACCAGGTGAACAAAAGGAAAAAGTATCAAGAAGAGCTGGATTATAGTTTCTTACCTGGCTTACAGTTTCTTAGCCTTCTTAAACAGGGACGAAGCAGCACTGGTAACCTATACAAAGAAAAAATTATGAAATCTGGGAGATCTCTTTTCTTTTTACTGAAGAAAATTCCTGTATTGTTGATCCCTTATCTCTTCTAGGAGAAAGGAAACTACTGAATAAGTATACCACTGTCTTATTCAATTTTTACATGGTAACCAAAAATGCCCCATTCTCTCCCCTCATCACAGCAGTCTGTGTATGAGTGTCTGACCGGGACCAGCAGTGGGAAATACGGCTGGAGGAACCTCATGCTCCTTATACTTGCTTCGTACTGTGTGTCCATGTGCGTTCCTAGGAGGTAGCCAGCCAGACTCCAAACTGTTCTCTACATGAGGGATTACAACCCACAGGTCCCTCAATTCCCTAATCATTGCACTGAAGAAGTACAAGTGTTTTGTCTTGTAAATGTGAGCATAGAGCTACAACTCCGCTGTTACTATGTGTAACAATATGTACAATATTACTGTACATACTATGTACAGTATACTCCGCTGTTACTATGTGTACAATATGTATGCTCAGAACAGTGCTTTGCTGTTTCACAATGTCTTCATAGGCTTCTCCTTTGTTCCTTCCTAAAAGAAATATTTCCTTTTTCTGAATATAACTTATGTAAACAGTCTGGGGGATTTTGTTTTGCTTCTATTGATTAAAACCTATTTTTTGTGTGGCTTCCTGTGAGGCATCCTGAAACCTGATTTCCTGCATTCCTTTCTCTGTAATGTCTGTGACAACATAAAGTGTCATAACAGAACTCATTTCACATTGCACAGTGTCAATCAGACTGATAAGACAGAGTCACGAGAATCAGCAAATTTCTCCTCAATCTCTTTTCCTAGAAGTTTTAAAAATATCTTTGATACCTAAGGCATAGAAGTATAGAACGTCTAGACATGAATGTGATATGAAGAGAAATAACAAGATCTATGTAAAGTAAGAATGCTACTCTTTCCCATCTAAATGTTTTGCAGAAATCAGATTTATTCTGTCAATATTATGTAAAGTATTGTAGTACTATTTATAATACTGCAATATTCGATATCTACAGTGTTATGGTATTTAAAACTAAAGCTGTGATTTTCCAGTACTATATATTTATATGTATGTATTTAAATATTTAAATATTTAAATATTTATTTTCAGGTAATGGCAAGATAAGAAAAATCAGAGCAATACAAAATGATTTATAAATACATTTAAAATAAAACTGAAATAAGTTTCCAAATAAAGTTGTCCTGAACTTTTTAAAATCAGGGTATTGCACAAATTATAATAAAATTTTCCATAATTTTTCCAAAAAGACCTACAAATCACCAGAAATAAAAATGGTGGGGTTGGGGGGGAGGGGTATGTTTGGGTTTTTTGTTTCGTTGGTTTTGGGATGTTGGGGTTGTTTTTGTTAGGGTAGCAAATTCTTTTAATCCAACAAGTTTGGCACATATAGGAGATATTAATTAAATATTTGGTTTGGTTTGGTTGCATTGTTTTGCAACAGTTGTTTTGGCCAAAATATTTTTTCTATGTCAGTCCAGAACTCCATATTAACACCACAAATCCTAGTACTATAAGAATGTATATATTTAACTTGTAATATATGAGTAGTTTTATAGATTTCAGCAGAACTTGCTTCACATGGTTTTACTGTGTAAACTTCTGCAGGACTTGAAGATAGCGAAGAAGGAAAGTTTCTTTCCCAGGAGAATTCATTCAAGTGGAATTAAATTATTTTACATTGTTATTTTCTCTGTAAATGAGGCAGCTACAGGGTAGTATCATACAATTGCATATTCCAGACAACAGGAACAAAAATGTTCTTCCATCTCTATATAATTAGTGCTCTGCACAGCAGGTGGCAACTGCATCTCATTCCTTAAGCTTTTTTCATGTGCTGCAATTTTTTAAAATGCCATTTACTGAACACAAATTATTTACAAGTAGTAACCTGTAAATTCATTCTTTTCCCTGTTGCATCTACTATTAATTTTGGACATAACCAAGGAATACTGGAGAGAATGCCACTCAAATGGACACAATTTCCAGGTGTTTTATTATTCTTTTTTAGCCCACCTGTGGAATGCACCAGGTATAGCAGAGTCCTGCCACACACATTTCTATTCCTTCTGATTGTGTATATATAGGGAAAGAAGAACATAGAAATATTGCCACAGGTTTTGAGTCTTAAGGTAAAATATGGCTTGGTTAAAATTCTTTGGAGCCACAACTTCAGTGGTTTAGTTGTGTCACTAAGTTTTTTATTGTCCCATAAAGGCACAGCTCTTCATAATGGGCACCGTAGGAAGACTTCCAGCAACAACTTGGCGTGCAGTGGAAGAAAGCAGTGATAGCATTCATCTAAGGGCTGCAGCAACCACCGCTCTGTGTGTGCGTGCACCTCTGCAGGTTGCTGCAGAGTGTGTTCAGAGCAGGAATCCTTCACATCACTGTCTCCTTTGGGCATCCTGACACTTGTCATCCAGTTCAACATTTTGTTGTGGTAATTCCTCTAATTTTCTTTGTTCGGTGACTCTAACGTCAAACAATACAGACTTTAGGACTGTGTGATTATTCCTTGATCCCATCAACTTTTTCCTTAACGAAACAAGGTGTAGATGTTTAAAAAATGGTAGCTGCCTACATAGCTCCTTCCAGATACAGTCAGCTCAAGGCCAAGTTGCTGCCTCACTTCCTCCTGGAGAAGAGGAATTAGGATGCAGGTCCTGTAGACCTCAGAGATACCACTGCAGGGTGGGGAAAGAGGTGTAAAATTTGCTGCTCAAAATCCCAGGGCTGTCATTCTTACAGCTAATGGAGAGGAGAGAGAGAGTTCCCCAAATCTATTCCAATTCTAAGGTAGGGCTACTACAAAGCAAGCTAGATTTAGTGCCTAACTGGTAGCACAAATAAGAAGGATATGTCCACTTTAATGTTTTTACTTGAATCTGGAGCACACTAAAGCAAATATCCTGGCTGTCCCCATTTTCTTGGCTTTGGTTCTTATGGCATGGAGGACTCGGAGCAGACAAACTGGATTTCATTTGGGAAAAACAAGCCAGAAAGTGCATTCCCAAATTACATCTAAAACACTCCAGCTGCTGAGGACACTCAATGCATGGGACCAGACTGTAGACAGTTCAAAGCAAAGCATCCTGAACCACACAAAGCATAGACATGAGGTCCTCAGCACCATCTGGTGATTTCTGCAGATAGATTCCCAATACTTCCTAAGGAGGACAGAAACAATGACACATCATGTGGACTTCCCCTGTAGCTCAATAGACTGACTTTTGTTTTACTTTACCCTCTGATTTACTTTCTTATTCAGCAATATGCAATACAGCTGAGGAAATAGTGCCAGACATTCATATATATTCTTTCTAGATTTCTCTTCTGTTTTTTTTTTTACTTTAGGAAAGCGAAGATAATATTTAAGTGAAAACCCTGGCTTCAAGGCAGGATGACCAGATTC
The DNA here is from genome assembly GCA_013401275.1 of Pandion haliaetus. NCBI lineage: Eukaryota > Metazoa > Chordata > Aves > Accipitriformes > Pandionidae > Pandion > Pandion haliaetus. The sequence goes on along the minus strand of VYZV01011227.1, from coordinate 93,913 downwards.
TATTCATAGGTCTATAAAACTTTTTGGGTGAGTGACTAACTTGACAGCAGCAAAGTTTTTAATCTATAAAAAGGTTTATAATACTTGTCTACCCTATAAGGATTCTGGGAAGATGAATAAATGAATGTTGAAATGACTTTAATGAGAGACATAGTAAGCCCACACAAAATAAAAATTTAAATTTTATATTTATCTTTCCTTGTGTGTATTTAGGCAAAGTTGAATAGGGAAATTTCTATTTGCAGAATTGTTAGAAGAAATCAGATACTTCAGATGACAAGAATTTCAAAGAGAAGAACCACTGCTGTCAGATAATTATGTAGAGAGAATAGTTAGAAATCCAAAAAATAAGGGATGCTATGGAATTTATGAATATAGAACTAACTTTTTAAAAAGAATTAGATATTTCACGTAACAGTTGTCTCTACCTTCAGGAACAGATTTTGGGTTCTAAAATTGCATAGCATGGAAGTGTCTACCTGTGCCTTACCTAAGTACTGGAATTGTGCAGGATTTCAGGCACAGCTTCTATTGTATCTTAACTATCATGATGACTGGGACTATTCCAACATGAGGGGCCAAACACTTCCCAGATATGGGCCATGTGAGAGGTCTTCTCATGGACAAATGCAAGCAGTAGGCCATGCTTTCCAGTTACGTTTGTGAGACAGAAAGCAGAACTGTTGAAGAAGCTGGTTAGCAGGGTTTGTTACATGCTCTGCGGTGCTCTGCTTGGCTGAAGTGAATAGCTGACTGTCTGAGGCAGATATACCCATACACAACTACCTTGTGGGGTTTCGATCCTGCTGTGGGCCATGCTCTTGAAAGCTGGGCACAGTGGTGTCCAAAAAGTACATGTCAAAGTTTTCCATGAGACCTAGCCCCTGGAGATTTCAGTAAATGTATGTTCATGAAAACAAAAACTGAAGAATTCCTGACCACTGTTAAAAAGTCAGTAATTACCACTGGTTGAAACACAATTGTATTTGGGGTTTTTTTGAGTGTAGAGTATCTGCTCTTTTTAAAAGAAGATATATCGGTTGCATGATAACATTTGACAAATGTCAAGTTTCTGAAGGTTTCAACATTAAGACCCTCTTAAGAAAGTTCTTCTGGGTGATTTTTTTCTGTTACTGAAGGAGTTGAAGTGATCTTTTTACTGTGATACCTTTGAGCAACACTCTTACTTATAAATAGGCTTACTATTAACCTCTTTTCTCTGCTTTTGTCATTCTGGATATAGTTTCCTCTCCTTTGTAAGCAATGAGTGTTGTAACACACTGGAGGCTATGTTATGCTTTAGCATTTATATAAATCAGCAGAATGGAAACTTTAAAAACCAGTTCCAGATCTATGGAAGCCTAGATATACAAGATAGTGTCTTCTGGAAAACTAATTCGAGTTTTAAAGTCCTGTCATGAAGAAGTCCTTACTGATGTTGGACAGAATCAGTTCAACTATCTGTCTGTCACTCTACAGCTCAGCAGATCTAGCTCTGGAAGAGGCAGGCAAGAAGGGCACTAAGAATGTCTTTTCACCCTCTGAAGGTTATTAAGGCCTTCAGAATTTTTGGGCAAGAGGCTTTTACTTCGTAACTCTGAATATCAGCAGTATTTGAGGTGGAACAAGGGCAGTGATGCTCTACTATCCCCACAAACCCACCAACGCTTTTTCGCCAGTGTCTAAAAGGAGAGACATCACTGATACCTAGGATTGTCTGGACATGCAACTAGGTAGAATTCAGCATCCTAAAAGGTGTTCAGTTTCCTACTTTGCTTTTAGTAAAGTCCATACAAATCTAACCAGCATATAATAATTTTTAATAGAACTGAATGACAGATCTTAGCTGATATAAATAAGGATAAATCTTGTCTTTACTGATAATAGCTAATTTTTAATTTGTGTCACAAAGCTACCTCCTGATTACAAGTTCTGGTTTACAATAGGTATAGTGTTCTGACCTGCTGGTATCTGGCACGCTGTGGCAATCTAGTGTTTTTGCTGAATTTGACATGCAATCACATCAACATCATAAGCTGAAAATGTAGACTCCTGAAAGACTGCAGTATTTTATTCTGATAACTGTAATATATTTTAAGTGGCAGTCTTCACAGGACCACAACAAAAATATGCCTTTGATTTAAAAAGTTGGAAGATTTACTTTCCTTACAACATGAATTAATAAAGTTGCACTGTGCTCTGTTGTGACTTGTCAGAATTAGACGCCTTTATTACCTTGGAAAGACAGATTCTTACAATAAAATCCATCTGTCTTTGAGTACCAAACATCAGTAGATATGGAAACTACAGGTCACCATCCTGGCCTACATATGGGTTTTGGCTGCCTCATTTTCTTTGAACAGCAAAGAAGTAAAAAAACCCTGGTTTACAGCAACAAGTATTTCAGTGCCAACACTTTTTTGATGATGTTAAAGTAACAGATAGCAAAGGAAAGTTGTGTTCATTTAAACCTTAAAGCAGTACTAGACTCATAAAACAGTGTGTAAAGCCTGATAAAATGGAGGAAGAACTGCAGTTGCTTTTCAGCCAGTCTTACAAAAGAATAATTTTTAAATTGCCCCAAGTATGATGATCAGAAATATACCCTTCATTGTCTTCCATGGTGAGAGTGTGTTGACTATAGTTTCATGAAAATAAAAAGAGCCTAAATGTTTAATAAGACCCAAAGGATTTGGTTTTTAATTGTTTAGTAAGGTGAAAATAATATGAAGGAAGAGGAGAATTGAGGTCTTGCACTTTTTTTATATCAGGCTTTTACTGAAGTAGAATGAATAGCTTGTATTTTCTTGGAGGAGCCTTGTATTTTATTGGAGCTGTATACCAGATGCATTATCAAAATTAAAAAGTTAGACATGCCAGACACACTTAACATAATTATTTAATGTTTAATCTTGTGTAATATTGTTAAAGTATTTAAGGTTGAAATTTCATCAGATCTTTAACAGGATTATCTAAGTATTGGTTGGGAGATTAATAAAGATTCCTTCCCCACCTCCTTCATCCCCAGACAAAATGTTGGAAGTGTTAATGATTCACTAGGTGTCACTCTTATCTTTATGAAACTGCTGATCACAGACTATTCCAGCATGGCAAGAGACAACATTCTCTGCTGGAAATGCCATCTCTCAGCTGGAATATAAAGCCATACCCCTGGTTACTTGTAATCATTAAGAGGTCCACACCCTTTTTCAAATGAGCAGGAACATTGTTACCCATAGGAGATCGCAAGTTGTCATAATTGCATTCTTGCTGGCTTAAATATTTCTCTGTATTTTAAATCAAATATTATTCACATTTCTTTCTAAAATCGGTATTGGCATATACAGTTAGCTGCATTATTCCTTACACAAAGGCACCCATTGTCAATGGTTAAAAGTTTATATTGGGAGAGATGGTACCTCATTTAATAAAGCATTAAGATATGTTACATTTTGAGAATGAGAGATGGTATGTAATAAATATTGCATAGGAGACTGCAAGCACAATACATATATGCCTCAGAATCTGGCTGTGGTTGGAACTGTGAAATTGCAGTGGGCTACTTTTTTCCTCTCAGCAAGTAGTTCTGAAACTTGTAGCAAAATTAAGTAGAATATCATTGTTCATTTATTGGCTTCCCTGCCACCTCGCCTCTACTCACACAAATAAGAGAATGGTTCAATATCCACAGAAATCCTACAGGAGGAAAAAGTCTTGATTTAGCTAGTAGGTCCATTCCAAGGGACGTTATTCACCACTGAGGAGACCCAGCTCAGCCTCCCACCTTTCAGAAAAAAATTTATTTGTTCTCACTGTCTTCTGTCAGAGCTGTTCGTCTTTGCATCGATCCACAGAGAACCTTTCTCTACCTTAGTTTTCAGAACCATTATAAGGAAGGTAAGGTAATGTGTGCTCCAGTATGTTCTCCAATAAACCTCTGAATGTTAAGCAAGCGTGAGAAAGACCCATCCAGAAATGCATTCAACCATTGGTTAAGAAATATTGGGCTTGGGCTCCAGTGTCCACATGTAGGGTTGAGATTTCACAACTGTGAATGTCATTAAGGACTGATCAACCCTGCTCCAATGCTGTGAATTTAGCCTCTTGTTTATCTGGCCACAATTAGGACTCCAAAATGAAAGATTTTTCCCTGTAATTTTCATGAAAAGAAAACTCCAAACAAAAAATTATTTCTGCTCCATTTGTCTCTCTGTGTACATATTTTTAAGCAAGATAAAGACAAGATAAGTTTGACATTAAGGTTGTCTAGTCTATTGTTCATGATGCTTCAGACAGAATATCCAGCTTTATATTTGTCCATTTTTAAATTGTGACATGCATTGGATCATTTTTGGACTGAGAAAAGAGATTTGATTAGGTTTTTACAGTATTAGCTTATTACTTTTTCTAATCATGGATCATGTTTCATTCCTGTGATAGGAAACAGATTTGTGGAAGGAAGCAATCTACATAATAATCAAGGTAAGAGAGTATTACAGAAAACCAGATTGTTATTTGTAGAAATCTTCATTATTGATTCTATTGAGATAGTATCCACAGAACCCTACAAAGATTTATGTTTCTGTCTCCTGTTTGCTGCAAAAGTCAGTAAGACATAAATCTTCTCAAATGCTTAAAATCTATAAACAGCTTAAAGAAAGAAAGGGACAGACAGGTAAAGGTCAGAATGATTATGGCTACATGTCAATTCAATTCTGGCTTCTCTTACTTATTCTTTTAGGATATGCCTACAAGTCAACAAATGAAAATGTAAAGACCTAGAGTTATTTTGCTGCTCAAATAAATCTGAATATTATCATGAGGGCTATCCTATTCATCCTTTCCCTTTCTTATTGTTTAATGTCATTCCACTGTCCTTACCACAAAAATTCTTTGTGATGTCCAAAATGTTCTTTAGAAACAAGTATTTTAGCAATAACCCAGGAAAAATTAGAGCACTTTTTCTATATCCACCTGTTAGAATGGATGTAGGAAAAAGCCTTTATATTTTAGTTTTGCAAGAACTGGTTGAAGAGGATTTCCATAGGAAGAGAAGCTATATCCCGGTAGATATGCAGGAAAGAGGAGGTAGGAGAGCTCTGTTGCTATGCTACTCTGAAAACTCAAAACCTTGGATTTGGGAATATTCAATGAAGTCAATGGTGTATATGCTAAGGAATCAAGTCCTGGAGGATGGACTTCATTAAAGAATGGGGTGATATGGAGGAGCTGATGAGCCTAGCCCTGTCTGAGGTGAATTACATCAGTTTGATCCCTTTCAGAGATCCACTTCCATAATGAAGTTGAGAATGTCATTATGAAAGTTTTGCTCAGCTACATCAATTAATATAGCTGTTCATTTAATTAGCTCATCAGTAAGTTTTAAGTTAAATATCTCTGTAAAATCTGCATTGCAGATCGGCTAGGTACATATTTCTGAAACACGGAATGTGAAGATGTCCAAATTTGTTTAAACAAGCTTGAATTTTTGAAACTCTGTTTCAAATCTAGTGTAACGGATCTTTTAAAATAGCTCAGTTTGGTATTTTTCTGTAAGATTTTAGAATCAGGGAAAATGGCAACAATGACAATTTCTATGTACTCGGTTGCTTCCTTCTTCATACTGAACATTTACAACTTAAAAAAGGGATTCTTGTGTAACTACTCCAGTTATTAATTTGATTCTAGGAAGCAACTTATATACTAATAACATGCAGGATTACAAAGTTGTCTTTTGTAAAGGATGTTTAAAAACTGATTACCTGTATTAAGCAGTTGCAACATACCATTTAAGTTCAGTGGATGCTTTCATAGTCCTAAGAAGCAATAGTTTCAAAAATGATTGAGGAGCTAATTTGAGAGACCTCAAAATAATCTTCAGAAAATGCTGAACACTTGAATTCATAAAAGTAGGCCTTTTTTTTTGAGTGGTCTGTAATCACTAACTTTGAAATCTTGCCCAGAGCCTTTTATTGAGAGAACCTTATCCTCTGATCAATACTTCTGTACATATTCCTTTTTAAATTAAGCATGAATAATTAAATAACTTTGAAATAAACACAGTACACATATTTTACTTTCCCTAGCAAAACTTTTCCATTTCAGCAAGCTATTTAGATTTTTGTGTACTTAAATGAAGCACAAATTTTAGCAATTTGTACAGACATCTAGTTCAGTGTCTGCTTGTGATAAAACCTTTGAATAACCATGGCTTGGTGCCAAGACAGACCATCACTTACAGAACAGGTGTGTTCATTTTGCTATGCAACATTAAGATTTCCTAAATCCATGCTGCAGGTTCTGATAGAAAATTGGAACAAATATAATACTATGAAGATAGATATCATAAATGGGAAATTAGAATATAAATCTTTTAGGAAGCTAAAGAACAAAGGCTTAAGGCAAATGTCTGCTACATTTCATCACCTATCGCAACTATGATGCTTGTATTTTTAGAGCCTGAGCACAAGGACATTCCTCAGCAGAGGAGGACATGGAGCATTTCATCAAAATCTAATCAGTGGTATTACATTCCATGTCTGGCAGGAATGTCTTGGAGTTGATGAGATTTTGTCAGATTTGGCTGATGAAACCCTCCCAGTAACGTTGTTTTAGGATCTAATGTTTTCCTGTTGAGTGTGTCCTGAGAATTCTGGTATTCCTAGTGTAATGGGACAAATCCAGCACCTGTCAAAATCAAAGGAAAAGTCCTTCCTTGCTGCAGTAGAGTAGCATCAGCACATCATCTACTATTGAATAACTATAGGTATTTGAGATAGAAAGCTGCTGTCCTTTGTGTTCCTCTACAATCAGCGGGGACAGGCAGGTCTGAGTTAGGCATTGCCCTCTCAGAAGACCCTCCTTTAACAGCTAGAGAGAGAGGGAGAGACTTAGCAGGGAGCTGGAAGGCAGGTACTGAATCTGGCAATGCGAGCACTGACGTGCTAAATATCCTTCAGTAGTTTAACTACTTGAGAACTCAATCACAATTTTAGCTTTGGAATACCTGTAAACAAAACATACCTACCAAAAGAGTGGTTTGATGGGTTTAGCCCCTTGATATGCTTATAGATAATGCATTCAGATTAACTGTTTGCTTATTCAAATTAGTAACATTTAAAATTACTGATAAATATATTTGCAAATCTCTTACACTGCTCATTTATTGTGTTATTTACAGTTCAGGGTTTGTTGCTGCTTGGAGAACGTCTACAGCATAGTTTTTCTCCAACACTTGGATAACTGTGCAAATGATGTCTGAGCTCAATATTCATATGTGCTAAACATTTTTGTTCACATAGGAATCATTGCTGTGATTTGAACTTCACTTTTGTTGAATGTTTGTGACAGAAAGTCCACTGACAGAAAAAAACCAACCAGTGTAATATGACCAGAGTATTAATTAAAAATGTAATTTCAATACTGCCTGAAACATTATCACTATTTGCCTATCTTGACTGAGGATTCAAAAATGTTTATTCTTATGAAAATATGCAGGTTTCTAAGTACTTGTTGACTACTTGAACTATTTTTTTTGTGCAGTTTCTGATCTGATAAAACCCTTGTGCTGTGACTTACCAATGTCTCAACCAACAGATGCATTGTGGTCTTATATACTGGTGTTTGTTTTCTGTCACGGAGAGAACAGTATACTATATAGCTTTTCACGGCAGTAAACCTTTAATGGTTGAACCTGTTCCTTTTTCTTTCTTGATTTACAATGCAGAGCACAGTTTGTATTTAATGGAATAATAGGTATTGGTTTTTCGCTCTCAGAATCACCAGCTCTGCCAAGACTATCTTGATGCTATTTTAAATCATAGAGTGTTTTCATCCTTTCTGCTGTGCGTAAAAAGCACCTCTGGTTTCTCATAAACACAATGGAGAAGAATGTCACTGAGACACATGACTGCTAGAAATTTAAAATGCTGTTCGTGTATATTTTCATGCAAAAATTGATTAAAAATATAAATACTGGTGCAACTTCCATTTTGCAAGTGCAGTGGAACCCCAGCTAACTGGCATATTAAGAGTAATTTCCTCCAGCATATCCTGGAAGTCACTAATTTAAACAGGTTGGTTAGCAATAAGCTAAATTATTGCCACCTATTCTCCTACTGCTGGTGTGGCCAACAAAATATTTCTTGTCCCAAACACAACTAGTGAGGAGTTCCTGCTTTTGCTTTATATTATATGTTAAAAGGCTCACTGTGAAAAAAATCAGTAACATACACAAGCAACCTGTAATTACACTTGTAAGTACTGCATTGCAATAAGACAAGCTTACAGTGATCTGAAAAGTAATGTAATTTGGGTAAGGAGGTAGAGTTATCTTTTCAAGAGACAAGCTCATATTAGTAATGTTTGCATCACTAGAATAATATTTTACAAATAAGTTTCACTGGGTAGTGAAAGCCTTAATATTGCATAAACAGGTGACTTCAATTTTTCTTTTTTGTTCCTGACTTTTTCTTTTCTCAGATTAGTTAGCTGTCTTCCTAAGAGGCTGGACTGTATGTGAGTTCAAAAACTTGGCCAAGGACTATGAAAGAGCAGATCAGATATTTAAGATTGGACTTGGGGCAGAAGGCTAAATTTTCTGTCTGAAAATTTGACTGTATCACATTTGCCTAGAAGAAGGTAATATTTACCTCAGTCTAGACTGTGATGGATGTTTTATTTGTTGGCTAAAGGCCTATATCCTGAATACCATAAAAGTTTTCAAAGCACAGTGGCTGGCAGCAGAGCAGAAGGCAGCCCTGAGTGGGGCAGATAACACGAAATAAGCATGGCAGGAAGGGAAGGAGGAATGAGGGCAGAGACTTAAATCTCAGGAGGGAAGAAGGAAATATTGCAAAGGAACCAAAAAGGACTGTGTACAGTTTGCTTCAGCTGAAAGCTGCTGGAAAGTCAGTGGCTTGGAAAGCAAGACTGGAGGAAAGCAAGACTGGCGACAATGGTATTAGTTCCAGTTCTTTAAAGGACTCACTTTAAAAACAAGATTTGAAGAGTTTCAACTCAAAGCTTTGGCTGACTTGAAGTCCATCACAAAAGCTTCTGACAATACCTATACAGCACTTGGATGATTCTGCACCAGGGTTATACTGGTTATTGGCCCAGAAAGCATAGAGGAATATTGGGAATAATGGTTTCAAGGCTCCATTACCTTGGAGTAATAATTCATAAAGTGTTGTAAAGTATTAAAATTGGTAGAAAATAGAGCATGATCAAAAGGGTTTTTTACTCTATTATACATTATATCATATTTTAAATAGGGAAGACTGAAATCTAACTCATGCCTTTTTCACCTTATTATGTTATAAGATTAAGTATTTGCTTTGAGATAGAATACATATGCCCTGAAGGAAGAATTCCTGCACATGAGAAAGGGCAGGAACTAAGTTACTCTCTAAGTTACTGCTTAGAGAACGGATATTTTAGACACTAGTACAGACAGACAGGCATGTAGCAAGTCTAGCAGAGAATTGCAACTGGAGAGGCTTCAGCCTCATGCTGAGGGAAAATACCACACAGCAGCAGAATGGCAGCATCGTGTCACTATAAGTGGCAGGATCTGTTGATTCCCATGCAAACACAAGTGCACATAAACTCTTATTACAAAGAGAAAATTACATTGTGGTATCCCACTTTTAAATGTTTGTAAGGCCCTGGAATGGGCCATCATGCACAGACAATTCCCACTAGAATTAAGTAGAACAGGAGAAAGAAAATGTTATCCTTATTTTATGTTTTAAAAATGCATAAACTGGTTATTTGACCAGATCAGAAAATGAAATAATATCTTCATATGGCCAGCTCAGGATTGCCCTTACAAGAAGATCTTCTTNTATCAAAAATTTTTTTTTTTTTTTTTTTTTTTTTTCTTCCCTATGTTTGTCTGGTCACTCTTCTCCATCCTTGTAATTCTATATATTTGAGTGGGATAATCGTAATGCATAAGTGTATAATAGGGGTGGATTTAGTTATGGTATCCTGTGAAAAAAGAAGTTGGATTTTAGGGAAAAGGCTGAGATTTTAGAAGAAGAAGAAGAAAATCAGGATTCCAGTAAAGTTGTAAAATATATGCTAACCCAATCTTGATCTTTAATTAGGTATTTTATACCATGCTGATAAAGTAATAATGATGATGATGATTGTAAAGCAAGAGCTATGAACAAAGCACTTCAGAAGCATCACAGAATAAAGGTCCCCCAATCAAAGGGATCTCTTTTGGTAAGAATATTGTTATTTAAAAAAAATAGTATGGCTATTGGATCTTTCCTTCCTGCTTATTGTATCAGGCGTAAATAACAGAGTTCACTCATCCCTCTTCAGAATCTACCTTTCATTAAAACTATTTTTCATTATTATTCATCATTTTGACATCCTAAATTTTAATTTTTATTATATTTTCCCAAATAAATACATAGATTGTAATAATTTCAGTGCAATCAAATGGTGAAATATTCTACATTCTCAAGGATGCTCTGAGTTTAAACAATTCATAGCTTGTGAAAAGGTGACTGAAGAGTGAACAAAGGAGGTAAGCTTCTTATTTAATACTTTAATTTCAAATTCCAAAGGGGTGTGTTATGGGTTTGTGTGGCGTGGTTTTCCTTGGTGGCAGGGGAGGGGGGCTGCAGAGGCGGCCCCTTTAAGAAGTTGCTGGAAGAATTCGCCGCCTCAAAATGTCGGACGCACGCGCCAAAATGTCGG
>VYZV01011227.1:60325-82824 GCA_013401275.1 Pandion haliaetus | reverse complement strand
GATTCTCCTGCGCCACCGGGGGGAGGAGGTAGAAAGCACCGGGAATGGAGCTGAGCCGGGAAGGCGGGAGGGGTGGGGGGAGGTGTTCTGATGTTTAGTTTCCCTTCCTAATACCCTTGTGTTTTGTTTTTGTTTTGATTTGTAGTAAATTAAATGGATTTTGTTTTTTTCCCAAGTTGAGCCTGTCTTTTGCCCGTGACCATAAGTGGGGAGTGATCCCTCCCAGTCCTTGTCTCGACCCACCAGCCTGCCTTTGGATTTTCTCCTCATCCCAACGTGGCCAGGCGAGGGGGTGGGGGATGAGTGAGCGGCTTCGTGGTGCTTTGTTACCGGCTGAGCTGACCTGAAACCACGACAGGGTGTTATCATTTAGCTATGCTACCTTTTATCTATTTAACTATGTTATCATGTACTGTCATCATAGTACAGTCTGTTATAATTTTTACTAGGTTTTAGTGAACTTTATTATTCCTGCCATGAATGAAACCTTATTACTTGTTTTCATTCACAGTTAGGAAAAAAAAGCTGAAATAGTAATAGTTTTTGAGAAGATTTTGAAAAATCATGATGGCATTTGCACTGGTATTCTTGACAAAAAGTGCTTTGATTTCCTAATTGCTGTATTTCAGTTTGTTGAACAGACACAAAAAAAATTTGGCTCAGGTCAAATAAACACTAAATTTAACTTTTTGTGCTGTGATTTATTGCCTGAGAGCAACTGTATGCAGTTGGGAAACACTATAATGCTGAGCTGACTCCAATAAATGCATAATTTTTTTTTTTTTACACTGTTCTGACATTGTCTACTTCAAAAGCTACTTAAGTGACTAAAATGTTCTCATTGCATTTAATGGGGCCTGGATCAGGGCTCACCTTAAGGAAATGGGAACTGCTGACACCAGCATATTATACAGCTAATTTTCAGTGCTGAGTATTCCAAGAAAGTTGCACTTTTGGATTTTATTAATTTAATGTGAAGAGAAAAAAACCACAACAAAAACCTTTTGGGAAAATAACTGATTTTGAAAAGCCTGTGAGAACAAAGAATAATTTTACTTCAAATAGTGAATGTAATATCTTTTAGCAAAACAAGCTAATTTTAAGTTAAATATAAATATATTGTGAAGTCAGGTGTATTTTTCAATATAGTGACTATCTATAATGGGCTTTAAGGTCCTACTGCTTGTTACTACTTTCTTTGAGAGCAGACCTTAGAGAAGTGTCTTCTTGATGAAGAGAAGTGGTCCAATGAATTTAGCAAGTAAATTATTGTTGACATTTTGAGTTTTAGAAGTCTGACCTTAACTGTCGCTGCATTTCTAGACGATCACTATGTTTACGCTAAGAATCTCTACAGAAAACACTTTTTCTTTCTTTTCATTCCAATTATTCTGGCCAGATAGAAATAAAAGTTTACATGTAATTTCATCTACACTGAATTTTCAGCTTTTTCTCTTTTAAATCTCCTACAGTTAGACCCCCATTTTAGGGACATACATACACTTACAACCTCATGTAGATAGCTCCACTGAAGTCAGTAGGGCTACTTGTACTTTTAAACTAAATGAAAGTGTGTACAAGATCATCTATTAGAGATGATTTTCACGGAAGTCATTCACAGACAGAAGTTTTGATAGGCTAATCAATGCTAACTGAAGACTAAGGAAATAATGGTCCATCTGGGTATCCACAAAAACAGCGGAAGTAAAGATCAAGATCTACTTTTACTCATACTGAGAAAGTCTTTCATTCATGAGTTATCCTGCTGGTTTCAGTAAAGCTTTTGCTGGCACATGATGTGAGCAGAGAAGGCAAAATTCTTGGTATGTGATACAAAGCCAGAGGCAATACCTGAATGCTTGCTTTTGCTGAAGAGCTTCTCTGGAAATTTCCCTTCAGCATTATGATTTAAATATTTTGTCATAATCAGGTGAGACCTACAAGTAAATAGATTTAGTTCCTTTTCCTGTAGCTCCAGAACAATTTTTGTTTTCCAAAAATGTTTTAGCAATATTTGTATATCTGTTAGTGTACTGTATCTATCAACAACTTGATAGATGACAAGAGTCAATTGGGCATTATCATTAATTCAGTTTTTAAAACCTGTTGCCGTTTCACAGGATGCTTGGCTTATGAAAAGTAGTTACAGTGTGCTCCAGTATAAAACTGGGCACAAGTATGCAAACTATGCAGCCTCTCATTCTCTTATACAGGATGAAAAAACAAGGGCAAGCCCTAAAACTTCTGGAATACAGGAAGAGTGGTAATATATTCAAACCTAATGTAATCTTAAAAGTTTAGGAATTTCTGATTCCCCATGAGGATATGTAGTATGCTTTCCTTCTCTTTGTTGCTGAGTTTCATTTTTATTTCCATTTTCCTTTCTCTTCTGGTTCTGATTTCCGTAACCGTGTTTGGTATGCGCATTTGTACTGCTACACTTGGACACTAGTCAGTGATCAGCGGGTGGCAGCCTTTCCTAAACAGTACTATGCACCACGGTCATGATCTGTTATTACTTACTTTTCCCATTTTGGGCCCCTCTTGAACAAATCTGATAGTGAGGTCCTGAGATCTAGTCAATAGTGGGATTTATGTTGTTGAATTCATGAAAGCATGTAGACGAGGCACTTCATGACATGGTTTAGCTGGCATGGTTGATAGTTGGACTCGATGATCTTAAAGGTCTTTTCCAACCTAAAAGACTCTATGATTGTCTGATTCTATGACTTAGGATGATATTATTAAAAAAAGCCAAAACAAAAGCCAAAACAAAACCAAAGCCAAAACCAAAACCAAACAAAAGCCCACCTCAGTTGACAATGAACCCATGAGAAGCAAAACCAAAGAAATATTATTGAATGTTTGCCAAACAATACATTTCAAAAAGCTCCCATTAATGGAAGAAATAAAGAATTGGTGCTTTTCTTCCCTTTACCCTCCCTCCATTTCTTCTGACAAACAGTTCATAGACACTTGTGAGCATTTATTCCTATATTGTCCCTCATGCCACTGTGATGTACAATATTCTCCTGAGCCCCGGTGGGTTAGAATTAGGACTGGCAGGGGATGGTTTCATCACATAATTTCATACATCTTACATCCCTTCTTACTGAGTCTCTGGGGGCTGCCCGTATAAGCAATGGGAGGAAAAGAGCTCCCTGAGAGGGTGCTTCAGTGCAGAAAACCAGTTAAATGCTCTGAATCTCTCTTTGGAGAAGCCTGTCTATCCATTGGTTATTCTTGGAGCCTGAGAAACTAGATTGCTTCTCATATAACATGCTACTGCCTTATCTTGAACATATAATATGAATAATATAATGTTCTATATACTATATATATATATTATAATAGTGTATTATTCTATATATTCACAATATTTTATAATATGAATACTCCCTACATCATGACAACCCTCATTTGAAGACTTAGACACATGCATCAGAGCTTGATTCTTACCTGTGATAAAGAAGCCAAACTTCATAGCAGTTGAAGAGCTACAGTGCAGTATTTCTGTTAATACAAAAAAAGTAATTTTGCCCCTTTCTAGCCACTAATTAACCTGCTAATTTTTAGCAGTAGAAGGTTTTCACCATGACTGCTGTTTCAAATAAATATTTCAGGGTTTTGAAGTGATTAAAAAGGGTTAGATTGTTATACACTCATGTTTGATACATACCATCTAGTGTTTGCTACATCTAGCTTCTGTTTGGATGGCTACTAAGAGATTTAGAACTTGGTGCTGTTTGACAACAGGTAAAAAGAGCTACAGGCAGTAAGAGATAATGTAAGATAGCAAATTATGTGTGTTTTGACAACAATTCTGCCAGGTGGCATTAAAAGATTTTACATGAAAATACTATATTTTTGTAAAAAAAAACCAATATCTAGTCAACTGACTTGCAGGTTTGACAATGAATTTCTTTAAAAAGAACACAGACATATTTCACAAAACCTTTTAGAAAATACTAACATTTATGATGTTTGAAGCACAGCTGCTCTAGAGGCCAACATCTCCCAATATTAACAGGCCAAACGTAGCATTTATTTCATAAGATTATCCCCACAAATCCATTACCAATTTCATTATGGACCGGGAACAGTTAGGTCAAATAATTTTTGTGGCTGCTTAGGCTACTTTCTAAATACTGCCCTGAGTAAAAGCTGGCAAATCTAATGGAAACTGATTCAGGCTGTGATTCCACAGATTACTGAATCTTCTCACCTTGCTGGGTTTGTATTTTTTTACACGTCAGAGAAGTGTAATGGGCGTCTGCAACAGCAACAAAATTACGAAGAATTTACCAGGGTCGCTCAAAACCGGTTTGATAACTGAGGAGCATAAGTAAGAAGCCAGGAAAATTACAGATGATGAAGAAAGAACAAAAAGGTTTTTGGAAAGAGCCCTGTGGTTGTTCAGCATGGAATGCGCATGTCTTTGTAATTGTGTTTAATTACCATATTCTTACAAACGTTCATTTTAGCCCAGGGAGTAGAACTGAATTTTTAAAGGCATTTGGGTATGGAAAGGAACGCAACTGAAAGACAGAACCCTTATGGGCTGCAAGCATACAGGATTAGGGCCTATTATAAATAGTTTAAGAGAAGACATTTGGGCCTTCACCCAACAAAACAGTGATGTACATGCTTAATTGTTAATGCTTTTTACCATGTTCATACCTTCCTGCAATTACTGTCTTGCTCAGACCGGGGGAGGTAAAAGCTTAGGCTCATGCACATGTTTAAATGCTTTGCCGTGTCACAGTCAAAGACAGTGTTTTAGACCAAATCTAGCACAACACTTCAGCTCCAATGTTTCACTCAGTAATGTGTAGTCCCACTGAAGGCAAACCCACACACATACTGAATTCCTCATTTGGCTGGTGCCAGAATGTGGTACTCCTTTCAAGAAAGAGGTAAGAGTTCAAGAAGAAAAGAAAAAAAGAAAAAAGAATGAGTGCATGGTTTCTGTGGTACTCGGCAATACCTGATTTCTTCACTGTAATCTTAAGTCCTAAAAAAGAAAGGACAGGAGTCTAACTCCCAAATGTAACCATTTTGGGAAGCACTTCACACGCAGCTTAGGAGAACCGTCTTCCTTGACCTCAAATTTTAGCTCTGTCCTTCACATCTGCTAGTTATCTTTCTCCTTGTTCTCTTACGATGTTTTTTCTATTACTAAGACATGTGCCATGCAGCAGAACAGACTGATCAGTAAAGCAGTTTTGAATAGTCACTGTTAATTATTAGAACCTGAATTTTGATGTTCCTAACTTAAGATCCTCAGGACTGGCAGTAACTGTGCCTCTAAGTTCAGGCTTGCTGCACATTTTGTTATACTTCCTCAAAGAGAAAAATCTTTTGTAGGCAACAAAATAGCTATGAGACTGAAATGACTGCGTACATTGCCAAAACAGGCTTCTTTTTTTTTTTTTTTTTTTTTTGAGAAAAGAAATTGAAGTAGTTTCTGCTAAAAATATTTCCATTACATTTACCATTGACCTGTTATATCAGCCTTCTATAAAATGTCTGGACAGACAAACTGTATCTAATGTACTTAGTATCACTCAGCCTAGCAGGGGCTGTTTAAATGATATTGTTATGTTTATCAAGTACAAAAGTTACTCATATATTGTGCAAAATATTAGTGTAGCAAGATTTGTAATTGCATCTTGAGATAATAACGATTAGTTTCCTTTGTATCAGGCTGACTAGGAAGTGCAAACCTGGATCCATGCACCAGTAGCTGAAAGCTTAACAGCAAGCCTGGGTTGCATGTTGGATTGTCCTAAGGAGGTGAGCTCCCAGGGCTCAGCAGCTGACACAATGAACACAAACCCCTGGGCTGATATGCCCAAGGGAAATCTGCATGCCATGCATAGAGCCAAGCCCTGAGCACATCGTCAGTCAGATTCTTGAAAATTTAAAAATGTTCTTATCTACAGCATTAAAAAGTGAATCTGGGGAGTCATGAAATTATGAGGACCTCCGCAATGGGACTTAGAGGGAGAGGCTCTTCCCCTAATTGTAATGTGTTTGATACCTGCCTTAGAATGGAATGAATCACTTTTTGCATTGACAACTTCAGGAATGTAGAAACTAGTTTAGAGGAAGAAATGAGTACTTACATGGCCAAAAGTTCAGTGATACGATTTCTCTCTCTCATACTGAGGTATTGGCTAAATTCTCTATCACCTGAATGTGAAATGCTGGAAACAAATGAGCAGGCATATTTTTGTGCCATATGGCTCTGCAACCAAAGGAAGTATGAGAAATCAATCTCAGTCTTACTTCTTCAACAACATACTGAATCCAACTTTGACAAATAAATAGCTGTAAATCACCTTAAGGATATTGCACAGAATAAAGACTAGGCTGCCACAAACAGGCAGACTATCTGGGGCTTCTTAGAGTTCTATGATTATTCTTTCATTTTTACTATTTGATTGTTGTTATTAGATGACTCTCTGGATAATTCTGAGTGAAACCAGGATTCTGCTTTATGCCAGCTTTTGGGGCTTATTCAGCCTACCCCCATTCTATACCTGAACTTAATTTTTTTCCTTGACCAGTGCTATGAAACTAGCTAGATCTGACTGTTGCCTCCTTTGCACAACTGTCTGTGCTCAGGACACTTGGGAAAGGAACACAACACAAACAATTTCCAATTTCCTAGTCCTATTTCTGCCCTTTCCACCTGTCTTGTGATGTAGCTAGCAGTTTATGGGTACTGGTGATGACTTTGGCTCCAGAGCAAGTTACCTGAATGCATGAACATATGTGCTAGCGATAAATCCAGTGAGCTATGTATCCAAGCTTCAGTCAAGGCAGGTTTGGGGAAGGCTTCAGTTCCCAAAACACAGGTGTTAATGCTGTTTGAGGTGGCAGGAGAATCCAAGCCACAGAGCTACCCGATACAGTGCAGGGATTACAGGAAATCTGCACATTCATGAAACTGCGTGGAGACGAGATGGTACGTCCCACAGCACCTGCAATGCCACCAGCTGAATCTATTTAGGCAGCTGGAATCCACTCCAAGACAAGGGACTGTAATTTAGTTCTCCTGAATAAGGCATCCCTGGCTGCTCAGGTGAGTTGCCCTCTGGGTTCTCCTGGCTGTATGGCCTAGACATTCACAGACTACAGCAGCTCAGTTAGCTAGCTCACCTAGCTTAGTTATAGACACCTACGTGTACACCCAGGCGGAAGTTTTTCAGTCTCAAGCTGAATGTCACTATAGATGAAGCATTCACTTGGGGACAAAACCTCCCCACCTGAAATTCATAAACTGACTCTTACTGCATCAGCCCACAGTAGATGTGCTGTCATCCTGGCAAAATAATAACATTCTTACTTGTTTGTCAGATTATTTTTTTTTCTCTGGTTTTATGCTATGATTCTTTTGTGGGCCAGAAGATATTCCACAGCAGGCAAAGCACATTTACTCTCCTCTCCTTTTTGTTCAGTTCTTCCTGACAGAAGTTGTCTTTAAAATATGTATTGCCAAACATAATGTAACCACGCAAATTGTAATAATGGGTTTGCATATTTTGAGTCATAGAAATGTTAACTTTTTTTTTTTAAAGGAGTTAATGTGCTAGTATTGATGCATCCAGTGCATAACAGACTGAAAGCATGAAACGTCTATGCACACACAAGCACAGAAGCCCATGTGATATATGTTCCCTCAGCAAAAAGAATTCATTTTCTGAATCCAGAGGAACTGCTCAGGTGTTAGTTTACAATGCTTCATAAACTTTTCAACATTCATGTCCAGTACCTAGTCTTAATTATAGCAAAATATATGCATTTAATTGTTCCTTTTCTGTCAGCTAAGGCTTACAATGGAAACTTTTGAATAAAAATCAGCTGAACCAGCTCTTTGTCATAGGTTATAGGCTTTTTCTCACTCATCCATGCAATAACTTCACTAACTATATTTCTTCATGTCCAAAAAGCACTGAAATGTATCCATTTAGAGGGCTGTTTTCTTAAATATTGTCAGATTTAATGACAACAATGCTACTTACGTACGGCGTTGTGAACAAAAGCACAGCTATTCTAAGCAGCATCTGTATTTATTTATTTATTTTTCGTTATAGCTTTGGTAAGTGATTTTGACTGGTTATTAAGAACTGTCCTGTGATCCTAGAACTTACTTGTCAAATCCAGTCAGCAGCAAAATCTGATTGATGCTTTGCAGAATTCCTGTCAAAACTGCAGAGGTTCCTCTAAAAGTTAAGTGTTTTATTGGTTTGAAATCAGAAATAATAAAAATAAACTAAAACACAAGACAGCAGATAGGAGGACAATGAATATGTCTATTTTTCAGTCTTCCATACTTTTACGAGCTCAAAGTGAATTATGCCATATTCTGAATTGTTACCAAATATCTATAGGCACATCTATTCCCTTACAAAATTGGACATCTGGAATACACATGTTCTTCTATGAAAATAATTCAAACTAAAAGCACATAGAGATTTGCACTGACAATCACATCATTGAAGCCATTCTTTTCTGTCCTTAATTATCCATTGATTAATTTTGCCACTACTACTAATGGGCATAGCAGTTGCCAGTTTTTACTTAGCACTATACCTTATGCCTTATGCCGCCTTCTTGTTCTTCTTGTTCTTGTTCTTCTTGTTCTTGTTCTTCTTGTTTTTCTTCTTCTCCTCCTTCTTCTTCTGCCTTATGCCCATGAGATTACGTTTAAGGTCCTTTCACCAACAAACGCATGGCATCATGATAGGTTAATCCTTTGTGAGAATGAGGACCAGCAAAGTTAGACAGGATGCCTCCGCATTGCATTTTGAGCTCAGAGGAGAAATTTTGTATCCTCAGGTCTTTTGGCCCATACTTCAGGATGACTGGAAGCTGTTTCAATCTCCAGGGCAAAATATGCACATCCTTTCTCTGCCATGCTTATCACTGCAGCCTACCCATTTATTCCCCATTCTGCCCTGTGAGAATCCTTCCTGTTATCCTTCACAGAGGTGGAGATTTTGGGGTGAGACATAAGGAGAATAGGTGAATGACACATAAAGAAGTTTGCTTGAACTAAATAGCTTCTCTCAGTGCTCCAGGCTATTTAATATTGTGAAGTCCCCCTGGAAATAGGGTAGCTATCCTTCCTGTTTGCCCACATACACCTGACAGTAGTATGACAAGCACAAGCCCCTTCTCAGAAGGCTTTCTCCATGGCCAGTTGGAGCATCCTCTTTCACAAGTCACTGGGCTGACTGGGGTCTTCTGTGGTAGGGTGCAGGATGGACAGCAAGAGTGTTTTGAGAAATGTCTTTGTGCTTCCTCATCCTTGCACCTCAGAATTATTAAATCCCCTTCCTGAAGACAATAAAAAGAAGACATTCCAAGCAATGTAAGGGAAGACAAAAACTTCTTGTCAAGGTACTTTGGATATCTAACAGCCTCTGTTGATATAATCTAGATCAGGACAAGCTGGGGACATGAGGGAGTAAATTTGCATCAGAAAAGAAGAGAATGGAGGTGATGTTTCTTAATTGAAATTACATTTATTTTTCTTGTTTGCTTCTAGTTGTCTAAGAACAGGTGAATGTAACATGCTTTTTTAATATGAGCTGCTCTACAAATATGTCCAACCTGCCTGGGATACATATTTTTACAGTTTATCTGTCACCAATACAAATCTATCTCCAAAAATAAGTCCATTAAGTTGTCAGAATACAAGTATTCTATCAGAGCTGTGGGTGTAGGTTGTGGTTTTTTTTTTTTTAAATCTCTTTGTGATTCTCAGTTTAAAGAGACTTTATTAGGTATATGCTGCATCATTCTATTTTCTCACCTGTGAAAGCATTCAGACACAGCACTTCCAATTAAGGTAGTAAACCTTTTCTTTGCCCAGCAAATAATAGCTTTACTGGACTAGAAAGGGGTTTTCACATCAATAATAGCTCTGGCAGAAAAGTGGAGAACAGTATGGAAAAAGAGATGGGATAATGTTAGAAGCCATAGCTTTATGCGGCTTCACATCAATATCAACATCTTGAGAATAAGGAAAGAGAACATTGATGTTACATCAACCACAGAGATCATGCCCCAAAACAACTGTAGAGAAGCTTTGTCATTTATGAAAGGTAAAATTAAAGTAAAAAGTGCTGTTAGAAGCAGGCCTGATCCTGCAAACAACTTTGCCAGCAAACATATGGCTTTATCAGATGTAGGTGGACATCCTGAGCACACTGGAGTTGCTTCAGCAAAGACTTTAATCATGTGCTTTATTTCAATGCATGTCTTGACAAAAATTCAATTACTTAAACTGTAAATATGTGCTTAAGTGCTTTAGTGCTTGAGAGCCAGACTACTCTGCATCTTTCAGAATCAAGACCTGGGTGCCTACTGCTTTGAGTTTCCCCTGTACTATGAATTATCACATTACTGAATGAGCTACACGTAGTAATGAGCATTACATGCTGTTTGCATGGTAGCTGCTTGTGTGGTAGCTGATTGCATGGTAAGCTGTTGTCAAACAAGACAAAGTGTTTATAACACAACCACAAAAAGCAGTATTAAAATTATCTGAAAAAATAAATAATAGATTGCACCAAGAAATTTATCCTTATTATAAAATATTTCATGATGGAGTGACCTGCTGTTTGTGGATAGCTGATGCTTTGTAATATGAGAACATTGTAGCCATTAATGGAAGAACTAGAGATTAAGCTAGGAGAACAATAGACTGAAATTTTGGGGGACAGAGTTAATACCACATTTTTCTTTCTGCCATATTCCTGTGTCTCTTCAATTGTCATGATTTTTAAAAACTACACTGCCGGGGGTTTGTGTAAGTTTATTTGCTATTTCCCTTAAGATGCAGATTGTTTGGAATGACTGATTTGCTTCTATTCCCATTTTTAAAGTAATCCCTTGGCTGCTCTTTGTCAATACGTCAATACCTACCTCACCAAAGCTGCCTTTATGTTGCTTGTTACAGTCAGATTTTAAACAGCAATATTTCAGCAGGTTTTGAACTCTACAGGTTTAAAATTGTGCAGAAGCAGACTTAACTTTTCTTTAAAGTATCCAACATCTCAAACCAGAAAAACTTTACACAAGAATTGTATTATTTCCCACTGCTGTCATTGGCTTGTCATTTTTATCTTTCTGACCATAGCACATTCTTTCTTAGTATGATTTTTATGCAAATCACAAGTACATTTATTCTATTTTTGGCTGCTTTTCTGTGTGTCACTGAACATTGAGAAGTAATTTGCTACTTGAAGTTATATTTAAAGTTATATTTAAAAACATGCAGGGCTTCTTGTTAAATGATGGAATTCTCATTATGACTTCAAATCAGCATACTGCTCATACATATGCGTGACTTTAAGCTCCTGTTGTTTCTAATTCAAAGGCAGCAGAGAATAGTTTTGTCCTAGAGTAACAGATGTTCTCATCTGAGTAGACTGAGCTCATATATCTGTTTTGTTTATTAATTGCTTTGAAAGTCAAAATAAGGAACCCAACACATTTAAGGCAGCACCTCAAACACTTGCTAAGTTTGGAACAATTCAACTTCATTCAGGATCTGGTTTTAAACTCCTAATCGCTTAGTTATGGTTCTATCTGATATCAGACTAGTACCATGCCTTGCTCAACTGTAAATTAAATGCAGTTTCATTTTTGCAATTAAAAGTGTTAGAACTGTATACTGAAAGGTCTGTAATGCTCTCCACCTTCACCAGTGAGTTGTGTTAACCTACCAAACCTATGCTTAAGTTTAACCTCCTAACTCTCCATGTTGATATATACCCTTGTGCTGGATAACTCAAGACTTGAGACTGCATTAGATATGTGCGTGGGTCTACGTGCTCTAGGCTCAAGTCTGAACTTGTCATTTTTGTTTTGCAAACTAGACTGCTGCTCACAAAGCCCCAGTCTCATGCTCAGCTGTCAGCATGCAGGACCAGTTGATTGCTGGAAATGGTTCATCAGAGGTATGAAGTTTTGTTTCCTTCTAGAGCTCAAGCACCCACAGGCAGCTAACTGATGGTGGGACAGGTCTCACTGCCGTGGAGGAGCAGGCTGGGGAAGGACTAGGCTCTTTGCAGCCCTTCTCCCTAATGCTAAAGCTTGCCTATGTACAAGTGTGCCCAGGATAAATGACCCATTTTGGGTCTATCACCATTCTGAAAATGCATACCTGAATTTCAGAGATCTAAATAATCAAGGAGAAAAAAAAAATTAGTACCCTGTTGTTTGTCATCACTACGATACCTATACATGCTGTGATGCACACTGCATGTGTACACACATCTTGTGACATTTCCATTACTTCTTTTGATATTCTTCCTATGTCACTGATGATAATAAAGTTCTACCCTCTTTGAAATCAATGTGAGTCAGCTGAATTCCTCAGGTGTTTTTTGTATTTAGCATTTGGAAAATCCCACTATGAACATATTTACATGTTTCAGCACCAAAATATCTTCCATCATCAGGCCCTTACTTAATAAAGTTCATTTTGTCTTGTGATCAGAGGAGACTGTCTAGCTTTTCTACAGCTCCTTAGTGAGTTTGTCACCATGCTGTTACCCATAAGCCTTCCGTGTGTGGCTCTGTAAACAATTTCACAAAACTTATTTCAACTTCTATCAACTTCCATGAATTAAATCTCCTGAAATAAAATTGTTAATAAAAATTAATAATATTCAATGTACAGGATAATCTTACATTATCAGATAGGTTTTTTGAGAGAAACTGGCAAGTTCTTTCTTACATAAGGTCTTTATTGCTAGAAATCAGGATGACATTATTTAACCAAGAGATTTTGCAGGAGATAATCCGTGACTGAATACCTACTTTTCTACTTTGCCAAAAGCTTCTTTAGAAACGTTTCAAAGATGTCATCCAGTTATACACTTCTGATATGTTTTCTAAATGTTTGTAAACTGAACTTTACACAGTGCATATTATGGTGGCACCAGTTTATGGAAAATTCCACTCTGTTTGCAGTCTTGCAGATTTCCCAGATTGTCGTGAGTTTGTACCAGAAACATGACTCAGACACAGGGGACTTTTCCAACCCCAGAAAATCAAATATTTACCCTCACTTCAGCAAAAGATGCTTTTTAGACATTTCACGTAGAACAGAATGTATACAGATATTCGTTTTTAAACTTTATTCAAATCAGTTACTCATATCTGAAGTCAGAATGTGGGCAACATATTAGAAGCAATAAAGAGTAGAAATCTGATAACCCAGTCTCTTATTTTCACTACTACCAAAAGCCCTGAGCATATTTTCACAAAGTGATTTAGGCACTGTGTTTCTCAGCAGTACAGCACCTAACTTTGAAGCATATACTCTGAGACTGGAATCTGCAGTCTGTTGTAAATACCAAACCTCCTAAACTGGGGAAACATATGGGACTTCACACAGGATTACAACAGTCAGTGTGTCAGATTGGGAGCTACCAAATGTGGCCAAGAGGAAATGCTAAACATAAGAGTGAGTTTTAAATTTTACCATTACTGGATGCCTAAACACTTGTCTTTAGACTGCAGTAAGACAAATATGTCATACTGAGATTCACAGATCCAGCACCTTTTAGCTCATTATGGTCAGGAATTTATTTCATCCAGTAAAGCTCAGTGCAAAATGCATTTGAAATCCTTGAAACGTGAGTGCTCTTCTTCCAAACAAGTGCTGGAATCACTGAGCTACAGAGCTTTGACTCCTCTTGCTTGCTCAATGGCCCTGCAAACTTCTGAACTACAGGACATCTTCAGGAGTATAAGCAGGGATTTATAGACCCCAGTCTGCCAGAACAGTTTATATGCACATAATTAGGATGCTAATATGGGAAGTAAGAGCTGTAGTTTAAATCTTTTCAGGCTAAATAACTCATCTCACTTTCTGGGAGAGCACTCTTATAATTCAGCTGCTGGACCCTCTTTCCATCACCCACCTTAAGGGCACCATACCAAGAATTCCCATCCCATCCACCTCCAGATCCCTTTTTTCTTCTTCTCACTGGAGGTTAATCTCTCACTTACTCTGCTAGTCTAGTTGTTCATTGGACAGTTCTGTTTAATGATCCATGTTAAATTTAAGGACCAGCTTTTGAGGAGAAGCTTTATTTTAAATTGGACCATTTCACCGGTCCATTTTACTGTATGACCATGCAAGGAGTTGTGCTGGCACAGCTGAGGATTCTGGGCTGCATCAAAAGGAGCGTGGCCGGCAGGTCAAGGGAGGGGATCCTGTCCCTCTGCTCCGCTCTGGTGAGACCCCACCGGCAGTACTGCATCCAGCTCTGGGGTCCTCAGCACAGATGTCCTGGTTTCAGGTGGGATAGAGTTAATTGCCTTCCTAGTAGCCGGTATAGAGCTGTGTTTTTGAGCTAGGTATGAGAAGAATGTTGATAACACACTGATGTTTTCAGCTGTTGCTAAGTAATGTTTAGTCTAAAGTCCAGGATTTTTCGGCTTCTGATGCCCAGCCAGCAAGAAGGCTGGAGGGCCACAAAGAGCTGGGAGGGGACACAGCCAGGACAGCTGACCCAAACATGGCCAACGGAGTATTCCCATACCATGTGACATCACGTCTAATATATAAACTGGGGGGAGTGGGGGTGGGGGGAACACCACTTGGGGACTAACTGGGCGTTGATTGGTGGGTGGTGGGCAATTGCATTGTGCATCACTTGTATATTCCAATTCTTTTATTATTACTGTTGTCATTTTATTACTGTTGTCATTATCATTATTAGTTTCTTCTTTTCTGTTCTATTAAACCGATCTTATCTCAAACCATGAGTTTTAGTTCTTTTCCCGATTTTCTCCCCCATCCCACTGGGTGGGTGGGGAGTGAGTGAGCGGCTGTGTGGTGCTTAGTTGTTGGCTGGGGTTAAACCACGACAACAGGAAAGACATGGACCTGTTGGAGTGGGTCCAGAGGAAGCCACAAAAATGATCGGAGGGCTGGAACACCTCTCCTATGAGGGAAGGCTGAGACAGCTGGGGTTGTTCAGCCTGGAGATGAGAAGGCTCCAGAGACACCTTACTGCAGCCTTTCACTACTTAAAGGGGCCTTATAAGAAAGATGAGGACAGACTTTTTAGTAGGGCCTGTAGCGATAGGACAAGGGGACAAGGGGTAATGGATTTAAACTAGAAGAGGGTAGGTTCAGACTAGATGTAAGGTAGAAATTTTTTACGATGAGGGTGGTGAAACACGGGAACAGGTTGCCGAGAGAGGTGGTAGATGTCCCATCCCTGGAAATACTCAAGGTCAGGTTGGACAGGGCTCTGAGCAACCTGATCTATTTGAAGATGCCCCTGCTCATTGCGGGGGGGGTGGACTAGATGACCTTTAAACGACCCTCTTCCAACCCAAAATGTGATTCTATCATTCTATGAATAATGGGTGAGAGGACATCATCAATAAATGGCTCTGGGCAGGAAAGAGAGGGATTTTCTTATAAAATCTCTTCAGGTGAAGGATTTACAGTGTGGAAATGCATCTGGGAAGGTAACAGAGAGTCTGCAAAAAAAGTATAGACACAATTATATCTATGTCTGTCTAGATGATGGCAGTTCTGACCACGTGACAGTTCTACCTACTTCAGCCAAATAAAGTGGTGGAGGAAGGGTATACTGTTGAAATTAAGCCTAAAATGTAGTTTACTGGACCTTCTTTTCAAAGTTAGCCTATTAAATGTCCAAATAGAAAAACAGTGCCCAAAACTGAAATACATGTATTTCACTCTTCCTTCTTTGATTTTTCTATGGACTGAGATAAGATGATGCCTTATGCTATCAGAAACCTTCCTTTATACTGTGGAAGTCATACAAATATCCTTCAGTACAACTTTATTCAACAGGTACTGTAGTGACAACTTCACCAGACCCTGCTGCTTACTTGCTTTATGACTTATTCTCTGTCAGCAGTTCTTCTGGGTCACTTCACATCAGCTTGAAGATTTTTCCCTTTCAGCTTTCACTAGGTTTTCTTATCGCTTCATATCAATTAGCTCTACCTAGTCCATTACAGAACTCAGTTCATTAACTTAGATAATTATTTGTCTTTTCTCTTCAGGGTAGGTTCAAAAGCTCTCCATTGCAGCATACATCTCAACACTTTAAAATGCCAGTGGTTAATTAGAAAGAAAACCATTGCTAATGCTTTTATGCTCTTATTTCAAGCAAATACAAAAAATATGTTCTGGATCTAGTTTTTATACTAATTTTGTACCGTAGCACACTGTATATGAAGAAAACTTGGTAATTTTAGTCTATGCAGAACATAAATAATAGATAAATAGTGGTTAACTTTTCTAATTTACTCTGCACTCAGAGATCTGTCAAGCAGGATTTCATATGCAAATAAGAAGTGAAGTGGAATAAGTACCTGTATATAGCAATCTTTTGACAGAATTGCTCAGAATTGCAAAAGCTTTCTTCTTATTCTGTTTAGTACACAGAGACAAATTAAAGGCTGTCTTTTACACTCCTGTCTATTTGATATCCATGCAAATGATATAAACCAAAGAAAGGGAAGCCAGCTTTCTTCCTGTTCATATGAAATCATCTCGCTTCCACAAAACCTTGAAGCTTAGAGTTCCCTTAAACATCAATTATGCATTAAAACAAAGATGTGATTCCTTAAACTGAAATCTGTAATTCATAATATAGACTATGGAGATATGGATACAACTAGGGCTGAATGTTGAAAATTTATCACACCTTTAACAACAGGCATAGGGAGATTTTGCACCTGCTGAACATTTTAGAGAGAGAATTCAATAGGAACAGCAAAAGGATAAATTGGCAGCAAAAGGAAAAAATGAGCAAAAAATTACTGTGAGCTAGGGGCCCAGAAGAAGGATGGTCTGAAAAATGTCTGTAATGGGATTTTAGGAGGTGCAGGTCAAGTTGGGCAGCCTCTGTAACTCTATATTTTATAATCAATGAGGATTTCATGAGGAGGCATTCTTCTAGTTGCTTAGTGCTTGAATCCTCTGCTGGGTGAAGGTTCAGTATGAGACCAGCGTTTGAAACAAGCCTGTTCTTCCTTTGCTATGTAGTGCTTTTAGATAGTTTTCTCCAACACAGGAGAAATGACCAGATTGTCTCATCTTGCTGCTCAACCCAAGTTGCTCCATCTTACAACCACACACGACAAATGGCACAAACACTCTGAAAGCAGTGGAAAAGAAGACTAAGTAACTCTTGAAGAACCAGCTCTGACCAGGGGCCCAGTTTGCAGGCTGAACCTCTTCTAAAATGTTTCTGAGACAAACGCTGCAGTGATTCCATCTCCATACCTGTATGTTTGAGAGTTTAGAACAGAGGTATTTGGGTTCTGCCAATTAGAAGGCAGCTGATGTGTAGGTCCTGAATCCACAGTTCAGATCTAAGGTTTATATTCAGGCCTACTTATTGAAGATAAGTAATGTAATATAGCTAAAACATCATTTAGATGATAGTTCTTTAGAAAACTGATTGCTCTTTGTCTAAATGACAGGGGCTTACCCTTTTCTTACATGTTTACATGTGAAACTTTGCTGATGGAAACAGAACAAAAGTACATGGTCATAAGAAAGACTAGTGGCATGTAATATGATGTAATATTATGTAAAATTAGTTTTTAATGTCAAGAAAATATCGCACCTAGTTTGGCAGCTAGATAGCATTTCTTTGTCAATTAAATAATTCAGAAATTTAAAACAAAGTGTAAAATGTTATTGTTTTTCTTGGAAATTCTTTTTGCTCTTCATTCAGAACTTTTGCTTTTGCAACCCTTGCAATTAAATACCGCAGTCCATATTCAGAACACATTATGCTGCATATATAAAAGTCTTACTTCCTGGCAACATGACTAATTCTTAATTTTACTACCCAGCCTATTGCTTCCTCAAGAGGAAAAAATCAAAGCATTAATGACGTTGTCCATGCGGGAGCTTAATGTACACTACTGAATGCTGTTATCAAGGCATGTAAAAATGATCTAATTACCAAAATTGGCAACAAATTATCATTGCTAGCAGGAAACAGGCACATGTTTTAGGGAGTACCACAAAAGTGAAGACAGCATGCACCTTTCATAAACTGCATGATGTTATCTACATCTCTTCTTCCCTCGCTAAGGGGGCAGCAATAGCAGGCACAAGGCATTGGACGTGGACAATTTTGCTGTGTCCTCATCGCTTTATGAGTTCATAAACAAACAGCTAATGTTTTGCAACCGGCTAATCAGCCATAGAGCCTTCTCTGCACACCTCCCAGCATGAAGCCTTTTGAAGAGAGTGGGTTTTTCAGGGGTAGAGGAAGATAACAGGATGGATTTCAAACTGCCAGCTGTTTTCTGCTGGCAACAGTTATGGTGGGTATGCCTTTTGGGTCAATTTGCCTGGGACACAAGGTTTCAGCATAATGTTTTTTGCAAACATGGGATCCAAAAAGTCAGGTAATGCTCAGAGCCTTTTTTCTCCCAATTCTTAAAGTAGGCTATCCATAGGTGAAAACCACTCCTGAAATATAAGACTTTCTGCTTGGTGAGCAAAATAATTAGAATTTCTTTTCAATGCTTATTAAATGTATATATTATACAACTTTTGTGCACCAGCAGCCTTATATTACGTAACCCATTTCAGGAAACTTAAAATAAATTAAGTGTTTTTTTGCTTTTTTTTTTTGGTCTATTGCAATACGATACAGAAAAGAAGCTAATGAACTGTGGAGGGGTTCCGTCTTCAGGAGAAAAATCTCAGACTTCCACTGGGAGCCAGTTTTGTGATACTGATATAATGATTTGAGTACAGTTTAAATACTTACTGGTGAATACACTTTTTGAAGCAGCCTATTTCTGATGGAAGCCTGAGGGTCTGAAATATTGGCAGCACTACTTCCCCTGTGCTTAATGGCACAAAACCCCCATACAAAATAGGTTAAATGTATGTAGTAAAAAGCAGGGGGATTTTTTAATTTCCCTTGAGATACAATTGATTGTTCCTCAAGGCTGTTTGTAGTTTCGTCTGTGATTTGGAAGGAGTTATACTGTTTAATGGCAGTAACTCTAGTCACGACATGGTTTTGTAAAAATATATATGCAGCAGTGTACGCTACAGGAGATGAATAAAGAGCTGAAGAAAACTGGCTGTAGATCAAAAATTACTGGTAAATCCATAGCTGAAAAAGCTTGCCATCCAGATGGGAAGGTTGCCATGAACATGTTTCCAAGGCAATCTCCCTACCTGCACATTTTCTAAGGTATCATTTACCCCTGTAAGGCTTCTTCAACCATCTGTATGGGATTTAGAGTATCCGGGCAGCTTAGTGAGCGTAATAGCAGTAGTCCCAATAGTCCCATTAGGGGCTAGAGGAATCTGGGAATCCTAGAGGGTACCGGTTGTGCATGCACAGAATTACACTCCACTGCATGCAAGGTGAAGTAATGGACATGCTTGTGCAACAAGCTGGGCTGGATGTACTTGGGTAGCAAGACTAATCTAGTCAGATCAGAATTGTTCCACATCATGGGGATTAGAGAAGTGATTCAGACATGATAGATCTGATGTACACTGGACTTGCAAATGCAAAGTCATTGCATAGCATCTTTGTTGGTTTCATGCATTGCACACAAACGTCTTGTTGACCAGTCAGAAACATGGAGGTTACATCTTTTTACATGTCAAATATTGACGGGTATGTACATGCAACCTCTAAGGTGTGAGGGCTAAGCCCATGCTGACAGCAGGGGAGACTGAAGGAGGTTTGGACTACACAGGCTGATGTCTGTACCTCATTAGCAAGGTTAAAACCAAACATTAACAAGACTGACAGGCTGAAAAAGCTGCTGTGAGCAGGGAGGAGAAGAACAAGAATAGAAACAAACATAAGGCAATTTTAGAAATGCATAGAAACAGAAAAGAGACGAGCTGTAAAAGTTGACGTGTTCTTCTCTTAACTAAGGCAAAGTAATGGACCAACTCTGCAGACCCTGCACAGGCTGAGCAGCCCTTACCTGCAGCTCAACATCTACTAATACAAGTCTAACACGAAGCTGAAGAAATTGTAGTCCTTTTTAAACCATATTTTTTTATCCCTTATTGGATAACCCATATCCCTTGTTGGTTACCCCACTCCCATCTGTGTTTCTTTTGCACTTTGGAAACAATGCAGAAGGCAGAGGAGGTAACTTTAATGGGGAGATGGGATTTTTCTAAAGTAAGGAAATTCTGGAGCAGCAAAATACTTCATGGTTCACTTCATTTACACACAGAACAGACTGAAGGTATGGCTGTGATCCAAGATGGTGCTCTAGGTGACCTGAATTAAATGTACTTAGAAAAGACAGTTACCATATATGCCAAACACACAAAAAAATTCTATTAATGTTTAAAAACTTATTTTTCATTCAACACAATTGGCTTCAGGATGTGGGATTCTTGTATTTTTTTCTTTCTTTGAAGAGCCTAGGGTATTTTTTATTTGATTTTTTTATCTGTTGTTGATTTCTCCTGGTGTGTAGTAGAACTTCCGCAATCAATGGGAGAAATTTTTTTTTTCTTCTCAACCTTAAAACATTTTCTACTTTTTAAATGATGATATTAGAAAATTTTACTTTCTCCAGTATCTACACAGGACCTAAGTTACAATGATTCCCTAAAGCTTCTGAAGTAAGTTTTATAATGGTATCATCCCTACTGTATTTTCTTCCACAGTTCTGAGGCAGATTTCTTTTTCAGTCTTGTGCCTGTGTGAATGGGAGAGATTCCACTAATTGTATGCTTCTACCAATGCTTGCAATTTAACACAAGCACTAATCTCCCAAACCTTTGGGAAAAGAAAAATGGAACAAACCCCAACAATGTGAATTTTCTAGAAATAGACCTAAAGACCTGAAGTTCACAAGGAAGCTACAAAAATGTGCAGATAATATTAGATTTTCAAGTATTCTTGCAGCTGAAGTGAATTGTATTTTAAAATAAGCCGTTGAACTTAGGGGTCTTTATGCCACTATTCCCTAAACAATACAGCTGGAAAGACAGAGACTTTGATCTTCAGAGTCCTGCTTGACTGCTGGGTATCAGGACAACAGCTCTATCCCCACGCCATGTGCTGCTTGGCAAATTGTAAACAACCTATATCTCCATCATTGTATTATTTTGTATGTTCCTTTGCAAAAAAGATGTGATACTTCCTGTTACATAGGGACAGCAGTGTAAGCACCACTCAAAAAAAAAAAAAAAGAAAAGAGAGATGAAGAAACAGAAAGAAATACTTTCCAGTTTTGGCAAAAATACATGTCATTCTTAGGCTGACTTAATTAACATTAGAGAAAAAAGTAGTGTAAGAAAAGAAAATGTTGTTTGCTCTTACAGAAACATCTGCATTAAACCACATTTGAAAACCATCTCTGAGAGCTATTTAATTTCTTTACATGAGAGGCAATAATTTGTCTTTCTGTGCAATCCATTTTTTAGTGACACCATGAGCTAGGAAGCACAGATTTGTAATGTGGAGTATTCAGAGAATTTCTCGATAAGATATCTATGAGCAGACAGGCCCTATGGTCTAAGCTCTGTATATTCATGTAGGTTGAAACTGTCATTTTTCTGCTTTGAAAAGTTTATCTTCACAATACAGTTTCAAAGTCTTAAGCTTCCAGATGAGTAGGTATCCTAAGTGGCTAAACTAAACTATGGAATGATACAGCCTTCTGGGCACAAAGGAAAAGAAGAACAACTGTATATTTATTTACAGAATAAATGAGAATGTGAAGTGTTTCCAGAGGGGCTTGTGTTTTCTGGTATTACATACCAGAGAAAGTCAGAGGGAATCATTTTAAATGCTGCTGAACACTAAAATGCTAAAACCGAGAGTATTTACTTAATACTATTCCTGTGTATCTCATTGTCCTGGTTTCAGCTGGAATAGAGCTAATTTTCTTCCTAGTAGCTGGTACAGTGTGGTTTGGATTTAGTGTGATAATCATGTTGATAACACACTGATGTTTTAGTTGTTGCTAAGTAGCGCTTATCCTAAGTTAAGGGTTTTTCAGTTTCCCATGCTCTGCCAACAAGCAGGAGTACAAGAAGCTGGGAGGGAGCACGGCCAGGACAGCTGACCCAAACCAGCCAAAGGGATATTCCATCCCATAGAATGTCATGTTCAATATACAAACTGGGGGTGGTTGGCTTGGAGGGGTAGATCACTGCTCGAGCATCAGTCAATGGGTGGTGAGCAATTGCATTGTGCATAATTTGTCTTTTCTTGAGTGTAATTTCTCTCTTTTTGTTATATTCGTTTTCATTACAATTATTCTTACTATTATTATATTTTATTATCATTGTTATTATTATTTTTTATATTAATTCAGTTGTTAAACTGTTCTTAACTCGACCCACAAGTTTTACTTTTTTTTTACCGATTCTCCTCCCCATCCCACTGGGTGGGTGGGAGTGAGCCAGCGGCTGCGTGGTGCTTAGTTGCTAGCTGGGGTTAAACCAC